>ML803952.1:12259-68662 GCA_009831015.1 Picea engelmannii
TCTCCTTGCTTCTAACACTTCTTCTCTCTCTTTTTATCATACAAATCAATCCATTTGTTCATAAATTCCATGTCGTACATAATGAACTTGTCGACTATATCACTTTCGTCTACACCTATTACATGTCAACATGTTTATTTCAAACTCCAAATGTTATGTTATTAATTTGACAAATAAATTACAAACCAAATTAATGATTGCAAGAAAAACAACCACAATGATCATGAATTTACTTACTAATTTCTACTTGAACATCATTAGATTGTGGTTTTTCTCCATCAATAATATCTTATGCTTGTCCTTCATCCCAGAAGCATGGCCCATCTTCACAATCCTTACCAAGGAATTCACATAGGAAGAAAAACACTTCATTCAATACACACCCTTTAGTCATACAACCCTCTAGATGTGCCTTTTGTCAGACATATATTTTTAGAGTTTTCATATACCTCCCAAACAAAATCATCCACCTCGTTGATACGACACCCTCTAATTCAATGTCATCGACTAGGTGTATATGTAAGTGGACTTGTAGGGAGCTCCTTCTCAAATACACATACAATTTATGAAATTTCCTTCTTCCATTTTGGTACTTCACATTCATGGATCTCCTTGGAGGTCCCCCACCTAATATACTAATAATAAATTAGTATGAATATTTAGTGAAAATTTAAAATGGAATATAATATCTCTATGTCTCTCACACATGAACATTTCATACCACATACCTTTTAAATGCTGACAATCGACTTATGGCATTCCTTAAGTCAATGGTAAGACATGAATCCCCCCTAATTTCCAATGGCATGATATGTTATCAAACACATTTATCAAAGGTCATTAGTAATTTTTCTCACACAATAGAATATTGAATTACCAATAAAACTTAAATGATGATATATAATACCTTCATAAAATCATGAAAATCATGTGTTTTAAATCCCGTGATATGTCCATCAACTGTAAAATATTTATCCAATGATGACCCATAGCCAATAGGTGTCCTTATTGAATGGATGGAATTGTTTTAGTTAGTATTGCTCTCTTTGTTTTCAAAATCCATGTAGATTTTGTATATGTTTCATTTTCCCTATTTGGACACACATGTCTTCTATCAATACACGAAAGATAAATATATCTCCTTGAAGACAATGTGTCCTTCTCCTTTCCTAACATATGTCGAAATATAGAATCTGGGAATTTTTTTAAGATGTGCATAGGATCTAATAGGTGAGATATTAATAGATCCTTCCAGTATAGGAGCTCATAAAATATGGATTTCTTTTTCATTCCTATGGCATATTAACTACAACTTGTTTTGTTTTTTCACTTGAATCACCCCGGTCAAAACAATCCTCCCAAGATTTCAATTCAGCATCTTCATACTTCTTAATCCAATCACCTGGAACCATAATCATGGGAGGGCCTCTATTTTCAACTTTTCCATCAAGTTGTTTCTTCAGATGATTTCTAAACTTATGATCTTGTGGTATCAAAACCCTGTTGTTTGCATAAATAAATTTATGTATATCTTTAGAATATCTCCCTTGAATTTAATATGCACATCTTGGACATGAAAATATCCCATTTGTTTGAAACCCTACAATTCAATAAGTAATGTTAATAACATCAACATAATAGTATAAAAGTAAGTATGAAAGTTGGGATGAAAATAAATTATGCGTGTGAATACGTAAATATTTTATCTTACCATAACAGACACCAAGTCTTGGGAAATCATGAATAGTTCAACATAGCACACCATAGAACATGAAGGACCTATTTGATGGAGGACATCATATGTCATACATTATTATGTCTTTCCATATCAGTTGCATCTCATCAATAAAAGACGCAATATAAACATCCATGCTTTTAACTTGATGTTTTCCTAGAACAATGAGAGTCAACATAAGGTTCTCCTTTCTAACACTCATCCATGGGGGAATATTGTATATTATCAATCCAACTAGATAAACACTATAATTTGAGCTCAGGAAAGAGAATGGGAACACTCTGTCAATTGCAAGACCAAACCTAATACTACGTGGTCCATCTTTGAATTTACTTGGCCATTTTTCCTCTATGTGTTTCATTGCTTTGGAGTCATTAGGAATTCACATGAATCCATCTTTACTCCTATTATTTGCATGCCAGTCCATCAATTGTGCTAGTGACTTGCAACAAAACATTCGTTGAAGTATAGGTATAATTGGCATGTGACATAAAACCTTCTTTGGAATTGTAGGACCTTGTACATCTATACGATATCTCTTCTCTTTGCATACATGGAATTCTACCTTGTTTTGATATTCATCTCTGTATAAAATGAAATCATTTTTACATGAATTAATTTTCTTATATTCAATCCCCAACTCAACCAACAATTGTTGTGATTCTTTGCAAGTTGATGGAAACACATTCTCTTCATGGAATATTTTAGTTTTTAGTGCCTTGTAAGATTGCCAAAGATTAAATCAATTGAATGTTTGATTTATGATGAACATGTTTGATATGTAAATCTATAATAGGAATTTTTTAATACAATATATGGTTTTAAAATCCTCTTAGATAAATATAAATGAAGTTGATGAATGTTTACGAATTACGTACACCAATTGACAATGAAAAGTAAGAAATACATTTCAACTCACTTCAGTAGGGTAGTGAATCCTTTGTCTAACCAACCAAATCGTGACTTGATTTCTAATAATATCAATGTGCGTGCAATTTTTGAGGTTCTACTTGCACCTGATCTGAACATGGGTGTCTTCACTTCTTTCTTGATTGAGTCTTTCATATTGTTATAATCAAGATTAAATTGGTGGTAATTACCCTTGATATCATCGTTACTGTCAACCATATGATCATTATCATCATCATTGTTTCCATATCCAAAGAAACATGTAAGCATTTCATTCCATCCTTCTTCATGCACTACATTTTCACTATCATCATCATCATTAAATCTATGTGGCATGTCATAAATGTATGCTAATCTCATAAGCTCCTCAAATTTATCAGCTGGTAGTATTCTATTCAATGTTTATCTTTTCATCCTGGTATGGGTTAAAGGATGGTTTGGATCATCCCATCCAAATATTAATAACCCAGTTTGATCTTGGGTAATAACCCAGTTTGATCTTGGGTATTAGTAGGTGTATCATCAATAGATTCTACCTATCAACAAACACAAGCATTATTTAATGTTTGGAAACAATTGGATAAATCATAATTGTATTAATTTCAAAGAAATATAATCAAATATGTCTTAACCAATAAAAATATAGAATGTATGAACATATATACATCAATTGAATATCATAACATTATTTTATAGACTACCTTTTCTATACAATCAT
The DNA here is from genome assembly GCA_009831015.1 of Picea engelmannii. NCBI lineage: Eukaryota > Viridiplantae > Streptophyta > Pinopsida > Pinales > Pinaceae > Picea > Picea engelmannii. The sequence continues at coordinate 15,622 of ML803952.1, forward strand.
TTAAAATAAAACCCAATTTCGACAACATAGTTTATAAAATGTCAATCCACACTCATTGATTATTCTTTGGTTTTCTACTCTTAAGAACATCCTTAGGGAGACCTTGTTCTTCCCTTTTCTTTCGAGTAGGAGTGTGTTTTAAGAAGGGGTAATTAATCAATTTCTCATTCCCAATGGTAAGGTCCACAATAGCCTCAACCATTATCAATATATCAACCTCTATTTACATATATCCATCTTTATCATTTATAACTTCAACAAATTGACAATTCAGTCTTACAATAGGGTCCCTTCCTTTACTACTATTTATAAAACCTATATACATAAGGTGACCTCTATTAATTTATTTTCCACTTTCCAATTGGAGACAATGTGTATACATATTCAAATTTAGACCATATGCTGACATGCTAGGATTATATTATGTTAGCCTTCTCCATTCACCAATGTAATATGATGAACCATAATATGGAATTAATCTTCTAGTGGTTTGTTGTGAATTGTTTCTATGTTTAGATCCCACATGGACATTTTGGACAATAAGGAGGCCTAGATTTTCTCCATGAATATTGGAGGGTTGTATCATGTAGTTGTATCCCCAATATTGAAACAACTCATACACTCTAAGTAGTTTTTAATCAGTGGGCCAAGTGCAATATAGTCGACGATCAAATGTCTCTTTGTAAATTGATCTCAAACATAGGGGAAAGTCATCATCTCCATCACATTCAGTCTCATAGGTTATGTAGTCCACCTTCTCCTTGTCTTTAAGTAAATTATGCATCTTTAAATAGGTTCTTGTTCTGTTACTTGTTTTCATCAGATCCTCATCTTCGGAGTTGGTATATGTGCACATATTTTTGTTAGATGTATCATCATATAAATGATCATCGCCCTCTAGGATAGAAGTTGGTGCTCCAGAAAACTTTAAACCAAGAACTTTATCCTACAAGTATTCATTAAGAAAAAAATTAATTATTCAAATAATATAAAACAATGTTTAAAATAAGTATACACATTATTTATATCAAATTGGAAAATTCCTTTCCACAATTCCTATAGGATTTGAATTGATTGTAGGAGGCATACTACCTAGTGGAATCTCATCATCTATGTAATGTATTTGTACAATCGCTCGTTTGAATTGTTTCTTTCCATGACATACATAACATCCACAAACAACAATTTTCTCAAAGTATTCATCCCATGTACTATAGTCTTGACCAACCTCTTGTTCAATGCAATCATTTGTTGTGTCTGTAGGATGCATTGTCATATCCTCTTCCACCCACTATCCTCTACGTGATTTAACAGTTTTAGGTCCATGTCCACATTCATATCTTTTTCTTTTGCTATTTGAATGCTCGGGCTCTACATTTTCTCCAATCTCCATCTAAAATAGTCAACAGCATGCATTAATTTCTGTCAAGATTGGATAATACACTATAAATTTTAATAATATTTTGAAAAAAGATGGATGTATCAAAAAATGCCATCCGATCATTTTTTCCTAAGTTAAGTCAAAATTTGAGTACTTGATGTCACACGCCATCCGTTGTGTCCTCATTTGATATGACACGATTTGTTTCCACAGCCTCATCTGACTCCTGTAATACACAACATAGTCAATAATGTTTAGTACACCAATTATATCATTTCAACAAATATGTTATCCAACAAAAAACTCACCTTAGTCATATATTTGACATATTGATATCATGTTTTGGAGTTGATTTATTTTTTTATGACCCTAGGTATATACATCGAGCCAAAATTTCAACAAGAAAAGTATCCAAAATCCCTATCCCACATGGCCATGCTAATTTTCAAACTTTTCCCTTGATCATAGAATCACATTTAACTCACCGTTCTTGTGCATTTTCAACCAATAAGTTTGACCTCAAAAGCCTCATGGAAAAAATGACTTTATCTCCTCTATATTGTAGCATTTTTGAATTCATAAAGACCTTCCTCCTTTGGTTGGGGTTTCTTTTTCCTCTTACCTTTATTGTAACTGCAGATTATGTTATCATATCCCTTTCCACCCACTTTCCTCTCTGCGATTTAGTAGTTCTAAACCATCCGCATCCTCTTTCCATGGCCTCCTCTGGATCCTATTACACAACAATGAAAATAATTTTAGTACGCCAATCAAATCCATTATCATATAATAATTTAGGGAAAATAGGGCCACCAGTAAAAAGTATCTTGGGATCAAATGATAGAACATGGGGAAAGAAATATGATGGTAGTATGAGGGAAAGAGACATGCAATAAGACAATTTACATGTATAATTTCAGCCTATTTCATTCACCATTACTCCTTTTGTCTCTTTCCCTTTCATGAAACAATCAAAACAACTATGGGTTTATTTCATTTCATTACAAAAATCTCCATTCAAAAAACTTGGTTGCAGGCACTCAAAGTCGAGCCTACAATACTATAAACATGTTGAAGGAATAGATGATGCTAAACAAACTCAAACTTATACCTATCTTTAAATCATGGGATATCATTAAAATTTGAGCTATGTGTGTATTCAAACAAATCAATTCATCCCACCATAACAAAAAATTAAGATTTTGGCACTATTTTCATCCATATACAACCTTCATTATACATAAAAGAGGTGCATTCAAATTCCAAAATAGAATGAAACTGAAAATTGTTTGACAACCTACTACAAAGGACAACTTACATGGATTTATCTTATTTTGTGAATAACAAAATATCTCAAATAGAATATTTTTATGAATATACGAGGATTGAAATTCCTATGCATTACATAGTATTATGCATGGTTCGACAATATTTTAATAAAGTGTTAACTATTCATAACTTTCCCATTTGAATAGATGAAAATCAAACTCTTTAATAGTATACAATAAATTATATAGGTTTTATGAAAAAATTAACAAAAATATCAAATCGACAGAGGTCATGTTTATCTATCAATTCTATTTTTATGTAAACAACATGGATGATACAATGTTGAACCTGTCATGGATTTTACTCAATACTACCGGGGGAAAAGTTTTCCATGGTAGAATACTAAAAAAAAAATCATCCGTGTTCACATATATTCAATGCAACCACCAAATTATCATACCCACAACATTTGTGAACCTAGTGATCAAACTACTATTCTTCCCATGTCTCTTATCCATCACATGGAAACCAAGGTATTAACTTTCATTTCAATTGCACACCAGTACTCGATTCCATAGGTCACAACCAAAATGCATGGTTCTACCAAATTTTGATAACCACTCCACCAACACTAGAGCCACTCAACAATTTATTGAAATAAAATATGAGGGATAGCATGCAATACTACACATTCCTAGGCATAAGAAAGATCTTGTACACTCAAAAAATGATGTTTTGATGTAATTTCTTCCCAATCTAGACCATATCATCATTACTTCATCTCACTTGGGAGATGTGTTTCCTACTATGCTTCATCTCTATCAATGTGGGTTTTTAGGAAGGATTTTCGGTTAGGATCGAAGATGCTTCTAGACTAAGTGATTCGGGATTTTAGATTTGAGAAATTTTGAGGCCATCTAGGTTTGAAGGTGAGATGTTTATGCTTGAATGAATTCGTCCCAAGGAGGAAATGAACAATTATAATAGTTTTATGGAAAAATTTAACTATTATAGAAAGAATTTTAAATTAAAGTTTCTAGTATATAGCATTGTACATTATAAGTGTGCATATAAGGTGTTTCTTGAAGGTGCTTAGTACTCACTTAGATTTATTATTTTTTATCATTCTTATGATGATGAGCCAATCACTTTTGTAATAATTGAACCTAAGTAGAGATAAGAAAACATCTTATTTTCAATAACCCAATTGACCTCATGGATTTTGGTTTCAAAAATGGCTAGGGAAATTCTCTATTAAAATATTTAAAAAAAATGGCTAGGACAAGTCTCAAAAATAAATAAAAATGGCTAGGGCAAGCCGCAATAACTTATTAGTTAGCGTTGTGACTAAGGGATGGTAATGATGGTGTTCATGTCTCTCATAAACAACCACTACTATAATAATGGCATATTGCATCCTAATTGGAACTCCTCTTATGCTTAACTTGAGGAAAAGGATGCACAAGGGTCACTTTTGTGTCTCCTTGGGGCATCTTTGTTTTTGCATCCATGTGTTCTTTTTAGTGTACTAATTACATCCTTATTGCATCTTAAAAGTGTCCTTATTGCATATTAAAAGTGTCCTTATTTAATATTCTTAAAAGGACACACAAAATGATGTAAGGGAGATGTAAGAAGTACGCAAAAAGGATAGAAAGGACATAAGGATGGAACATTATTTTGCATCGCTCTACTCTTGTATATATGGCTTAAAAGAATTTAAATTCACTTTCTTGGATTCATTTTGAAATTTATGTGTGGGATTTTTATGTTGGAGCACTATCTGGATATTATGGGGACCTAATATCTACATATTGCGGAGAGTATTTAGTTCCCATAGGGATATTTTGGGTCCCCCTTTAGATCAAACGTAAGAATCTTCTAGTTTTTTTCATTTTTTCCCAAATGTATTTTTTGAGTTTGATGTATTAGATTAATTGGGGGAATGATTTTTGTGGTTAGAGTTTAATATTTTATGGGATTAATTGCATATTTATAAGTTTTTGGGTGAGGTTTGATATTTTAGGGGTAGATTTGTCATGGGTAGAGGCTTACCTCTCTCTTTCTTCTTCTTTCCCTCCTCCTCCTTCATATTTTGTCCTTTTCTCCTCCTCTTCTTTCCTCTTCCTTTTTTAATCCCTCTCCTCCTTCTCTTTCCCCTCTTCTTTTTTGTGTTTTTTTTTTCTTATCCTCCTCTTTCCTTTTTATTTCTCTTCTTCTTTTCCTCCCTCTTCTTCCTCTTATTTTCCCCTTCATCCTTCCTATAATGTATTGTACAATGGTGTACCAAATACACTTGGTAAATATGTTAGAATTGTTGGTGCAAACATAAAATAAAAATTACAAATTATGTGAGTGAGAAAAGAAAAATCAATTGCATCCCCTAACATGAAACTAATGTAAATCAAAAGAGAAGGAGAAGAAAAACCTTCTTGACAAGATAGCTTTGGTTGTGGAGCAAACGAAGGTGAAATCAAATAAAGAATCCATCTATGAACTTGCACGTGCAAATATTCTTTCCTCTTTAAAGGTTTTTCTTTATTTTGGTAGTGATTGGAAGAAACTCTCTCATTGATGTTAAACTGACGGTAATTTAATTCATTATAGTTCAATTATTATGATTTATAATAAACACAATAAATGAAATGTTATATCTTACTTAGAATTAGATTATAATGATTATATGAGCGGTGGAATTCAACCTTATAATTCCATCTAAAGATGCTTCATTAATCCTATTTCTTATTATATAAATTAAATTCTATTAAGGGGTTTTCGTTTAGTTGAACTTAATGGTTGTACGAGGATTTACTGAGATATGTCTATATTTTTTTTATATTGATTTATGTTGATTAGTCCTTGAGAAGTAACATTTGGAACATGATCTACTCAATTTTATTAATGAGATGTAATGAATACTTAAACATCAATATCATTACATTGAAATTCGATTATGATTCTATTTTTTCATTGTCATTAATCTTAGAGTAGGCTTTTAATTATGATTTATATATATGAATAATTTAACACAAGATGTTTATTTATGAATACATTAGTATAATATATATATATATATATATATATATATATTCGATTAACTTTATTATGGTACTTTTAGGATAAATACATACAACAAATTCAGGAATGGTCCTTTGTTTTCCATGGATAAGTTTTATGTGTATAATTTTTTTTTACTGATCTTTCATTTTCTACTAGAAACTACATAAGCTCAATAATTATTTAAAATAAATCAATGTGAATAAGCTATGTAACTATTTCATAAATTTCTTAAGTAATAGGCTTGCTCCTACAATGCTTTCTCCATGCCTAGCTAGGAATTTACTTATTCAAATCGAGGAAAAAATAGTCTAGGATAATATCTCTTTGAAGATATTGTAGTAAGATAGTAAAAAACTTATGAGAACCATAATGATAACCAATACATCGAAATAATAATTCTTTGTATCTTCCTACACTATTGTACAAATCTAAAAACTTATCAGCTAAGCTAACGATGCTTGATTCATAATTTGATATGTAACTTTATTTATATTTTTTAGATATTAGGTTATGAAATTTAAGAACGTATAGTCCACAATCTACAACTTTGCAACTCCGCACAACTATATTCCTCGCACAAAAACACTTAGTCTAATAGTTATCAATGTTATCAATGGATAAACTTTGAAGACAATGTGCATAGCTTCTACACCTCCACACATGTATATCCCCCACACAAAAACACTTAGTCTAATATTTATCAATGTTATCAATGCATAAAAATATTATATTATTGATGGCATTGATAACTATTTGAATTGTGGAGTTGTTCGATATATTTTCCTATTTATATTCAATTTTAATAAAGTTAAATTAATATTAAATAAAAATTAACTAATTTGAGAATGCCAGAGAATTTCCAACAAACCAAATGTCCACGACACAAAAACAAACTACACAAAGAACCATAGAATTAATTATGCAATGTGCACAATCATGGATGTAGAAACATTTGAAATCATAGCTACAAATGTGTCACCATGTGGGATGTTCAACTATGTTGGTTCCTCGCAGAAGGATAAAAAGCATAACATCTTAACTACACTAAGTATAAGTGTGTAGATTACACAAGGATTCAAAATAGCATGACTGAATGCTTTCTCTATTATTAGTCCCTATGTTGGTCCTCCACGACTATGTAGTCCAAATAGATATACTTGCTTATTGAAATTTCTGGATATAAATTGTGTCAAGATTTTTTGAAACCTGGCCTACTTAGCACTGTGTATCTCTAAACCTTGTGTATCTTATAAATATATTGACAAAATGCCTTTTATTTCCTTCTAAATAATAGAAAATGAATTTACTATAAACCAATGATCTATATTGCAAATTACTTAGTTCGCACTATGCACCTCCGCAACTTCACACAAGTATGGCCCCATGGAAGGAATAATAAACTCTGAAACCAATGTGCATAGCCTCCGCACCTCCACACAAGTAAATCATAGAAAATTACTTTACTATAAATCAATGATCTGTCTTGCAAATTACTTAGTCTACACTTTGCACATGTATATCCTTGTGAAAGGACTAGTAAACTTTGAAGACAATGTGGACAACTTTCACACTTCCGCACAGGTATATCTCTTGCACAACAACACTTACTCTAATAGTTATCAATGTTATGAATGCATAACAATTTTCTATTATTGATAACATTGATAATTATTTGAATTGTGGAGTTGCGGGAATCTATTTTTCTATTTATATTCAATCTTGATAAATTTGACTTAATATTAAAGAAAAAATAATTAATTTAAGAACACCAGAGAATTTTCATCAGACCAAATGTCCATTGTGCGACGCAAAAACAAACTGCACAAAGAACCAAAGACATACCTATGTGATGTGCACAATCACAAATGGGGAACTATTTGAAATCGTAGTTGCTAAAGTGTTGCCATGTGGGATGTTGACCCATATTGGTTCCTCGCAAAAGGATAAAAAACACAACATCTTAACTACACTAAGTATAAGTGTGCACTCTGCACAAGGAGTCAAATTAATATGACCGAATTTTTTTCTCTACTATCAGTCCTTGTGTTGGTCCTCCACAACTAAGAAGTCTAGATAACTATATGTGGTCTACTCAGCACTATGTATCTCTAATCCTTGTGAATATTCAAAATAGACTGAAAAAAAATGCCTTTTCTTTCCTTCTAAATCATAGCAAATGAATTTACTATAAATCAGTGATCTATGTTGAAAATTACTTTTCTCATCACAATCTGCGATGTGAAACCATTTGAAATGCGAAAGTGTGAAAGTACAACAATGTGCGAGGGCAATGTGTGTTATTTCTATGCACAAAGCCTAAGGATAGATACACAACAATGAAAAAACACAAGCAATATGAAACACTTGTACAAGCATTGGAACAATGGGTTCCTTGTACAAGGATATAAAATTGTGTGTGTGATTTCTTCACAAAACAAAGTAAGAATCACTTCAAATTATCCTCAAAAGAATTGAAAACAGACTCAATGTTCATTGTCCAAAAAAAACCCTATACAAACAAAAGAAAATACAACCATGTCCTATGCAAACAAATTATCAAAGAAAATCCTAACCTGCTTAAATCGCATTTGATAAAAAGAAATAGCCAGCTAATTTGACCAACAATACAACAAAGTTAATTTCATTGCACCCGAACATCTTTCCCTGTACACATTTCATTGTTTTCTGCCCACACAGTTATTGTAGGCATGAGAATAGATTCCAGTAAAACACCAAAACAAACTCTAACAAAACACAAGCCTTGCACTATGCCTCAAGAATATATTATTAGACAACAAGCACACTGTGATGTCCCTCCATTTTAAAAAATGAATATTTTGTTTTTGGTTATTTATAAGAAGAAATTTTTGAGAAAATACTTAAGTTAAATTTATGTCATCATATACATTGATGATGAGAAATATTTTTGTAAACATTATTTTTCATTTATTTTATTTAACTTGAGACAAACCGATTATAGAATCAAGTTACAAAAGATTGATTCATTATTTGATGCGAGAGTGAAAAGGGATAAAAAACACTAGAGTAAATATTGTCGAGGAGGAAAAGTGTAAACCTACTCCCAAAGATGTGGGATGTGATGGAACAAGCTAGAATAAAGTTAGGCCAAGAAGATTCCCTAGGGTTAGGGATGAGGCTAAATTGAAAGAAAAGACCTAGGAAAGCTATTCATTCTTCTTGGTAACACAAGAGGAGAAACAAGTATAGAGGAGGAAGGACGTTGATGAGTACTTGTGAGTAGGATTTGAACTTGATGGTTCTAAGAAAGAGTCAAGTTCTGATTTATCTAGAAAAGTTTATTGAAATTTTTAGTCCCTATGGAATAATGAATTAAGCCCGGGGGCAACAAGAGAAAGTAACTTGGTTGTTCTGGTCTATGGTTGGGAGCAATTGGATTCTCTCCTTAGTTTGTCTCCAGTTTTAAGGTAGATTCATATATGTTTTCATTACCTATATTTTGTTTAAATTCCTATTGCTTTTGAAAATCAATTGTTACAGTAGGGTATAGTAGTAGGGTTACATTCTGGTTATGATGAGAGATAATCTGTGTTGATTATTTATTTTATCTTTTGATAGTAAATAAATATTTGTAGAAGAATGTTTTGTACTATAGAACAAAATGTTGTTGATAAAAATTAAAGAACACCAGTGAACTCTGTACATTTATTTTTATTAAGAACCTTCTTTCTTGACAGAACAAAGAAAAAACTTCAGTACATTTGTTCCTTATTTGCAAGTAAATCATATTGTGTTGTAGTTGTTTGAATACAAACATAATTCCTTTACATAATAGTCAATACTCAACATGGTTATAGAAATACAAATAAAATAAAGGACTCACTTGTTTCTAAGCTAAAATAGAGCCGTATAATACTAGTAGTCCTCTTAATCAAAACCTTGTTAATAACATATATAAATTTAATTCTTGAAAGTGATATTTTTTCTAGTAATAAAACCTTGTTAACAACATATATAAATTTGATTCCTGAAAGTGATATTTTTTCTAGTAATACATTATGTAATAAATAAGGAGGAAAACAAATTCTATTGACCCTAAATAAAATAAAAACTGTGGTGTTTAACACATAGATCACAACTAAATATTTATGTACAGTGAACAAATAAAATAAACATATGGGTTTCATAATATTATAACATTTCTTATCTTAAAAAAAAGAGTGATTAACTCTTTTAAATAAAAAGAAGACTCATAGTATCCTATACTATTAGTCACGGTCACGGTAGCTAGTATTAAAGTGGTGATTGGTAAAGTCTATAACATGAACCATGAACATATACATATATTATATGCAATGATATGAGGAAATTAAATCCATTAGTATTGTTGCATAGAATATGTATTAGTCATGGACTTGCTCCATTAGTTATGGAGTCGATCCATTTATATTTTGTTAACATATTTATTTTCTAAGACTTTTATTTTCTAAGACTTTTGTGATTAGTTCTTTTGGATTCATTGCATTAGTTTTTAATTTGATGTTTTGGACCAAGCAAATGTGGTCCATCATTAGGATGAATTTTAAGATATGAATGAAATTTGATCAATCGTCAATTGTATGTATATAATTTTTTTTTAGGTTTTTTAGTAAAGAATCGACTTATTAAAATTATCTAACTTAAAAATATAACCTAAAAAATATTACTAATTAATTTCTAGAATTTGTCTTTGTAGATAGTGTTGGGATCCAATTCTGACTAATCTTCCAACCATCATCTCTATTCATATTGCTAAGCCATTTTTCAATTTCGATGGCTTCCCTATATTTCCTATTGTGACAGTGATCATCGAAAGGTCACATAATAATTATATATATGTATATGCATATGTATGTATGTATGTATTAAGAATTGTTTTCCAAGTAAAACTTGACAGACCAACCTTGTAGTAATATTATGTAAGGATATGGAAAAGCCAACCTAATTATCAATGTGATAATATTATTTAAACCAATATAAAGAACAATATGTGTATACTTGTAGAGTGAATAAATTCCACTTGATGGTGGCGAACCTTACAATAGTATAGTTGACATAAAGTATTCAACAAAATATAATCTCCATCCTATCATGGTGACCACATGACGCTTATAAATGAGTAGTAAAGAATTCGAGTATTAACCTTGAATTGACAAGATTCATAAAAATGCTAAGTATATTAGTACAAGAATAAGATTAAAAATGAAACATTTTAAGAAAAACAATTATGGTATTGGGAGACATTACAAATTGTATCAGAGTATGGTTCAAACACTAAGGCCTTATGGGCTCAAAACGAATAGAAATATCATGCGTACAAATATACTAGTATATACAACTATAAAACTTGTTAAATAGAAGATATTGACATCAATTATGTTTTGCACATATCAAAAATAAAAACCAGGTGTCATGGTTGAAGAACTTAGTAAATCAACACCGAGTGGACTAGAGATAAATGTGGGACTGAATAGTGAACAACCTCAAGATAAATATTTAGGACTATTGGAAACCATGTGTAGCATAAAGGCAGAAATACAGAGCATCAAAGTAGATAATGAAAAAAGTACTCAAGGATAGAAAAGAAAAAGAAGAGTTAAATGAATTCCTACTTAAGAACATGATTGAAATGAAACAAAACAAGAATGTAGGACAAACCTCCAACAACGCTAAAATGAATTTTCCAGTGATAAATCACACAAACATAAAGAACAACCATCATTTAGTGAAAAAACAAATATGTTGACTGAAAGTAGTGAGGATAGCTCCAAAAATAGTACCTTACAGAAGACAACAATCAAAACCAAGAACAAAAAGTGGCATGATAATGAATTTTTAGGTGAGTTCAAAAAGATCATACCACCCAATTTTGACGGTGAGTTTGAAGAGGGAGCAGAGGATTGGCTTTTGAACATGGAAAAATATTTTCAAATCTACAATTATCCATGGAATTTGAGGGCTAGGTTGGTTATATACCAACTGAATGGTAAATATTCCATTTGGTGGAAAGAGAATAAAACAATGAACAAGATTAAGAGCAACAGACTGAAGTGGAAAGTATTCAAAAAGTACTTTAAACAAAAACGTTTAACAGAAAGACACTTTGACGAAAAATATAAGGAATTTCATGATCTCAAACTAGGATAGATGACTATTGAGGATTTTATCACTAAGTTTTTAAATATGATGATATATGTGTCTTAACTTAGGGAGGAAAAGGAAAAGTTTCAACGGTTTATGACATGCTTACCTCAATAATTTAAGGATAAAATTGAGTTCCTTGATCCTAAGACAATGGATGAAATAATAAGACATGTTACGTTATGTTACACTCAATTTGAACAGAGGTCTGAAAATACAAAAACATGGCAGAATAGGAATAGGGACAAGTTTGATCCCAAGAAGAAATAGTTTAAGCTACCACGTCATCCATCACATAGTGCATCGATTAGGAGAAACAGATTAAATGGAAAACAAAGTGTATCAACTCATAATAGTAGCAAACCTACAGATTTGGTAAACAAAATAGCTTGGCCACCATTGCAATGTTGGTGTTGCAAAGAACCTCATTTGTATAGAGATTGTCTTTTAAATAAAAATAGAAGTTTGAAAGTGCACAACATCCAAGAAGCAACAACAGTAAACAACATGGCTAGATGTACGCATAAAATTAATGTTGCCTTGGAGAATTGATAGGATGATCATCAATCCTCTATGGTGGAAATATAAGGTATGATTAACCATAAACATGTATTTATTTTAATAGATCCTGATGAAATCTTGAGTTATATTTCACCTACCTTATTAGAAGATTGTAAACAAAATAAAAGTAAAATAATAAATCTTTGTTAGTATAGTTAGTTACTGGAACGAAACGAAAGGTTGTTGAGTTGGTAAAAGAATGTATAATAACTATGGATAGAATGGAGACTAAGGTGGATTTAAACATATCACCTTTGGGATCCTATGATGTAATCATAGGCATGGACTGGCTAGAAAAACAAATTGTCAAGAAAAAACATTTAATTGTTTTGATGAATCTGGTAAAGGTGGAACAATTAAAGGAATACCTCGAGGTCTGTCTGTAAGACAGATTTCTACTTTGAAATTGAAAAGAAATGCAAGGAAAAGATGTGAGATATATTTTATGCATATATATGAAAGTAAGGAGGAGATGGTTAAATATTTTTTAACTAACAATCCTATATTGCAAGAGTTCCAGGATGTATTTCCAGAAGAAATTCCACGATTACCGCTTAGAAGGGACATATATTTTACAATAGATTTAGTACCCAGATATACATCGATGTCTAAAGCACCTTACAGGATGAGTACTCCCGAGTTGATTAAACCTATAATGCAACTTCAAGAGATGATGGATAAACAATACATTAGACCTAGTGTGTCTCTATGGGGAACACCCATATCTTTTGTTAAAAAGAAGGATGGAACCTTTAGGTTGTGCATTGATTAAAAGAAACTTAATAAGATTGAAGAACAAACGACCCACACTAAGAGGGGAGGGGCGTGAATTAATGTGTGAACTATTTTGATTATTTATTTTCACAAGTTACCACTTGAAACATATTTGAACAGATTAAGAACAATCACATCATAATTACAATGAACACAAAGATACCAGATGTTTGTATAAGCTTTTTTATAATAAATATGAATATATGTGAGAGAGGATTTTTTTTAGCAACAACTAAATGTTTCAACACCAACTGAAGTAAGGAGCACCAACCCCTTGGAGAGCACCAACTCTCTGCCAAGACCCAGCTTAGCGCAAGACCTAGCTTGCTGCAAGTCCCATCTTGCTGATAGAACCCAGTCTATCCAACTAGAGTTTATTCAACTCCAGTAGTAGTGATCCATTATAGAACCAATTATATCTTACGATCAGAGGTATATCATAAGACACTCATCACTGTATTTCATCTTCTCGGTAATTCACATTTTATTTCCTCTAATTTCTTCTTGGAATCTACTTCTGCTTTTTATCTTCTTTTCTGGACTGCAGAGACACATTCTTCTCACCACTTTTTCTCATTTATATACTCTTCAAATGGGTGTGAAATTTAAAACATTGTGTCCCTTTATTTGAACCATTGTACCTTTTCATTTAAAATGATAAACTAAACTTTAATTAATATCATTTTCCTTTTTATTCTTTATTCATATTTTAATGATTTATTCTCTTTTAATCATGATTGTGTATCGGTTCATTTTACCGTGAAGGTTTTTCATAAATTGATCACAGTCATGGATCAATTTAATCCTTTATACTCGATGTCAAATATCTTTTCCTTCACAGGGACTAGATTCTGTGGAGGCACTTCCTTCAAGCCATTTCACATGACGGTGCGTTACAGAACCACGGGCTAACCAACTATAGCGAGATATAATAAAACACTTGTAACATATGAACACTGGCAGTGACGGAATGTTAATCCTAAACAAGTGCTTGAGTGCTTTACCAAGTCTACGATCACGATTAGATCTTCTGATGAGATGGACGAATGACGGGATTTCGACACTTCGACCTTCGAGTCTTAATGACTTACAACATTACAAAACTCCTGATTACGATATCGTCGAAACAATCGGATGATTCATGTTTATATTTACAGAGACAGATGAATAGTTAGCTTTAACCTTACAATCATCCTTTCACTTCTAAATCTGACATCTATGACTTAATCATTCATTGAGATGGACGGTTGTCATAATTTCGACACTTTGTGATTTCCAGCATGTCAAATATATGAAGCTGTCAATCTACTAGTGCATGTCCCTTTCGCAATTTCAGCGTTCGAGACTTTGGTATATTAGAGTTTTTGTTTTCTATGAAAAAATATCGAAGTAAAAACTCTCGATGTGACGTACACACTTACATCACTTGATGACGTGTCACGATCTGAGTAGCTGCCACATGTCACTCATATTCGTGATTTTCATGTACCTAAAAGGCTTAATCAACTTGACACTTGTCATTTGCTGATTACAACACATGTCATTGCTGACATTGTCTTACAGATGTGGATCCATGTGCCCTTACTGATGAGGTTCACTGATGTGGATATCCCACACGTCCTTACTGATGTGGTCTGTCAACGTGTCTTGCTTCCTCGACTTTGGGGCTTCGGCCTTCGAGATTGTCTGTTGTATGTTATGTGCAACCTCTCGATCTCCAAAATGGAAAAATCCCGACTAAAGGTGTTGGTTCCTCTTCCACAACCTGTTTTACATGTGACCTCGATTTATGACCTAGGGCTTAGTGTTTCACATTTTCACGTTTCAAGATTTCGAACAACTCTCGTCGTTGTTTCTCTGAATCAAAAATCACTGAATTCATTGATCTAGTGCCACATGTTCTCCTTTCAACCGACGGCTATAATTTCTTCACGACCTCACATATCGAAATTTCCCACAAGACTTACGTTTGACTTTTCCATTCTTCGAGTCAACGAAACAATGACCCTTCATCACGTGCCATCCTTGACAATGGACGGTCCTGATGATTTTAGAACGATCAACGACTATGATCCTTTTGGTACGATCAATGGTTGTGACCTTTTTGGATGATCTAACGGTTGAGATATATTCTATGATGTAGCTCTTGTATTTTATCCTTTCCTTCCACTCAAACATGATCCGAGGGTTCATATCTTTTCGCGATTTCATGTATCGTGAGTTCCTACATCTCTGCCTTTGACTTCTCCGACTCGCAAGTCGAAAAAATTCCAATCACTTCCCATGTGACCTCTGGATCCAACGATTGTTGGTCCTTCATGATATGATTTGATGACCACGATCCTTAAGCCCACAGTCACCCATATGACCGTCGTCTGTTATATGAGACAATCAACACCGTCAACCTCTTGATCAGACGGTTGTTGAGGCTTCTTACTCTAATCGGACAACTGCTGAGGCTTCTTATTCTGATCGAACGACTACTGAGGCTTCTCAATATTTCCTTCAATCCTATGATACTACTACAAAGCGCTCTTCATTCGCTTCTCCTTTTCTGTCCTCCTCCTTCAAAGTGCTCTTCATTTGCTAACTTTCCTGAGCTTTAATACTGTTTGTGCATTATTTTATGCACTGTTAGTCGGTTGATAATTCTTCTGAGATTTGATCATAGGAACATTGTTGGTCCTATCTTGATCAACAATAATCATGAATTGCTTCATCATGTTCGCTTATTCTGCTACCTGATATTTTCTTCATCCTATTCACTCCTCCTCTTGAGCTTGTGCTTTCAATCTCTGCATAATGTTTGACATCTCCTGCTAACTGATATACTTGTTTACATCAATCACAATCTTATCTATGGTAATTAGTCATTAACAACATATCATTATATCGATTGTTGACATCAATGACAATATTTCAAACAATCTCCCCCTTTGTCATTGAGGTCAACACACTAACTTCATATACAAAAACTCCCCCTATGATGATGCTTTCCTTTTATGAAGTTTCTCTCCCCCTTTCACATCAATGGAAAAGGGTTTATTCTCCTATGATCTATTTGAGTAAGTACTTCTCTGAACACTGGTAACTCCTCCTGCAATCAATATTTTATGTTATAACAGAATGACTCCTTTTGTCGTTGATTGCTATCTCCCCCTATATAGTTGCCAACTAATGTATTATTTTCTTGAGAGATTTAGGTAGGAAGAAGGATTACTCCCATTTTTTACCTGAGATATTTAATACATTTATGTTTTAAGGGTTTTTGCAAAAATATCTGCCACCTGTGGTAAGCTCTGTATGTTACTGACCAGACTGAACTTGGGTAACTCTTCCTACAGACATGTTCTTCCAGTCATAGCTGAATGAATCCCCCAGTCAATATGATTTCTCTCTTTCTGACTATTCTCCACCTTTGTTTCTAAAAAGGTAGATCTTCTTGATAGGGTTTTTTCCCCTGTTGATTTACTAACTTCTTATCTCAGTTGATTGGGATTTTTGTGTTTCAAATGAGTAGTCTTCTTGATACACATTTTTGTAGTGATCGATTCTTTTCAAGACTTAATATAATTACTTTCTTATTTTCTAACCAAAACTTCCCTTGAGATTTTACTGAGTGTTCTCCCCCTTTGTGTCTGAAAGGGTAGCTCTTCCTGACAGGGTTTCTCCTCTTGTTATTTCTACAGGATGTCATATACATCATTTTGTACATCATAATGTTTCTTCTGCAAATTTTGTTGTATTACTGGAACATTGCGCAGTTGAAGCTCATCTTATTCAAACAACTCTTGGATCTATCCATCGATTCTCATCGATCTCTAACTAGGATACCAATTCATTTTTATACCATCGACCTTGACATATGTACTCTCAACAATCTTATGTATCCTAAGATTGTAGCATCTGCATGCTTTCTTGGTAGAAGCATATACAAGAAGGATACCTTCATCATATCTAGCATCACATTTTCAAAATTCTCATCACGCCTTTTGATGTAACCCTTACTTACAAGGCTCTTGAAGTATTTTACCAAATGAGCTCTTCCAAAATAGGGTTCACAAAGAGTTTTACTACTATTAATCCTGAGCTGACCTCTGTTCAATATGACTATTGTTGTGGTTACAAATTCCCTTCAATATCAATACTAAATGATGGAAAATCCATCAGATAATTTTCTTCATTAAGCATAGTCTTTGCAGCCTTCTTTGACAGAGATCACCTTTTTTTTTTAATTTTCTTTTAGAAGGAGTTTCAGTGTACCATTTAAAATAGGATTGAAAGATTTCTAACATAATCATCACTCTATTCTTCCTTTTGTTTCATCGTTGGAGATTCATCATCAACGTCATTATTATGTGCACCAGAAGCTTCTTTATCCTTGTTTTGAGAATATTCCTTATTAGAAGTTTTATCCTCCAAACTCCTATTATTAACTTCATTAATTTCAGGAGCAATATTTTCCTCATCTTTCTTATTTGGTACTTGGGATTTTATTTTCCATGTTTTCTTATTTACTCTTGTTGTCATATTGTGTGAAGCATTTCTTATTCACTGTCTTCTTGAGTTCCAACAGTCATGGGCTTTGTGATCATATCTACCACAAATGTATCATCTTATAATGTAACAATGTGCAACAATATGTCTAACATGATTGCAGTTCCAAGATCTTATATTGTTGTTGAACCCACCAATTTTTTTTCTTCCATGATGCCTACAATCCAAGGCTTTATGAACATATTCATTACAAGAAAAACAATAATCGTTAAATACACTCTCATACCTTCTTTGATTCATCCATGAAGGTGTCTCTCTTATGAACTTGCTTTGAGGTCTATGAATAGCTTCTAGATGTCTTCCATGATCTGATCTTCTGAATTTTGTAGTGTTTCTTTTATTTCTTGAACATGAAGAACCTGAGTCATACCTTCTTTCACTTTTTACAAATGAAGGAGTTGTTTCAGACCTGTCTTCATCCTTTACTAATGAAGGACCTACAACAGATTTCTTAGGGGTACTGATCTTTTCCTTGTTGTATCCAAGGCCACATTTGCCATTTGATGATCCCTCTTTATCCAATATCTCATCCAAGGTTATGGAGTTGTTCAAGAACTTGTTTTGGGTGTCTGACTTCTCAACCTTCTTTCTAAAATTCACAACTTCTACTTCCAGCTCATGACAAGATTCTTCCTTTTTATCGAACTGATTCCTTATTACCTCTTCTCTTCTTTTGGCTTATTTAAGTTGGATTTTAAGATTGACATAGTTTTCCCTTAGTTCCTTTAGATCTGTAATGTTTTTGCTTGAGACATGATCTTCCTTCTTTTCTTCTTTTGCTTGACTGATTTCATTTTTTAGTCTGTTTATTTTCTCTTCATTTTCTTCTATTAGATCAACAACTTTTGTTTTCAATATTTTGATCTCATCTTCTTTGTTTTCTAACTGAATCTTTTGATTAGACATGATTTCTTTATTGTATTTGAGATTTTCTTTCATTTCCAGGATATGCTCCTGATTACCAAGCTCATCATCTTCCTTCTCCTTTTCTTTTACTTGACTAATTTCTTTCTTCATCTTCATGATCTCCTCTTCTTTCTCTTCTAATTGATTTTCTTGCTCATATATTATCTTATCACTATCTTTGAGCATTTGATTTATTTTCAATACATGTTTTTTACTCTTTTCAAGGTATTCTTGAGTGTAGTCATGAAGATTGCTATAGTTTGATTCATTATGGTGATAGAGGTTATCAGATAGACACCAATCAACCTTTTCTTTGGCCTTTGATAGTTTTTCGTCTTCTTCTTTGATGGGATAAATGCTAACAGAACATTCTATTATAGTATCTGAGTCTTGTTCTTTAGTTGTAGAGGAGGATTAAATATCATTGTTATTGCAATTGAAATATTGTGGAGAATCCTTACTTTTATTGATGGTTGAGTCTTCATCTTCATCCTTGATAGGAATGTCTTATGTGTCTTTATTTTTTATTTGATACATATTTTCTAACTTTAGCCATAAGTCCTTGGAAAATGTGCATATTCATATGCTTTTCTTGACTGTATATGATAATCCATCGAGGAGAATCTTCAATGCCACTTCATTGTTCTTCCTTGCTCTTCTTTGGACTTTAATTTTGGATAGATTCTTTGATGTAGTCAAGTCTCAGGGATTGCTTACTACTGAACTCCAAACTTCAAATCCTTTTGAATTCAAATATTGTTTCATATTTTATCTCCATGAGGAGTAATATGTTCCATCAAATAAAAGGAGCTTCAATTGCAGAGAGAACCATGTGTCCACCCATTTCTTTAGGATCTGCCTTCCAGTATTTAAATTGTGTTTTGAAGGAATCTGGCTCTAATACCAATTGAAGAATACATGGTCCACACTAAGGGGGGGTGGGGGGGGTGAATTAGTGTGTGAACTATTTTTATTATTTATTTTCACAAGTTACCACTTAAAACATATTTGAACAGATTAAGAACAATCACATCATAATTACAATGAACATAAAGACACCAGATGTTTGTATAAGATTTTGTATAATAAATATGAACATAGTAATATGTTTCAGTACCAACTGAAGTAAGGAGTCCCAACCCCTTGGAGAGAACCAACTCTTTGCCAAGACTGATCTTGGCACAAGACCTAGCTTGCTGCAAGTCCCAGCTTGTCGATAGAACCCAGTCAATCCAACTAGAGTTTATTCAACTCCAGTAGTAGTGATCCATTATAGAACCAATTTTATCTTATGATCAGAGGTATATCATAAGACACTCATCACCACATTTCATCTTCTCTGTAATTCACATTTTCTTTCCTCTGATACCTTCTTGGAATCTTCTTTAGCATTTTATCTTCTTTTCTGGACTACAGAGACACATTCTTCTCACCACTTTTTCTCATTTATATACTCTTCAAACAACTGTGAAATTTAGAACATCGTGTCCCTTTATTTGAACCATTGTAACTTTCCATTTAAAATGATAAACTAAAATTTAATTAATATCATTTTTCCTTTTTATTCTTTATTCATATTTTCGTGATTTATTCTCTTTTAATCATGATTGTGTATCGGTTAATTTTACCGTGAAGGTTTTTCATAAATTGATCACAGTCATGGATCAATTTAATCCTTTATACTCGATATCAAATCTCTTTTACTTCACAGAGACTAGATTCCATGAAGGTGCTTCCTTCAAGCCATTTCACATGACCGTGCGTTACAGAACCACAGGCTAACCAACTATAGTGAGATATAATAAAACACTTATAGCATATGACCATCGACGGTGACAGAATGTTAAGCCTAAACAAGTGCTTGAGTTATTTACCAAATCTATGATCACAATTATATCTTCTAATGAGATGGACGACTGACAAGATTTAGGCACTTCGACCTTCAAGTCTTCATGACTTACAACAATACAAAACTCTCGATTACGATATCGTTGAAACAATCAGACGGTTCACATTTATATTTGCGGAGACAGATCAACAATCAACTTTAACCTTACACTCATCCTTCCACTGCTAAATCCGATGGCTATGACTTAATTCTTCATCGAGATGGATGACTATCATAATTTCGACACTTTGTGATTTCCAGCATGTCAAATCTCCTAAGCTGTCAATCTACTAACTCGTGTCCCTTTCACAATTTCGACGTTCAGGACTTCGGTGTATTAGAGTGTTTGCTTGCTATTAAAAACTCCTGAAGTAGAAACTCTCGACGTGATGTACATGATTTCACTTGATGATGTGTCACAAGCCGAGTAGTTGCCACGTGTCACTCATATTTGTGATTTTCACGTACCTAAAAGGCTGAATCAACTTGACACTTCTCATTTTCTTATTACACCACGTGTCATTGCTGACATTGTCTTACTAACATGAATCCATGTGTCCTTACTGATGAGGTTTGCTGACATGGATATCTCACATGTCCTTACTGATGTGGTTTGTCAACGTGTCATGCTTCCTCGACTTTGGGGCTTCAGCCTTCGGGGTTGTTTGTTGTATGTTATGTACAACCTCCCGATCTTCGAAATGGTGAAATCTCGACTAAAGGTGTTCGCTCCTCTTCCACAACCTATTTTACATGTGACCTCGGGTTATGAACCAGGGCTTATTGTTTTACATTTTTGCATTTCGGGATTTCGAACAACTCGCGTTGTTGTTTCTTTGAATCATGAATCACTGAATTCGTTGATCTAGTTCCACATGTTCTCCTTTCAACCGATGGCTATAATATTTTTGTGACCTCGCATATTGCAAGTTACAACAAGACTTATGTTTGAATTTTCCATTCTTTGAGTCAGCAAAACGATGACCTTTCGCAACGTGCCATCCTTGACAATGGCCGATCTCGATGCTTTCGAAATGATCAACAACTATGATCCTTTTGGTACGATTAATGGTTGTGATCTTTTTGGATGATCTGATGGTTGAGATATATTATATGATGTAGCTCGTGTAGCTTATCCTTTCCTTCAACTCAAACAGGATCCAAGGGTTTAGATCTTTTTGTGATTTCATGTATCGTGAGTTCCTACATCTCTGCCTTTGACTTCTCCGACTCACGAGTCAGCGAAATGCCAATCACTCACCACGTGACCTCTGGATCCAACAGTTGTTGGTCCTTTGTGCTCCGATCTGGCGACCACAATCCTTTAACGATCTTTAAGCCCACCATCACCCATATGACCATCGTTAATTATATTAGACAATCAACACCATCAACCTCTTGATCGGATGATTGTTGAGGCTTCTTACTCTGATTGGACGACTGTTGAGGATTCTTATTTTGATTGGATGGCTACTGAGGCTTCTCAATATTTCCTTCAATCTGACGATGCTACTACAAAGTGCTCTCCATTTGTTTCTCCTTTTTTCTCCTCCTCCTTCAAAGCGCTATTCATTCGCTAACTTTCCTAAGCTTTAATACTATTTGTGCATTCTTTTATGCACTGTTAGTCAATTGATAATTATTTTGATCTTTTATCATAGGAACAATGTTGATCCTATCGTGATCAACAATAATCACGAATTTCTTCATCCTATTCGCTTATTCTGCTACCTAATATTTTCTTCATCCTGTTCGCTCCTCCTCTTGAGCTTGTGATTTTGATCTCTTCATAATATTTGACATCTTCTACTAACTGATATACTTTTTGACATCAATGACAATCTTATATGTGGCAATTCATTATTAACAACAGATCATCATATCAACTGTTGACATCAAAGAAAATATTTGCAACAAAGATAACGATTAAAAACAAAGTATCCTTTACCCCGCATTGATAACTTGATTGATCAATTCAGAGAGGCTAAAATATTTTCAAGGCTAGACTTGCAGTTAGGATACCATCAGGTTAGGATTAAATAAGAATATATGCATAATATTGTTTTCTGAATCAAATATGGATACTATGAGTTTGTAGTGGTACCCTTTGGTTTAACTAATGCACCTACAACATTTATGTGCTTAATGAAAAGTGTGTTAAGGAAATATTTAGACCAATTTGTGATCGTGTTCATTGATGACATATTGATTTATTCAAAGACCAAAGAAGAACATGAAGAATAATTAATATTGGTTCTACAAACACTTAGAGAAATTCAACTATATGCAAATTTTAGTAAATGTGAGTTTTATTAGGATAAGGTGCAGTATTTAGGTCATGTGATCTCAAGAGAAGGGATTTTGGTCGACCTAGAAAAAGTCAAAGAGACCCTAGATTGGATGGTACCAAAATATGTTTCATATGTCCGATCATTTATGGGTATTATAGTGTATTATCATAGGTTCAATGAAGGGTTTTCAAAATTGGCTTATCCAATAACCTCCTTGCAGAAAAAGAGAATCATATTTAAATTCATTGAGAAATGTCAAGAAAGTTTTGAAAGGCTAATTTTTTTTTAACCATAAAACCTATTCTAAGGATAGCGGATCCACATAAGGACTTTGTGGTTTGCACTAATGCTTCAAAGGAAGGACTATGTGTGAGGTACCATATCTATTACATTACCCGAATAGAGAAATAATGCAATGAATAATATCGAGATAGCCACAAAATACAGAAATATTACAGAGATAACAACAAAACAACAAATTATGTGGAACCACAACACGATAATTATACCTTTATTGATAGGAAACAACGTTCACTTGCCTCTTTGAGGGGGAAACCTCTAGCAAAGTAGAGATCTATTACAATAATTTTCCAAGACAAAACTTCTCATACCCTCTACTCTTATTTATACTAAATCTATCTATCCAAAATAACAATCTAGAGGAAGATCCTTCTAGAAGCAGAAGTTTTTATTAGGTCTTCTTACAATTGACTTATTCCTCCTTATTTCTAGGCCTTATTAATATTGACCTTTATTACATGGAAATATATTGTTCTACCCACTTCAGGGGTTAGGTAGTTTAGGTCCCTAACATGCCCTCCCCCTTAAAATTATCCTTTTCCTCAAGGCTTGAGATGAGGAAATTGTTGCAGAATGGTAGTTGGCTCACAGATGGCATCTATGGGAGTTGTATATTTCCACTGGACTAATGCTTCCTTGATGGTGCACTGACGAATACGACGCTCACGCTGGTCCAAAACTAGTTGTGGCTGCAGCAAGATGGATCCTTCTTCATCCAACTCAGGAAGGTTGGTTTGAGTTTGACACTTAGTTCCAAACACCTTCTTTAAGTAGGAGACATGAAAAATAGGATGGAGCTTAAAAGAACTAGGAAAAGCTAATTGATAGGCCACCTTTCCCACGTGCTTGAGAGCTGTATAAGGACCATAAAATTTGGGCGCAAGTTTCTGACAATGTGTGGCCTTGAGTGAAGTTTGTTTATAAGGTTGCAGTCAAAGAAATACCTGGCTTCCTTCAACAAATTGACTTTTTTTTTGACACACCAACTACACTAAGAAGGCGGGGTGAACAGTGTAGGGATCTTTTTCCCAAAACTCCTTAGTTAACAATCAACATTAACTCATTACTCATTGTTTTCATTTATAACCAATCAAATTTCAACACATATCAACAACATATATTAGAAATATATCATCAACAAATCATCACAACAAGGAACACAAAGAACACAAGATGTATGTACAATTTTCTTTTTATTACAGACTACAATCCTTGGGGTTTTTTAGCAACAACTGAATAGAGTACAAATCTACAAGACAACCAAATCTATAATGCAAGACTCAACTTACACCCTCAGCACCAACTGATATGAGGCAACAATCCTGAACAGATATCAATCTGTACCATAAACAAGTGCATCAACCATCCACCAACCCGTGCCAAACAATTTGTAATCAACCTGTACCATAAAAAAGTGCATCCAAACATATACCAAGTATATACCAATCATGTTTCAACTACTCATAAAAAATGAATCATCAATATGTACCAACATCATCAAATATACACCTCATGTATGTGCCAACTCATCAACTGTTTGTCTCAACCATGACTAGTTTTGGATTAGTCAACAACCCTAACTTGAAATAATCATAAATTTGTACCTGTAATGAATAAAGATCTGAAATTGATACACAATATTCTTCAGTTTGTTTTATACAATTCCTCCAGGTTTCACTACTTGGAACCTCTCAAAAAAGGATTTATAGAAAAAATGACATACCTTGTTGAATTCTGGCTTATTCTAGAGAGCGACCTTGTAGAGCATGACCCACACGAAATATTTTCTGAAACGATATGAAATTGTTACAAAACATACTACAGACTGTAATATAATCAACACAATTTGTCTCACTTAATTTTGATATGTTATGAAGAAGTTATGATGTTTTTACACAAAACACCTGTTTTAGACTAGTTTCAGGACTAGCCACAAACCTTATTTTCCACGGAGTGTATCTCCAAAAATAAAACAACCCACAAGATTATTTTTTTACCACAGATACTTGGATATGTTTCCTCAATTTTATATCAATATCATGGTCTGACTCATTATATAAAAAAAATTATTACGAAAATGGTGAGATGACCTCTAAATAACATACCTTAGAAAGCATCATGAAAAGAATTTATCCTCCCTTGAATTCCGGCCCTCTTTTCTTCACCTTCCCTATGAAATTAGGATTATATATCCTTTGGTTACCTCATTCACATATAGATATTCAATATGCTCAAGTGTTCCACACCATAAATTCTCAAGAATCTCTCATAAGAAACTCTCCATCAATACTCCAAAAGATATTCTCACAATAAGTTCTCCATTGATCCACAAAAAGGATGATCTACAAGAGACCATTGCTATCTTATTTATACTTTCATCCTCTAGGTCACTTAACCCATTTCTAGTTCACTTAACCTATTTTCCTTATTTTAGGGTTAACCACTTTCCATAAATAGAAATTTCTCCAATACTTTATTATTTAAATATTCCTTCTTGATTTTGTCACATTACTTTATCATTTCTTGATTTTGTCACCTCTCTTTATTATTTAAATAATACACCTTGAATTTTTCACTTTAATTTATCATTTAAATAATGATTTGTTCTTAGGTCACTTTGATTTCTTTGAACTTGGGGGCTTCAAGCCTTCATATGGGGGTCCTTCATCTTCGTAAGGCCATAACTCTAAAACCATGAGGAGTTATGTGACATTCCACATACCACAGGAAATGGAATGACAAGAACTATCCATCTAGGATAGTTTCACCAACAATTTCCTTTATCTGCATCTCATTATTCTACATACAAGCATGTCTCCTCCAACCATTCTTCTAGGATAACTCAATCCGCAAAGCGTCTTCCCATGAGTTCTTTCACCATAAG
The DNA here is from genome assembly GCA_009831015.1 of Picea engelmannii. Classification (NCBI taxonomy): domain Eukaryota; kingdom Viridiplantae; phylum Streptophyta; class Pinopsida; order Pinales; family Pinaceae; genus Picea; species Picea engelmannii. The sequence goes on from ML803952.1 coordinate 41,652, forward strand.
GGGACCACTTTGGAGTTCATACATTTGTGCACCTTATCAATCAAGATAAGACAATAATGAGTCATCTATACATTTTTTCAACAATGCATCATATACCAATAAAACCACATCGATCCATCTTCATCATGTATCAATGATAACTCATTGATCCATCTTCATCATATCAATGACAACTCATTCATCCATCTTCATCTATGCATTCTCATCAAGGAAAATACATATTACATTACATCAATCATCAATCAATCAATCCTTTGGCATCAATCAATCACTTGACATCAATCAATCAAACCATTGGCATAAATGAAAACATGATCCAACACTTTCTGAGCAACCTTGATCGTCTTGTTGCTTCATGTTATTCTAAGCCATGAAAAAATTATCTTTGAGGGTATGGATAATATCTTCTCAAACTATCAGTATTTGGTCAACTGCCTAAACCTTCGAGACACCTGGCATATAGGAGAGAATGGAAGGTGGCATTTGTTCATATACTTATTCAAAAGGATTCATGTGAGTAGTTGTATGGTAAGAAGTCATGTACCACCATTCAGCTAATGGAAACCATTGAGCCCATTGATTTTTCCTTTCAAAAGAAAAAAACCTCAAATAAGTCTCCAAAAACTTGTTGACAACTTCAGTTTGACCATCAGTCTGGGGATGATAGGGTGTGTTGTGATGCAATTGGGTGCCCTATAGCCTGAAAAGTTATTTCCAAAAAATGCTAGTGAAAGTGGGATCTCGATAAAAAACAATAGAATGAGGCATGCCATGAAGCTTGAAGATATGATCCATGAAAATTTGAGCCACAGTGGATGGATGTTGAAGAGTACAGAAATGAGTATACTTAGAAATATGATCAACTACCACCATGATGACTAAATTATTGTTTGATTTATGTAATCCCACAATGAAATCCATAGAGATGTCCCTCCAAATAGTTGGTGGAATTAGAAGAGGTTCGAGTGTGCTAGGGGTTTTGATGGTTTATCCCTTGTTACATTGACAAACATCACATTCTGCCACAAAAGTGAGAATGTCATTTTTCATACCATCCCAGAAAAAAGAACGTTTGACCTTGTCATAGGTTTTGTTTAAACCCTGAGTGCCTAGTTGTGGGAGTATCATGAAGCTCAGAAAGCACTGTGGATTTATGTTGTGACTATTTACTTAAATACAAACGACCTTTGTAGTGAATCTCATCATTGTGCCAAGAGTACCCTGGGGAAACTAAAGAATTGTCTTGCAATTGTTGGATTAGATGAGAAATTTTGGGATCTTGTAGCCATTCCTAGCGAACAACTTGGAGCCAATCTAGTACAATGAAGGATAGGGAGAACGGGGACCCTTCATCTTCATATTTTTGAGAAAGAGCATCAACAACCACATTTTCTTTACCTGTCTTGTAAATGATCTCATAATCATATCCAAAGAGTTTAGTTACCCATTTTTTTTCTCTAGAGAGGAAGGTCATTGCTCCAGAAAATAATTGAGGATTTTATGATCTATCTTAATTTGGAAGTGTTTCCCCAAGAGATAAGGGTGCCAACGATCCACTGCATGCAAAATAACCAACATTTCATTTTCATAGATTGATTGGTCCAAATGGCGTTCTGACAATTGTTTGTTGGTAAAGGCCAAAGGTCTTCCCTCTTGCATAAGGACTGCTCCAATTCCTCTCCCGGAGGCATCACATTCTAGGAAAAAGGTATTTGTGAAATCAGGAAGGGCCAAGATCATAATAGTGCACATGGCCTCCTTCAATGCTTGAAAGGCCAGATCAGCTACAAGAGTCTAAGTGAAAGAATTATTTTCATGTAGAGCAGTGAGAGGTGCCATAATATTTCCATAATTTTGAACAAACTTGCGATAACACCCTGTTAAGCCCAGAAAACCACACAATAATTTGATAGTCTTGGGGCGAGGTCAATCCTGCATTGCTTCAATCTTCTTAGGATCTACTCGAACACCAACCTTTCCAACAATATGACCCAAGTACTTGACTTCCGAGGCACCAAAGGAACATTTAGAGTGTTTGAGGAAAAGTTGATGCTGAGAGAGTAGATGAAGAACTTGATCCACATGGGAAAGATGAGATTTCCAAGTTTTTCTATAGATGAGAATATCATCAAAGAAAACTAAGACAAAATGATGAAGAAAAAGATGGAAGACATGATTCATGAGGCTTTGGAAAGTGGAGGGGGCATTACATAGGCCATAGGGCATGACCAAGAAGTCATAGTGACCCTCATGAGTTTGAAAGGAAGTCTTGGGGATGTCAATGTCTTGCATACAGATATGGTGGTATCCATAACACATATCAAGTTTATTGAAATACTAAGCACCACTCAACTCATATAAGAGATCATCAATGACATGAATGAGAAACTTGTCCTTAATGGTGAGTTTATTGAGGGCATGAAAGTTGGAACACATACTCCAAGTACCTTCTTTCTTAAGTACCATGACCACAACAGAAGAATAAGGGCTGGTACTTGGGTGAATAACACCCACTTGTAGCAGTTCCTACACTATTTTCTCAATTTCATTCTTTTGGGAAAAGGGATGACGATTAGGGAAAACATTGGGAGGAAGAAAGCCAGGAAAAAGAGGCATGGAATGATCATGAACACCATGAGAAGGCGGAAGTCCCTGAGGAGTGGAAACAATAGCTTGGTGTTTGGAGAGAATATCTTGGAGGTCAGGATGCACAGAGGGTGTCTCAACCGCATGAATAGAATGGAGTTGATAAATAATATCCGAGTGGCCTTTCTTGAGGATATTTTCCATGAAATGGGAACTAATGATCTCATGAGAACCAACTATGAGACCTTGGAAGTGATACCTTCGTCCCTCCTATTGGAATTGCATGGTTAATTCCTTAAAATCCATAAGAATGGGACCCAAAGTGCGTAACCATTCAACACCTAGCACAATATCACAACCGCCCATTTCAATGGAAAACATATGAGATTTCAGGTGATAGTGTCCAATTTCAAGACGTACATTTTCACAACGCCCATCACATTTCATGGACCCACCATTGGATTTCATGATTTAAAAATTATTGACAACATAAATATAGCAATTGGTTTCCTGAGAAATGTGACGATGAATAAAATTGTGGGTGCTACCATGATGCAGCCCCCCCTACCTCAACAGGGTATGTCGACCTACCAGTCATTGGATCATCACTAGATCGAGCTGGATGATCTTATTTGGTTCCATGCTAGAACCTCTATTAAACAAATCCATAGGTCCTCTGTGAAATGAAACCACACGAACAGGCATTGGGTTCGAGTTCCCTCCACGTGATCACTAGTTGTGACCGCACACCTCTCAAAAGGCGTTTCACAATTTCGTGTATCGGGTATTTTGTACGCGAGTCACCCTGAATCTCCCAACCTACAAAATTCTCCACTTAAAGGGATTAGAACTTTATAGCTCCTCCCTTATCCTTCTCCACATGACCACTACCTATGACCACAAACCAAATCAAAATACGTGTCATGAAATCCCGTATCGAACCTTTGCGTGGGAGCCAACCCTGACTCCTTCTGACTCCCGAAACTCCGAAAAGAGCTTAATGGGTGTTCACTCATTTCCTTATATCTTCTCATGTGACAATTCACCATGACCTGGGGCCCATCCTTTGAGCATGTTGGGATTTCACAGATTGGGGGTTTGCGATACAACTTATCTCCCTTCGTCTGATACCCAAAAGATCGATATTCCTTTGCCACTAATTAACGGCTTCAATTCTCCTACGATATGATGGTCTAGATCACATCGGTGGTTCTCCCTTCAAGATTTTCCGCCATCCACTCAACTTCTCTCAATGCTAGAATCTTCGATGTGTTTGGATCTATGCCACATGTCACCCCAGATCCAACGGCTGGAATGATTTTGCAAGTTTGCATTTTGTGAATTCTCAAAAATATGTCGTTTGACTTTTTCGCTCTGGAAGTTAGTGAAATGTTGATCTGCTACCTCATGTCCTCTGAATCCAATGACCCAAATATTATTCCCAAACTTCAATTCTCTGTGCTCCAACATTTTTAGTTCTCAAATTGAAAACTTACTTCAGCTTTTCCCGGAATATGAGATCTGCTAACTAGTGTCTCCTCAAAGATCAACAACTCATGACCCTTCGACTTTCCATGCTCCAGGTATTTCAAGTCTCAAACTCGGCTCCTTGTGCACCCACGATATATGACGGCTCACGCTTGATCAATTGAATGACTGAGATCCTAGCTCAGCGTTCTAGCACTCTGGGCTTTGGAAATATCAAGTTTCAAGCCGCTCTCCCTTCTGAGCTTCCAACAACCAACAATTGTGATTCCTCCTGGAAATATGATGCTTAGTATTTGCCTCTAGTGATCTGATGGCTCAAATATATCTCACTGATCAGATGGTTGAGATTATATTCTGGGTCTCTAGACTCCGAAAATCTCAAGTTTCAACTTCGACAACTTCTCTCCTCTGTGTGCGAAGTGATAAGATCTACACACTTCCTTTTAATTCGATGACTATTGATCTTCTCCTCTATGATCTAACGATCATGATCATTCTCCCTCCTTAGTTTCTGATATCTCTCTACCTTGGAAGATTTATCTTCTTTCAAAGGTTCCAAACCTTTGTTCTCCTGATGAATCCATCTCTCGGATCTCATCAATGCTCGAGAAAAGTGTTATCTCTTCTAAGCTTCTATCCTTATAAGGATTCTGATGTCCCATGCACACTTTGCATTCTTGAGATTTCGAATAACTTTGTTCGAAGGATTTTCTTGAAAAGAAAATTCTTCTCGCCCACCTGGCGTTCTTCTGTGTTGGTTCTTCGAAGCTTGTTGTCTTCTTGATATTGTGCACACCTTGCACCTGGTCTGAGTTTCTATGAATATCTCTCTGAACTTCTCTTAATCAATCCTAGACTCAGTTGATGCACTCCTTGCATTTGAGATGCACACATTGCATACAAGTATCAGAGGACAAATGATTGAAACTCAACTAGCTTCGTCACAAACTCATACAGTTAATTTCTCAAACACTCATACATGAAATGAATTGTAATAAATCATACACACAAAATAACATTCATTCAATCACACATGAAATGAACACAGCCCAAGGATTTGGGACAATTTATGTTTGCTATAATCATTCATGAAAAACAAAATACATAGTGTTTTTTCTATTCTACTCTGCTCTACTCCTCTCTCTATTTTGTCTTATATTCTGTATGTTACAATACAATACTGAAAAACTATCTAAGGAATGGCTCCATGAGCTCTCTCATCTTGTTCTAAAATCTATCATTTCCAATTCAAATTTATTACCTACTCTGTCCTATTACAATAACTACTAGTTATTTCCAGATAGAGTTGACACTCCATATCTGCATTTCTTAGAGTCCTTCAAGACTTTACAAACAAGTTGCATTTCAAAATGTTGTTTACAAAAATATCTCAACAACCAATTAAATTTTGAGTTAAATGCTTGATTTGAAACACTGTCATTGCTAAGATGTCATTCGTCTGCCTCCATGCGTGCACTGTTGACTTTGAAGGCGATGCTCTTGCATCATACTCCTCTAGTTAAAAAAATTCATGGGCTCATGTCCATGAGCTCCTGCACTATTTTTCCATGCTTCAAAATATCAGGTTTTGTGACCCAACTTTCATCTTCCATTGGATGATCTTTCTACTTTGTTAAATATTCAGGACATGTCTTCCTCTTGGTTTTCTTTCCATCCCTCTGTTCAATAATTTTCTCCATCTAAGGTTTTTATGTTGTGGGAAATTGGTCTTCCCACGAAATTTCTTTTTGATCATCTGATTCTCCTGCTTCATCTTTCCTATAAGGATACATGTCTGCAACATTGAATATCGATGATATCCCAACATGTTCTAGAAACTCAATCTCATAAGCATTGGCTGCGAATTTTCTGAGAATCTTTCATGGTCCTATCTTCTTCATATTCAATTTGTTATACGTTCCCCTTGGAAACCTCTCTTTTCTCAAATGAGTGAATTGAACTTCTCTTCTCTTTTGATCAACTCTGCTCTTGTATTTCTGACTATTGTTTTGTAGCTACTCTCTAACTCTGTCATGGAGTTTCTGTATTTCTGTTGAAAAATCCTTTGCTCCAACACTTCTAAACTCATCTTGATTCAAATATCTGAACTCTGTAATCCCTCTTGGTTGTATACCATACACAATTTCAAATGGAATTTTTCCTATGCTCTTGTTCACTAAATTGTTGAATGCAAATTATTCTTGTGCTAGAATATGATCCCATTGTCGACCTTTCTCAGTGACTAAACTCCTTAATAGGTTTTCGAGACTTATGTTTACTACTTCAATCTGTCCATCTGTCCGAGGGTGATATGTTGAACTAAAGGATAAGTTCGTTCCCAGCTTCTTCCATAGAGTCCTCCAAAAGTGTCCTACAAATTTGGTGTCTCTGTCTGAAACTATGCTCCTTGACAATCCATGTAGTCTCACTACTTCTATGAAAAACAAATTGGCGATGTGTGTGCCATCGCTTGTCTTCTGGCATGGTATGAAATGTTCCATTTTTGAGAATATGTTCACCAAAAAAAATATGGAATCACTCCCTTTTTGAGTTCTAGGCAATCCCAGAACAAAATCCATATTGATTGCATCTCATGACCTTTCTAGAATTGGTAATGGATGATACAAACCAGTGTTTTGTTGTCTTCCTTTTTCATACTGACAAATTATGCATTTTTTCATGAACTTCTTCACTTATTCTCTCATGCTCGACCAATAATACAAATTTCTCAACTGTGAAAATGTCTTATTGTGACCAAACTATCCAGCTAAACCTCCACTGTGTTTCTCTTTCAATAGGTTGTCTCTCATTGAGCACTTTAGAATGCATAATTGGATTCCCTTGAACAGTAATCCATCATGGATCAAATATTCATTCCATAGGCTTCTGTCTCCCAACAAATGATTCTTGCATGCCTTGTAAGCTTCTTTAAAATATGCATCTTCTTTATACATCGCCTTGAGGTGTTTGAACCCCAAGGTCTACACCTGGAATTCCTGTACAATAAAACTCCTTCTACTCAAAGCATCTGCGACTTTGTTAGCAGTTCCAACAATGTGTTTAATAACAAAAGTAAAATTATGCATAAATTCTACTCATTTTGCATGTTTTTGATTCAACTTTTCTTGCCTAGTAATAAATTGTAAAGCTTGATTATCACTGTACAAGACAAATTCTTTAGGAATTAGATAATGCCTCCATTTTTTCAAAAGTTGAATCACTGCATAAAATTCCTTTTCATATGTGGAATCATTTTTCTTGGCATGATTCAGTTTCTCACTTAAATAAGAAACTGGCTTATTGTCTTGACTCAAGACTACTCAAATAGCTAATCCACTTGCGTCGCATCTAACCTGAAATGTTTTTCCAAAATCTGGTAAGACCAGAATTGGCTTCTCTGTGATCTTCTCCTTCAACACTCTGAAACTTTTTTCAGCTTCCTTTGTCCAACTGAAGGACTTGTGTTTCATCTTCACAATGTCCAGCATGGGTGCACATATGCCACTGAAATTCCTGATGAATTTTCTATAAAACCTCGCTAACCCATGAAAAATTCTTACCTCAAATATACTGCTCAGCAACGACCATTCTCTAATCACTCTCACTTTTTCTGGGTCCATCTTCAATTCATTTGAAGAGGTCACAAAACCCAAATATATGATCTCCTTCTTCATAAAAGAACTCTTCTTTAGATTTATCAACAATTTCTCTTGCTGCAACCTTTCCATCACTGATGTCAAATGTCTCAAGTGTTCTTCCCTTGTCCTGCTGAAGATTAGTATGACATCCAGATATACTATGACATATCTTCTTATGAAGTCTTTCAACAATTCATTCATCAACCTCATAAATGTGCTTGGTGCATTTGTCAACCCAAACAACATGACCAACCATTCAAACAATCCTTCGTTTGTATTGAATGTTGTTTTCCATTCATCTCCCTCTCTCATTCTTATTTGATGATATCCACTCTTCAAGTCTATCTTGGAAATATAGCTTGCTCCATTGAAATAGTCCATCAAATCATCCATCCTCGGTAAAGGAAATCTGTACCTAATGGTTTTCTTGTTGATGGCTCAAGAATCTGTACACATTCTCCATCCTCCATCCTTCTTTGGACTTAATACAATCGGTATTGCACATGGGCTTACTCTTTCCCTGACTAACCCTTTATCCAACAACTCCTGGACTTGATTTTTCACCTCCTCATTCTCTCTAGGTGTCAACCTATAATATGCTTTGTTTGGTAAACTATCTCCTGGAATAAGGTCAATATGATGGCTTAAGCTCCTAATGGGTGGCAATGAGTGTGGTAACTCATCCACGACTATATCAGCAAAGTTTTCTAACATTTCCTGGATTTATACAGGAAATTCTTCTACAAAAGTATTCCTAAGGATAACTCTAGGCTTCCTTACTACAACAAAATTCATTTCTTTCTCCCTCTTGACTTCTTTTAAGAGCTCCTTCCCACTCATGAGAAGTATGCTTGAACTAGATTTTTATTTTTCTCTTTGTCTTCTATGGGTAACAACATATGTGTTCTGCCATTCTTTTCTAAGGTATAGGTATTATTTCTTTCATCATGAATATCTTTTCAGTCATACTGCCACGACCTCCCCAATAAAATATGACAGACATCCATAAGAATTACATCACATAATATTTCATATTTGTAGCCTCCTATTTTAAATTCAACTTAACATTGTTGACTTACCATGACTTGATGTCCTTTCTGCAACCACGATACCTTGTATGTCTTTGGATGTGCAGTTGTCTTCAGCTCTAGATTTTCCACCATCTTCATGGATACTAGATTGTCAATGCTCCCACTGTCTATGTTCACCTTGCAAACTCTGTCTTTTGACTTGCAAGCAGTTCTAAATAGGCTTGTTCATTGAACTGGTTCCTCTAGTTCCTTTTTTGGTTTAAGAAGAGTCTTCCTCATCATGAGGTTTCTTCCTCCTTATGTTGCTTTTTCTTCCACATGTTTCTTCTCTTTGGCAATGTGTGCTTCTCCGCCTTCTCTTTTCCTATCGGGACATTCCCAAGATTTATGTCCTTCTTTTCTGCAGGTATAACATTTAACTAGGCCTCCTCTCGCTCTTCCTCTTCCTATACCTCTGGAAAAATAACTTCTTCCTCCATGTTGTCCTTCTTTAGAAATTCCACCCTTCTCATGTTGACTATCTTGTTTTTCAGCTTCATTATTTGACTTATGGAACTTCTCTATGTTGGTTCCCTTACCTCTATTTGAATTTCCACCTCTACTTCATTGGCTTTGCTTCCTGTCCAACTTTTCCTCAGCTTTCAAGGCTTCTTGATAGGCATCCTCGACTTTACTTATAGAAATCATGATGATATCCTCTTGTATTTCATATCTCATCCCATTGATGTATATGGTTGGCTTCTCATCTTTATTCTCTTTCTGTCCAGCCCTGATGTCTAGTCAATAAAATTCTTCACTGTACTCCTTCACTGATAAACCCCTTTGTTTTAGGTTCTGCAATCTTCTGTAAATATTGATTTGGTAATCCTTCAGGATAAATTTGGCCTTCAACTTGACTACCATCCTATCCCAAATTTTAATTTTATGCTAACCATTTCTCCTGTGTTCAACTTGTAGTTCATCCCACCATAACATTGCATGGCCTTTCAGTCTTGTCACTACATGCTTTACCATATTTTCCTCTTTGATATCTTCATAATCAAATTATTTTTCCATAGCACTTACCCAATCCAACAATTCTTCAACTTCTAAATTTCCTTCATACATAGGTACCTCTATTCTTGCTCTGGCTCCTATCTTTGAAACAACTTTTATCAAGCGATCTTGTGCAGCATCCTCCATGTCATTTCCTTCGGCCTCTGCTTCTTCTCCCTTAGCTTCACTAATATCTTCAGTGTATGGTGCTCTCCTCTGTGTTGTCTCCATGGCGTACATTCTTGCTCACAGTCACCTCATTTTTTCTTCCATTTATGGATTCTCTCTCTGCCTTCTGGGTGACATGATTTCACTGTGTCACCTACAAATAGAAATCAAAATTTCTTTGATATCACAAATGATACCAACTTTATTCCTTTGTCCTTTTGTCTTTTGTTTGCAAACAAACTTAAAATCACGCTCTAATACCACCTGATGCAACCCCCCCTACCTCAACAAGGTCTGTCGACCTCCCAGTCACTGGATTGTCACTAGATTGAGTTGGATTAGCTCTTTCAGGTCCCTACTGGAACCTCTACTAAACAAATCTATAGGTCCTCTATGAACTATACCCACCTGAACATGCATTGGGCACAAGTTCCCTCCACGTGATCACCATATGTGATTGCATGCCTCTCAAAAGGCATTTCGCAATTTTGTGTATGGGTGTTTTGTACGCGAGTCACCCCGACTCTCCTGACCTACAGAATTTCGACAGGGGCTTAACACTTTCTATTTCCTCCCTTATCCTTCTCCATGTGACCACTACCTGTGACCACAAACCAAATCAAATGACACGTCTTGAAATCTTGTATCAGACCTTTGCGTGGGAGTCAACCTTGACTCCTTCTAACTCCCGAAACTTCGAAAACAACTTAACGGGTGTTCACTCCTTTCCATATCTCTACTCATGTGACCATTCACCACGACCTAGGGCACATCCTTTGAGCACATCAGGATTTCACGGATCGGGGGTTTGCCACAGATATTCCTCGTCCTTCGTCCGATACCCAAAAGACCGATATTCCTTTGCCACAGATCAATGGCTTCAATTCTCATACGATATGACGGTCTAGATCGCGTTGGCAGTTCTCCCTCTGATAATTTCCACCATCCATTCATCTTCTCTCAATTCTCAAATCTTCTATGTGTGTGGATCTATGCCACCTGTCACCCCAGATCTAATGGTTGGAATGATTTCGCGAGTTTGTGTTTCGTGAATTCTCACAAATGTGCCCTTTGACTTTTCATCTCTATGAGTCTCTGAAATGTTGATCTGTTTCCTCGTGTCCTATAAATCCAACAAACCAAATCTTATTCCCAGACTTCGGGTCTTCGTGCTCCAACATTTTCAGTTTTCAAATTGAAAACTTACTTCAAATTTTTCCGGAGTACGAGATCTGCTAACAAGTGTCTCCTCACAGATCAATGACTCATGTCCCTTCATTTGTTCGCGCTTTGGGTATTTCAAGTATCAAACTTGTCTCCTTGTGCACCCATGATATTTGACGACTCACGCTTGATCAATCGGATGGCTGAGATCCCACCTCGGTGTTCTGCCACTCCGGGCTTCGTAAATCTCAAGTTTCAAGCCACTCTCCCTTCTGAACTTCCAACAACCAATGACTGTGATCCCCCCTAGAAATATGATGCTTGTCTTCACCTCCAGTGATCTGATGGCTCAGATCTATCTCACTGATCGGATGGTCGAGATTCTATGCCGGGTCTCTGGACTCCGAAAATCTCAAATTTCAACTCTGACAACTTCTCTCCTCTATGCACGAAGTGATAAGGTCCACACACTTCCTTATGATCCGATGACTATCGATATTCGCCCCTATGATCCGATGATAATGATCGTTCTTCCTCCTCAGCTTCTGATATCTCTCTGCCTTGGAAGATTTATCCTCTTTCAAAGGTTCCAAACCTTTGTTCTCCTGACGAATCTGTCTCTGGGATCTCGTCAATGCTTGAGAAATTTTTTATCTCTTCTGAGCTTCTATCCTTAAAAGGATTTCAATATCCCATGCACACTTTGCGTTCTTGAGATTTCGAATAACTCAGTTCGAAGTATTTTCTTGAAAATAAAATGCTTCTTGCCCACCTGGCATTCTTCTGCATTGGTTCTTCAAAGCTTGTTGGATTCTTGACACTGTGCACACCTTGAACCTGGTCTGAGTTTATTTGAATCTCTCTCTGAACTTATCTAAATCAATCCTAGACTCAGTCAGTGCACTCCTTGTGTTCGAGATGCACACCTTTCATACAATTATCATAGGAGAAACGATTGAAACTCAACCAACTTCGTCACAAACTCATACAGTTAATTTCTCAAACACTCATACATGAAATGAACTGTAACAAATCATACACACATAATAACATTCAATCAATCACACATGAAATGAACACAGTCCAAGGATTTGGGACAATTTATGTCTTCTCTATTCATTCATGAAAAAAAAATACATAGTGTTTCTGCTATTCTACTCTACTCTACTCCTCTTTCTATTATGTATGTTACAATACAATACTGAAAAAATATCTAAGGACCGGCTCCATGATCTCTCTCATCCTGTTCTGAAGTCTATCATTTCCAATTCAAAGCTATTACCTACTCTATACTATTATAATAACTACTAGTTATTTCTAGATAGAGTCGACACTCCATATCTGCATTTCTTACAGTCCTTCAAGACTTTACAAACAAGTTACATTTTAAAATGTTGTTTCCAAAAATATCTCAACAACTGATTAAATTCAGAGTTAAATGCTTGATTTGAATCTCTGTCATTGTTGAAATGTCATTCGTCTGCCTCCACCTGTGTGTTGTTGACTTTGAAGCCAATGCTCCTGCATCATACCACTGTCAACATGGATGATGACTTTCCTATTCTTAATATAGCCAATGAGATTGAGGGTTTGTGGAGCAAAGAAGTTGGTGAGGGCATGCAAGGAAATGAGTGATTCAACTTCAGGTGGGTCAGTGGGCTCCTGGGTAGCATCGGGAAGGGAGGGATCTTCAATAATTTGAACCGTCACATCTTCGTCGGGAATATCTTCGAAAATGGCCAAATTTTTTTGTGTTCCTTACACTTGTTCCCCGAAAAATATTTTTCATCGCAATTATAGAAAAGACCCTTAAGTTGTTGTTCATCCATTTTAACCCTAGCTATTTTATGGACCTTGAGGGGAGTGATAGGGGGGTTATGATTAGTAGGTCGAGGGCAAGGAACAAAAGAGGGTTTTTTTTTCTCAGAAAAAACAACTTTTTGGGCCTCTTTATCACATTTAGTACCTTCCAACCAAGTTTGAGGGTAGGCCATGAGGACATGGGATCAAATTTCATCCTTTAGGCCACTGATAAAGCATTCATGAAAGAAAGCATCTAATATACCCTCGGTTCAAAAGGCCAAATGCTCAAAATCCATTATAAATTCTTCCATTGTGCTTGAATGTTTCAACTTGGTCAAATGATTGAGATAGTGGGTATCAATGTCAAAGTGGTCATAGATATCTGCAACAAACTGGATCTAGGAAATATACCCCTGACATGAATTTTTACGCCATTTCCATCTTTCAAGATCTAAATAGAGGACATCATAGTGAAGTTTGGCCAACTCATTAGTAATACCATGCAAAGAAAAATAATGCTCCATTTGAGTGACCCAACCCCTAGGATTGGAGCCATCAAATTTATTGACCTCAACGTGGGGAAGACGAGGGTCATGCTGAAAGGAGTTGGATAGAAAATGCAGAGAATGAGAGGAATCAACAACATCAGGTTGGTCCGAGGAGGAAGGAACCAAAGGGAATTTCAACAACTAGTTGACAATAGACTAGAGGGTGTTAAATTGGTTCATGAAGTTGGCTTCCATGGTGTCAATTTTGTGCTCGACTTGGGACTCGAATTTTGAAAGGTGGGAATTGGTAGAGGAAATATCATATATCACATGATTGATGGAATCTTACATGTCTTGGTTGTGAGCGGTGGCCATTTGGAGAGGGGAAGTGTGTGTAAGGAAAAATGGGTGGGTGGGACCCCAAAAAAGGACTTATAAGTGATAGGTACCACGATGATCAGGGTGAGAAGAGTAATATAATGGAATAGGTGGAAAATTAGGGAAGTTGAAAAGGGTTTGGGTCCACTTAAAAAAAAGGACTAAAAATGAAAGGTATGACCGTGATCATGGAGAAAAGGGGAATCCAATGGGATAGGTCCCAAATAAGAGTGCCACCAGGACCACTCTTTTTTTTTTACTCCTGTGGAGTTCTACTTCATCCTGAATAATACTACAATGATGAAATGCCCAAATGCTTAACAAGAAGAAATGTGTAGTAATTTCGCAACCAGAATGCAAAAGGCATGGTTGTGCGACAATAGATCATGTCTGTTCTATTTTTGTTTCCGTCCCAAGGGTTAGGGTATTTAAGGTTTCTATAGACACGGGTTTTCCCTATGTTATAGCTCTATGATATACATGTAGGGTCTGACAATACTCGACCCAATATCTCACGATACCAACTAAGGAGGCTATATCATTCCCTTAGTCGTACTACTTGACTACCCATGTACTAGAGAGTATCTTCCCGAATTTTGTTCTTGGTGTAACTCTAGCAGTCAAGCGATTGATCAATTTATATATGGAGGGATTCAAGAGATCTAGGAATATCCGTATACAAGTGATGTCTGATGTGCTACCACTCGAAGGGGTACCAAAAGGGGTTACAAAGGTGGCCAACAAGTGTGCACTTGAGTACCTCTTATATTTCCTGCGTGTATTACTCCCTGACTGCAGGTTTATGCATGCAACAACAAATTTTTTTTAGTTTAAGACATTGGAATATGTCTCTACCCTGATGAAAAATTAACCCATAATTTTCTGTCGAGGAAAGTGCTCTGATATCACTTGTGAGGTACTATATCTATTATATTATTAGAATAGAGAAATAATGCAGTGAATAATATCAAGATAGCCATTGAATATGGAAATATTGCAGAGATAACAGGGGAACAACAAATTATATGGAACCACAACACCAGAATCATACCTTTATTGATAGGAAATAATGTTCACTTGCCTCTTCAAGGGGACAACCTCCAACAAAGAAGAGCTCTATTACAATAATTTTCCAAGACAAAACTTCTCATACCCTCTACTCTTATTTATACTAAATCTATCTATCCAAAAGAACAATCTAGAGGAAGATCCTTCTAGAAGCGGAAGTTTCTATTAGGTCTTCTTACAATTGACTTATTCGTCCTTATTGCTAGACCTTATTAAAATTAACCTTTATTACATGTAAATATATTATTCTACCCACTTCAGGGGTTAGGTAGGTTAGGTCCCTAACACTAGATCGAGTGTTAATGTAGTATGATTATGTAATTGCATATGAATCATGGAAAATAAAACATCATGAAGAAAATTATGCACTCCATGATCTAGAATTTACTACTATTGTGCATGCTCTAAAAATGTGGTGACATTACATGTTAGGAAAGATGTTTTGTTGAAAAAAAAATGTCAGTGTTAAACACTTTTTCAACCAAAAGCATTTGAATGCAAGACAAGCTAGATGCTTAGCTTAACTAAGTGAGTATGATTTTGAAATAGAACACATCAAAGGGAAAGAAAATAAGATAGCAGATGCACTTAGTAGGAAGATAAATGCAATTTTTAGTAGTAATGTACAATATGATCTGAAACAAAATATTTTATTAGAAGCAAAAAAAGATGAGAATTATAGGTAAATTAAAGAGAAATGTCAAATTAGTAAACCTGTTGAGGAAGAATCAAAGTTTGGGTGCAATCGAGAACATTTGGTTATGTATAAAAACATAATTTATGTTCCAAATAGTCCATAATTAAAAATGTTATTATTAATGGAAATCCGTAATAATTTTGGACAGTTGGTTGTCATTGATGTCAACTCTTGGAAAATTCTGGAAGCCCCATAGATGTGGTCAATATTGTTGTTGAGTAAATTGGTGAGTAATTTGTCACAATATTGTTGTTTAAGTTAGTTGATGAGTTAGTTTTCATTGATGTCAAAATGAATAGTTGATTTTAAAGGTTGAATAAGTCTACAAGAAGCTTCTGGATAGTTGCACAAGAAGTTAGTGAGTTATTGGTTGAGGTTAAAGTGGTTGTAACAAGAAATTAATAAGGGTAAAGTGGTTACAACAAGTAAATATGACTTGACCATAAAATAATGGAGAAATATCAACAACAAGTTTTAAGTCATTAATCAATGGTAAATTGGTTCTAACAAGTCATTAATCAAAGGTAAAGCGGTTAGAACAAGAAATTGTGGGTTAACCCAAAAATAAGGAAAATGGGTAAAACAGTTACAAGCTAGCCCCTAAATGAATTTACCTGGAAAATATAAATAATAAATCAAGAGACTCTCAATCATTAGACACATATACACATTTTATATTGAATATATATATGTGTGAAGTGATCTAGTATGAATCTAAAGTGACAGGTCCGAGGCAACTGTTATAGCAAAAAATGCCACACCTATGCATTTGTACCATGGTCTAACACTTTCCAAATGCTTTATAGACATTTTATCAAGCTTCCTCTCCAAAATCATTTAAAAAGCATGCCTTATGATAATATATATAGGTTTCCCTAATTCAAATCCCGGACATCTGCGACTCTCAAGCTTTCAACCTGCAGATACCCTCAAAATTCATAAAAAATAAAATAATTTTGTGGTTTTGGGAGGTTTTTTCAGTTGGGATTGTTCCCCAACGTCCCATGCTTGTACACAATGGAATCCAACTCCCCCAACCTCTTTGGGAAGAGATAAAAACACCCTTTAGGGATAAGGAGAGGTTAAATCCCTTGGATCAAGATTGTGCTGCTAGTTTCTAGCAAGCCTCACTTTCCTATAATCCTGTGAGAAACACCCCTTATTATCCGGAAACTACTCTTCCATCACGTCTTTCTATTTATATAGATATAGGGTGTATCCTTATCCCTAATTGGGTCATTCAATAAATATAATAGTGATTGATTTGATGCTTGAGGGATTCTTGGAGGAACCCAGATAGTTGGCTTTGATATGATGCCAAAGGCGAGACAAGCTTGTAACTTCTCTTATGATTTGGTGTTAATAGATGAACTTGTTTCCCCTCCTATCATGTGTTAATTGTATGTATTTTATTATTAAGTTTACTTTGAATATTATATATGTCATGTATTCTCTTTGATCGTGTAACTACCTTCACAACAACCCTTGTATTGTGTCCATTTTGCATGTTGTTTCCAACAAAGGATCTGGAGCTCGTCAAGACAAGGAGTGGGATCGACATCAAACAAGAGAATTAAGATGCACCTTCTCTCCCTCTTCCTTCCCTAACTTCTCCTCGTAAAGTAGTTAGTCTTTCAATTTTGCATGGTTGTCCTAGAGAGAAGATCTTTATCTTTATTATTGATGATATAAATGCCAATATAACACATAACTAGTGTAGGAATTAGCTAATTCATTATTTCTCCTAGGAACATGTTTATAAGTAATAAAATCAAATGAACACTCTAGAATTTGTACCCTAAGGAAAAACTACAACAACATTGAAACAACCAACTACAAATCCATGAACACTTGGAGGCGATTAATGTGACTTGACAATGCGTCTAACAAAATCTCAATAAATGCACTATATTCAGAAACAGTGTTAGTAGTTTCCCTAAGACACACACCTCCAATGGGCACTAATTGACTAGAAGGAGAATAAATCAGCTAAGCATCTAATTCTAAGTGTCAAATATGGCGTCTAGTGCCATCCGTGAATCTGAAGTAGATCAATGACTCCTTAGGCATCTGCCACATAGCAGAAGCATACCAATCACTAACGCAACAAAAAGAAGAAGAAAAACTTCTAAACAAAGCTATATACAAAATAAGCAATATTTACAAACATGCTAATGCTTAAGCCCTCAGGCTCAAGCATAGTACTTCTTGAGATAGAGCCCATTTTTGGGCTCTGTCAACACATTACCTTCATATTCTATGAGATCGTAAGATCCTTTTTCTAAAACTCATCATAGGACATAAGGGTCATACCACATAGGGTCAAACTTGCCTGCCCCCAGAGAATCTTTATCCTAGTCATAGAACAGCACAAGGGATCCCTCGTAGAAAACCATAGGATGAATAGATTTATCAGATTGAGACTTGACACACTTCTTGTGCACTTCATTTGATAAAGTTGCATCTCGACACTACTCATCAAGATGTTCAAGATAAACTAAGCACTCTTCGAGTTGAGTCATGTCAGGAAGGAGCTTAACTTTTATATAAAGTGAAGGAACCTCACATTCTATCGATAAAACTGCTTGCACTCTGTGGACGAGTTGGAAAGGAAATAAACCAGTAGAAGTTTTGAATGAGGTCCGGTAATACCACAAGCTCGGGTATAGAATCAAGTGCTAGTTCATTCGAGTTGAATTACTCATTATTCTCAGTATCATTTTTAATGACTTGTTCATGACTTCAACTTGACCATTTTCCTGGGGATAGTAAGGAGACTAATGCTCCTTCCTAAATCCTAGTTTTGATTCTATCTCTAACATCATGCGGTTCTGAAAGTGACTTTCATGGTCGGTATCAATCTCTCTTGGAATCCTTAACCTAACTATGACCTGATTAAAGATGAAGAGTGTTGCAGTTTCCCCATCATTAGAAAATGTCAGCATGGCCTTGACCCACTTAGTAAATTAGTCGATGACAACAATAATGTAACTATGCCCCCTAGCTGAAGCTGAGTGGAATGTCTTGAAATCTACCCCCCACTTGGTCAAGGGGCCAACAATATTAAAAGGAAACATGGGAGCAGGATGTGCACGCATTTTCTTCGTGAATATTTGACATGAGTGACACTTCTTGACCGCCTTGATACAATATTTGAAGATCATGGTAAAAATGTACCCAATGCGCAACATATTTTGGATTGTTGCCAACCCAGATAGGTGACCACCACATGCTTGACTATGGAATTCATTCAAAAAAACCTATACTTCTTCAAGATTCAAACAACGATGAATAATCGAGTCCACCCCATGCCAATACAACGTGTCAACGATGATGAGGTAGTTTTTATCCATTTGAAGAACTCGTCGTTGCTCATATCGTCAATAGTCTATAGGGAACTTCAGATTCTGGAGATATATAAGGATATCCCCATACCATGGGTCAGACTAAGAGATGAGGAAAATGTGCTCATTCCGAAAGGATTATATTGTCTCTCTTTCCTCATTATCCACATGGAACTCCAACATCAATTCAGTGAAGACCAAGTATTTCTTATATTTCACGGATGCAAAATCCAAATTGAACTCTTGAAGCACAAAAATCCACTTGTTTTACTTCCCTCCAATAATCCTCCTATTCAAAACATATTGAAATGGATTGACAGTGGCGATGGTGGTTTTCTTACGTAATAGAATATAATGTTGAAGCCGCTGGACAAAATGGAAAGTTGTCAAAGCCGGTTTCTCAACATGCAAGTAATTGATTTCAAAACCCATGAGGGTGTGGATCAATTAATAGATGGCATTCCCTTGGAGCTCATCATCCTCATGTACTAGCACCATGCCAAATCGAATACTTGGTTGCTTCCAAATACAATAAGAATTTTCGATTGTAATTAGGGGGACTCAATAAAGGAGTCGAAACCAATGATTTATTTAATGCATTGAAGGAAAATTTTCTAGCTTCATCCCAATAGAATGGGACTCATTTCTTCGAAAGATGCATAAATCCCTTTGTTATGTTAGCATAGTTTGGGACAAAACGCCTGAGGAAATTCTCATTTTTCTATAGGCTCTAAAGTTTTCTGATTGTACGCAGGGGAGGACACTGATTTATTTCCTCAACCTTCAAGGGCTCAACCATGATCCCTTTTGTCGAAATGATGAATCTCAAAATATGACCAGAGGTCACACAAAAAATACACTTGTGTGGATTCAATTAGATACTATAGAAACGACAACGTTCAAAAAGTAAGTGGAGGAGTAAGAGATGTTGGGTCCTCTTGTACAAGTGAGTCATGATATTGTCTAAGACATCGTCTAAAAAATCATGGCATGTTGGAATGTTGCACCAACATTTTTAAGACCAAACAACATTTTCCTTTAAGTGAAAGTACCCCAAGGACATATGAAGGTCGTTTTGTGTTGGTCTTCTAGACAAATTTCAATTTGGTTGCAGCTAGTAAAACCCTCCATAAATGAGAAGATTTCACTCCCCACACACTCATCCAAGATTTGATCAATGAATGAAGTCAGGAAATCTTTAGGACAAGCCTTATTCAAGTCCCTAAAATCCATGCAAACAAGGATTGTACCCTGTTTCTTATCAACGGGAACAAGGTTGGAGACCCATTCCATTAGAGGAAATAGGTAGATAAATCCTAAATTAAGAATATTTTCCACTTCTATTTTTATTATTGTTTCCTTTCTCGGGTTCATAGGTCTTAACTTTTGTCAAACCGGTTTTGCATTTTCATAGGTTCAAATTTCGTGTTGAACTATTCGAGGATCAATACCAGGAATTTTTTTGTAAGAACATGAAAACACATCTCAAAACTCCTTAAAAAGTGTCGTATATTGAGAGATCTCATCCTGTGAGCATTCTTCTCCAATAAAGACATTTTTAACAATTTTAGGATTCTTAGAAATGTTGATCGGGATCGTCTCTGGTATATTAGCTACTTTTCCTTCAGCATACACACCATGTCCAGATGAGGTATTGACTACTCCATCAACACTTACAACGATGGCTAACATGAACTCTCCATTCTTTATCCGAATGACTTCAAGGAGGAAATATGATCTATGATGCAAGTCCCCCCATGGCCTTTCATATCTAACCATTTCATTGATGATTTCTTCGTTTGAAGGAAAGAAGGTATCTAGACAATCTTGGGAGATTAAATATTTTTGAGCCTAAATAGGATAAGGAAAAATATCATCCTCCTCGGTGACCATTAGAGTTTGATATGGGTCTACCATGGCCTGTTGGATGGCTTGATAAGCTACTTCAGCTATAGAGAATGATTTGTTCATCCCGGAATGAACTCATCCTTCAACCATAATATATAACGAGGGAAGGGTCCATGGTTCCTGCATATACAACGTTCTAAATGAAGTGACCCTATTAACCAGAGTGACGCGAACATACGAAATTGGTGTGGGAGATTCAAAATATCCCAGAAGAGAAGGGTACATCCTAGAACCAATGCTCTTAGTGGTCGCCTGAGAGTTTTCAATCCAATGGACACTAGTCCCAGGGTTATCTTCCGCATCAGAAAGTTTGGACGCTACTTGATCTATGATCACGACTCTTCCCTCATGAGGAAAACATATAATCTGAAAAAATGTCAAGATGAAAGTCCACATGGATTATGTCCAACTTCTTCCTAACAAGAGATTATAGTCAAGTGGCACGTCGAATACTTAAACCTCTATGAAAATAGACATTCCCACTAATGTAACCATACATGAATGGACAAGACCATGTGGTCAAAATGAGTGTCCATCGAAGGTAGTCAAGACTGTATGAGATGGGGTAAGCTCATGAGAACCAATAGATTTCCAACATGACAAATACATCACCCACTTGGAAGCACCTTCATCAATGAAGGTTCTTTTAACTAAAAGATTGTTGCAAAAAACCACAATCTAAAAAAATACATGATATGGAAGGCGTAGCCTCACATCAGTAACATCAAACTTCATTACAAGTTGACTAGAAGAATCATCACCTCCTATGGTAGAAAAAAACATAGTGTGCTGCGAGGGGAATCTTTCAAGAACCTCCAAAGTGGACATTGCATAAGGCATCTGAGCCAAATCCTCAACGATTCAATAATTAGGAGTGACTCTTGAATTGGGGTTATGCATTGTCCTTTTATAAATGCCTATAGGTATCTGCGATGTTCTGTTTATCATGATTCTCTATGTGGATAGGTTCCTTCTCTTCTGAAGTTTTCTTACCCTTCTCCATTGACTCTAGATTATTTTAATTCTGAGATTTTGTTGAAAAATCTGCATCCTTTAGCTTTGAAGTGCTAAGCATGTTTAATACTCCTTTATATCCATCAGAGAAGGGAGCACTTGAAGTGCCAACTTGTGGGTTGAAGTTGGAAGAACCAGCTTGCAAATTCTTCCCTTATGGGAAAGGGTTCTTCAACATAGTAGATTGTTGTTGTTGATTCAAATTAATAATGCGTTGGGATTCTTCCATTTGTGGGAATTGATGTGTAAGGTGACATTTGTTACAAATATTGCAAGGAAACTTCACCTTCCTTTTCTCATCCTTGGCCCCCTCAACATTCTTGTTCGACTTTTTATTATTCCCCCCACTACCTTTATTACCCTTGCTATTTTTCTTCTCTCTGGGTTACTGAGGAACCTTTGAAGTATTCCTCTCGAAAAAATTTACATCGAAATATTGGGTGGTAGGGGTGGTCGATCCAGAGGCTGAACCAACTGCAGGTTGTTGAATAAATTTTTTTTTCATCTGGCTAGTGGTCAGGTCTATGAATTTCATTTGGGAAGAACCTAGTATGCCATCGACATGTGGGTTATACTTTGGCTTTTCCAAGTCGAGAGTAGATTGTGGTGCATTTGGAATAATCTCATATAGCATTCCTACCTGAGAGTATATGATATCTAATTTTTTTGGCCAAAAGATTGTTTACTCCTATGAAAACACTCCCAAAGTTGCAACGTCTTTCAACATATAAAGGAGTAGACATTTCATGAACCATTCGAGGACGAAATCAAGTGGAACTGTAGCATTAATAAATATTTTCCTTGTCCTCCATTCCTAAATGTGATTGGAAATGTGTGTGGTGTTATCTTGCTCAAAATTAGACAACAATATTGTCTCAGCATCGTATCGTACAAGGATTTGGAAATGGTTTAAGAAAACTATGGCTAGGTCCTCGAAATTCAAGTACTTTCCCCTCTCAAGTTCAATATACCATTTGGCAGGGCCTCCAATAAGAGTACACTAAAACAAATCTAATCTAATAGAATCATCATAGAGCGAGTTGGATGAACACCACAAGTGAAATGTTGTAACATGGTCTTGTGGGTCCTCACCACTTTTTCTTTCAAATTTTGGAATATCCAAAGGTAATTTATTTTGGAACGCAAGAAAATTAGGGTCATGATGAATGAGATCATTCATCAACTTGGATAAGTCTGGAAAAATTAAAGTTGCCAAAAATTGTAACCTAGGTTGCATCAATGACTCGTGAGTGGCCTGAAAATAAGTTCCTAGGTTGTAAATGGAATGAAGATTCCAGAAAGAGTTTGTTATTGAACGAAATCTTGGGATTAATCCTTGAATCCCTGGTTAAATGGAGGAAAACATCCACCCATTTGATTCCCAAAATAAGAACCAAGATTTCCCCCAGTAGACCCCCCATGCAGAGGAACAAATCCAGGCATGGGGGTAGACTAACTGAGAAAGGGGTTACCCCCTTGACACATCCCTTAAGAGGGATTCCACTGGAATTGGAGAGGGGTATTCCCCAATGGTTTCCCTAGAAAATAAAAATGTCCTTTCTAGGTGGAGGACTAGCCTAGGAAGGGGTTGCTACCTACTGACATTGTGGATGAAGTGAAAGGGTTTTTCCCAAACCCACCATAAAGTGTTAATCGGGTAAACGTAGACGACATACTATAGAATTGAGGTCCTCTACCCATGGAGGATCCCGAGCCCCATGTGGGGTTAGGGTCGGAAGATAGGATAGGTCTGCTTTCAACGAACAAGGTTGATGGATGAATGTGTCCTCCACCCCATGACACGACTTGGTGAGGAGATGAAGTGCTCCCCACACCAACATTCGAAAACTAGGATGCTAGATGAGAACTAGCCAATGCGTTAAGAGCGTCCATCGATGAAATTTCGTAAGAGAAAGAGTTCATTGTGGATGAAAGTGGTGTTGTTGCACTCAAGACTCGAGTGGGACTGACAACCGATGAGGCAATGTTGTTGGTAATCATGGCGATGGTGTATTGAACCAAAATTTTCATTTGAGTTGACATACCAAGAGGAAAGATCCCCCCTATAACTATCATTGAGGTGGGAGTTGTAGGGGATCCCAACCCTGATGCTGGTGGAGTGTCATCCATAGTATCCTAGTGGAGAGGGATACTATCAACAAAGTCCAAACCGGGAGGTGGGAATCCTACAAATGGAAATGGAAAAGTCACAGGTAATGGAGGATTAAAGTGTGGAGCGAGCTCCCAAATTCCAAGGTCCTCAATGGTTACCTCCTATGGTTCTAAAGCGTTGAGTTCCGGAGGATCCATTTTTATGATCTCGGTCTAACCGGTCGATATGAAAGTGAGTCTAGATGTTCAGAAAAACAAGGTTGATCTTTCAATCAACTAGACAAAACTTATACAAAATAACTCAAGCACGATATTTTTATTTTTCTATATTATACACTTTCATATTTTAACAAGGAAAAAGCTAATCATAAACTCAGGAAAACCCAAATAACTGGGAAAATAAGAAACTAAACCCAGAAAGAAAGAGGAATTTTTTAAAAATTCCATATTCACACAAGTTCATGACTAGTAGCAGTGAAACTTGTGGATATATGTGGGTTGTATAAGTGAAACACACAGATGTACATGAGTTTTATAACAACAACTCATGAATGGCCAACTAAGTTCAGAAAAATAAAGGGACTCCCGGAAAGAGGGTTCTAGGACTTGGTAACAATCCTGAGAGACTAAAGGCTCTGTAAAGACTCTGAAACTACAGAAAAAATGACAAGGAAAGCAAGAAAGAGACCCTAATAGACTTACCCAAACTATGAGAATCCCTAGTATGGTCTCCAATTTTGATAATGATATTTTTCCCCCGTGATTTTGGGTCGGAATCACAGCAGATCAAGAATTTATGGAGATGATAAAGATCTTCCCTCTAAGACAAGCACTCAAAATTTAAAAGACTAACTACTTTACAAGGAGAATTTAGGGAAAGAATAGGAAGAGAGGTTGCACCTTAAGTCTCTCGTTTGATGTCAATCCCACTCCTTCTCTTGACGAGCTCCAGATCCTTTGTTGGAAACAACCTACAAAATGGACACAATAAAAGGGTTGCTATGAAGGTAGTTACATGAACAAAGAGCATACATGTCATATATCATATTCGAAGTAAAATTAATAATAAAATATATACAATGAACACATGATAGGAGGGAAAAAAAGTTCTTCTATTAACACCAAATCAGAAAGGTAAGTTACAACCTTATGTCGCCTTTGGCACCGTCTCAAAGACAACTATTTGGGTTCCTCCAAGAATCCCTCAAGTATCAACTCAGTCACTATGTTATTTCTTGAATGACCCAAGTAGGGATAAGGATACACCCAATATCCATATAAATAGGAAAGAGATGATGGAAAATGAGTTTCCAGATAATAGGGGGTGTTTCTCACAGGATTATAGGAAACATAGGCTTTCTATAAACTGGGAGCATAACCTTGCACCAAGGGACTTGACATCTCCTTATCTCTCAAAGGTTTTTTCATATCTTCCCCAAGAGGTTTGGGGAGTTGGATTCCATTGTGTATGAGCATGGGACATTGGGGAACGATCCCAACCAAAAAACCAGTCTAAAAACATGTAATTATTTTATTTTTTATGATTTTTTAGGGCATCCCTGGGTTGAAATCTTGAGAGTCATGGATTTTCTCACCTTGCACTAGGGAAACCCATAGATATGCTCATAAGGAATTTTTTTTAATGGTTTTGGAGAGGAAACTTGACAAAATGTCTAGCAAGACTTGGGAAAGGGTTAGGCCATGGAACAAATGCATAGGTGTGGCATTTTGTTATATAACAACAATGAAGGTCTGAAGGAGATAAAGTTTTAGAGTTGTAGACAATGTAATTGAACTAGGTTTTCGGAGGTATCTGTGGGTCACAGATCATAAGGGTACATATGTATGTGAGTTATAGTGGAAGACAACACAAATGCACGTGGCTTTTTAGTGAGCAAAGTGTAGATAGGTCATTTTTGGGTTATAGTGGAGTAGAGTGTGGATGCACATGGGTCGTAGAGGTGAAAAGTGTGGATATTTGCAAGTCATAGGTGAGTAAGTCGCGTATCTATAATAAGTGAAAAGAAGAATATGCTTGTTCCATGTTTCAATATCTAAGGAGAGACTGTAGGTATGTTTGTCAGAGATCAGATACAACATGGTTACTATAGAGTTAAAGGTATGTTCATGATTATGTTTTGATATTGTATCTTAGTCATGTTGTGGAGCATGCTTGAGGCATGCCTTTGTGAGGTTTGGTATATTCCCTCTTAGATGTATGGTATATATTGTAGAGTATGATTTGATGCAGATCTATTGAGGCACATTGTTGGTGCACATCTAGGTTATATTGGTATATATTGTGGTGCATTGTTAGAGGGATTTCTTGATGTTCATGGTATATAATATATGAGATTAGATCTTGTTTTTTTTAAGCACATACTGGTGATGGTTGTGAGTTATTGTGAGTAGTTTTGGTTGATGCACATCGTGGTGATAATTTTCATATGGTTGAAAGATATCTTGGTGATTGATCTTAGTGATTATATATAGTTTGGTTGATGAGATTGATGTGACAAGTTGTTGAGACATGTTGATGTTACAGGTTGATGTGACAGGTTGATGTGACCAGTTGATATGATAGGTTGTTGAGATAGGTTGATGTGACATGATGTTGTGATAGGTTGATGTGACAGTGACAGTGATAGATTAGTAATAGGTTGTTTGATTTAGTGGTAGTGACATGTTTTCTACATTTACATTTCTGGGTGGTTGGATGGGGAAAGGAAAGGGGGTTGTATCCTCCTTCCAGTTGGTGTCAGAGAATCAAGGAGTTGGATCTTCCTTCAGGTTGGAGACTGAGAATTAGAGGGTTGTAGCCTCCTTTTGATTGGAGCTAATGAATTCTTGGATTTGTAGTTTCCTTCAAATCAGAGCCTATAAATAAGGGGTTGTAGCCTCCTTCTAGTTGTAGCTGGAGAATTGGGAAGTTGGTGCTTCCAAGGAATGTAGTCTTGACAATATATAAGAAATCATTGTCTAGTTTCTACCATTTGAATTTCCATGCAAATCCTGGTGTACTGTGTATTTGATGTGATGTTGCTTATGTTTACATGCTCATGATATATTGATTGAAATCATATATGATG
>ML803952.1:68821-94553 GCA_009831015.1 Picea engelmannii
TAACCATTGGAAGGAAGATCATGGAGATAAATAGTTTGTATAGAGATGGAATACCATAGTTTGATGGTCAGAATGGTTTGTAGTATGAGTTGTGGAGAAAAATAATGAAAACATTTTTAAAGACACATGGATATAATTTCCAGTACTCATTTGTTACAGAATACACTGCTACAAAGAAGCCAAAAAATACATCTAAGAAGGAATTAAAAAGAAACAACAAAATAGTGTTGGCCCTTGACCAAGTCTCGGGAGCACTTTGTCATATTTGACCGTTTTTGGGACTTCGGCAGCCTATCGAAGATGGAGCACCAGACAAAGTGAAGATTGCAGAATCTTGACCCACTTTTGGGTCCCTTTTGGGTTTTGGGAATATGTAATGGGAAATGGATGTCGGCCCATGGGTTTACCCACACTTAAGCCCATTTTGTATGTATAAATGGAAGGATAGGAAAATGTAAGAATAGTAGAGAAAGGGATATTGTATCTATGTGATATAGTCTATGTGCCAAGTGGGATCTGTGTGATCGAGGTGTTGTGCATTCTATAGGCTTGCAGAGCTTAGTGCAAGTCCTTGTGTGGAGATATAGAAGGATTTGTGTTGTAAGGCAAGGAAGAAAGATCTAGCGAGTTGCACAGATTTTTTTTCCTATGCATAGTAGGTTTTGGTGGCTCTGTTCTTGTAACCGATTGAAGATGCTAATAAATAAGAAGAGTTGGTGGGCGTGGCCCCAAAGTGGAGGTGAACCACATAAAAGTGGAGATGAACCACGTAAATCTGTGTGTTAGGGTTTGTGCTTTGACTTGATGTGTTTATCCCTACTTTTACAAAGTGCTTTGATATATTTAGATGGATATACTTATGCTTTGTGCTTCATTATATGTGTATGAATAGTAGATATGATATGTATGAAGATTCTTAGTTCTAATCTACTAGATCTTATATGTTTTACCGTTGCTAAGTACTAAGATACCTTAGATCTAAGTGAATGTTGCGATGCTTTGTGCTATCTGCGAAGTATAATAAGGGTTGAATATTGATGAATGATCAATGTTAAGTGCTCTGTAAGCGATATAATCATAGACCTGTGTCCCAACTAAGGTTGCAAAAACCTAAGTCTTGAAACCACCCCTACTTCTACCTTGGGTGAGACTTCATCTGCTTCGCAGGTGTTTCCAAAAGGGCCGGTAGTTAAGGTTTTGTTGGTGTGTTGTTGTAGCGTTTAACCCCGGGTCTGCCCCTGTGCCAACAAATGGTTCCATTTCTAGGACCTGAAACTGTGATTGCTGGGAACTGAGGAAGAAGAAGCCTTGTGCAAATATTCATCTTGAAACTGTGGAAGATCTGTGCGTGGATCTATGCCCTAGTGCGTAGTATTCCACTTGATCTGAAAAGATCTATGCTAAAGAAAGAAGGCTAGATATGAAGAAAAGAAGCAATATGTGAACACTTTGTTCTCTAAGAAAAGTAAAAGTGGAAGTTTCTGAAGAAAAGAGGTAAGATCTGCAGAAAAGAGGTAAGATTTGTAAGCTCAATGCTCTGATAAAGGTAAGAGTAGTTAAAAATTTTAGATCTGGAGGCTTTGTGCTATGTAGAAGATAAGTGAAAATTTTTGTTTCTAAGGTATGTTTAATAGAGTTTATCCTATTTTGAAAACTGGGGCACTAATAGATGAAAGAAGGTTTGATATGAGTAGATTTGATAAGAATAGTGATAGATATGCTATACCTATGCATAGAAAGAATGTTTGGACTGACAAATGGATGCAAGATCCTAGAAAGAATTTTTTGCAGGCTAGATACCATGATCCTGGTGCGCAGTATAAAAGAAGTTGGGGAACATTTAAACAAAAGAGAGGGTTAAACCTCAGTTACAGTTGCATAAGACCGAGACATCTTTCTAAGGAATGCCCTGGTGGAAGATCTAGTTTCCTATGTTGCAAAGCTTTGGACCATGAAGTGTTGGATTTCCCTAGAATGATTGCTAAGCTTGAAGGAATGAATTTGAATCAGGAAAACCCTAAGGCAGATCCAGAAGAGGCAGAACCCTAGAAAGAATCAGAGAAGGTATGGATACAAATAAAAGAGACCCCGAATGACCATCGATATGTTAGACTATCCGATATTTTCAAAGAAAAAGAATGCATTGAAGCAATAATAGGAGACTTCGACATTGACTCTGTCCTTGATGAAGAGACAAAAGTGAACATTATGCCAGAAATAACTTGGGAAGATATAGAGAAGCTTGATATGATCCCTTCATTAGGAGGAATAAGACTATTCATAGGAAAATTGATGATGTTATGTGGAAATCTTGCTTAGATACCTATGACAGTTAATGGAACTTCGACAAGAGAAGATTTTGAGATTATTAAATTCATTGAAGATAGTGCCCCGTTTACCATGTTACTAGGAAAATCTTGGATAGATAGAGATCAAGCTAGAAAGAAGGAAGAAGAATAAGTCTTAGAACAAAAGAGACAAGAGTTAAAATATTTCATGACCCGAAAGATTGCACAGTTGATGGAAGAACAGGAGAATAGATCGAAGCTACTTGACACTAGAATCACAGATATCAAAGCTATAGGAACATCAGAAGACATACAGAAGGATGGAATTTCTACCCTAGATAAAGAATAAGTGATACATTGGAATCCTAAGAAAGGATCTCAGCAGCGTAAAGTGACTATGCCCAAGGAAAATAAGAATTAGAATGGGAAAAGAACCACCGAGACGAAGCTCACGGGGAAAAAGGCTAGGAAGCTACGTAAGAAGAAGGTCAAGATTGAGAAGTTGTAGAAGTAACACAGAGGTAGAGAAAAATAAAGGCGAAGTTACACCACCTAGAGAGGAGGAGGATCCCTCCAAGAAAAGGAAGGTTACCCCACCAAAGCCTTCATCCAGAAAGAAAGTTAAGGCAACTAGAACCAAGTTTGAGACTATTCTCACTCCGGATGACTTTGACTTCATAATCGTTGCCCTGAATGATACTTCAATAGAGATAGTAGAAAATAAGGAAGCCAAGTAGGAGGAAGTGTTCATTCACATTAGGGATGAGATTCAAGGAGTACAGAAAGCAATAAAGTCTAGCCGCGTAGTTTCCATTGTGCCCTCGCCATCAGGAACACCAGAATTAGGTGATGAGCCAGCCCAACTACATCGGATTGCTGATATAGTCGAAGCTCAGTTGTGACGATCTCAAGAAGAGATAGAAAAATCCACCCAGGCTTTAGAGCAAGTTTAGAAATACCTCGAGGACCATAGAAGTATTGCAGAAAAGGAAAATCTCGCTCTATAAGAAAAATAGGATGAAGAGAAAGTAGAGCTACAACAGAAAAAAGAGAAGTTGCTCACAGAGAAACTCGAGATAAAGGAACTGGTCAACAGAACACTTCGCTCTATGACAGTCATAGAAGTGAAAAATGAGGAACGATTCCCACAACAGGGGGTGCAACTCGAAGAAGTAATCCAGCAGCTTCAACAGTGCATCGCAGATCTGGAACTTCATATCATGCTCAAAACTCCTCAAGAAATCAGAGACCTAAGAGAGGCAACTTCTCACAGCACATTTGGCAAAATGAAATCCCTTGCCTTAGAGTGCAAGAAGCTAAGCTCCAAAAGAGCTCAGACATATGAAAATATTACAGAAAATCTAGAGTTACAGGTGCTGGAGTCGTAGCTCCAGGAAGAAAAGAACCACACAGATACACTATAGGAATAGCTGAAGGCCTTAACACGAGTTGAAAGAATGAAGAGGTTTCCAGAGAAGCACATGGCCTACCAACAGATCCACATGATCCAGACCAAAGTGATGGAAGTATATCAACCACTTCAACCAGTGCAAGAGAAGGCATGCCAAATGTTCACCAAAGTTGAAAGCCAAGGAGCGAGCTTGAATAGGTCGTCATCACAACAGAACAATGACTAGAAGGGCCAGTTAATGATGCACTCATCTAGGAGTTCACTGAGCAAGAAGTCGCAACATTACAGTAGGTCGAAGCAGCTCGAGCCAAGCTCAAGGAATTTGAGGTAGAATTTCTCAGACCAGAGTGACTCAGGACGAGTCACAGGTGAGTGTTGGGGGTCTGTTGGCCCTTCACCAAGTTTTAGGAGCACTTGGTCATATTTGACCATTTTTGGGACTTCGACAGCATGTCGAAGAAGGAGCGCCAGACGAAGCGTAGATTACAGAATATCGGCCCACTTTTGGGACCCTTTTGGGGTTTTGGGAATATGTAATGGGAAAAGGATGTCGACCCATGGGTTTACCCACTCTTAGGCCCATTTTGTATGTATAAATAGAAGGATAGGAAAATGTGATAATAGTAGAGAAAGGAATATTGTATTTATGTTATATAGGCTATGTTTCAAGTGGGATCTATGTGATCGAGGTGTTGTGCATTCTATAGGCTTACAGATCTTAGTGCAAGTCCCTGTGTGGATATATAGAAGGATTTGTGTTGTAAGGAAAGAAAGAAGGATCTAGCGAGTTGTGAAGATATTTTGTCCTATGCGCAGTAGGTTTTGGTGGTTCCATGCTTGTAACCGATTGAATACGCTAATAAAGAAGAAGATTTGGTGGGCATAGCCCTAGAGTGGGGGTGAACCATGTAAATCTATGCATTATGATTTGTGCTTTGACTTGATGTGTTTATCCCTTCTTTTGCAAAGTGCTTTGATATATTTA
The DNA here is from genome assembly GCA_009831015.1 of Picea engelmannii. Classification (NCBI taxonomy): domain Eukaryota; kingdom Viridiplantae; phylum Streptophyta; class Pinopsida; order Pinales; family Pinaceae; genus Picea; species Picea engelmannii. Next base: position 73,506 of record ML803952.1, read on the forward strand.
GATGGATATACTTATGATTTGTGCTTCATTAGATGTGTATGAATAATATATCTTATATGTATGAAGATGATTAGTGTTGATCTACTAGATCTAATCTGTTTTATTGTTGCTAAGTACTAAGATACCTTAGATATAAGTGAATGTTGCAATGCTCTGTGATATCTGCAAAGTATAATAAGGTTTGAATATCGATGAATGATCAATGCTAAGTGTTATGTAAGGGATATAATCATAGACCTATGTCCTAGCTAATATTGCAAACACCTGAGTCTTGCAACCACCCCTGCTTCTACCTCGGGTGAGACTTCATCTACTTTGCAGGTGTTTCCGAAAGGGTAGATAGTTAGGGTTTTGTTGGTGCATTGTTGTAGAGTTGAACCCCAAGTCTGCCCCTATGCCAACAAATAACAATAGATTTCCTCTAGGAAGGATTAGTTGATCCGATAAGAGAAAATGTTGGAAAATGTTCATCATCTAAATAACTTTGGGATAAGTTACATAATCTCTACTTTAAGGAATAACCCATCACAAAGTCATAGAATTCTAAAGAAGATGCAAGAACATAACAAGAAAAAAGATGATCATCATGTGGGATACATTCAGAAGAAGAACATTGTGAAGAAGGCATAGTACATGTTGAAGCAAAGTTTATCGATGCTTTAGATGAAATGATAAATGAAAGGAAGAAGAACAAGTCTCTTGAGGAACAATTAGTCAATAAGAATTCTCAAGAAAGTTTTGAAGAATCCCAACATGTCATGGTTAAAATGAAAGCTCAGCTAGAAGAAGCCAGAAAGATTGAAGAGACATACAAAATTTAGATGCAAGAGAAGCAGTGTTTGGAAGTCGAAATAGCAGCACTAAGAAAGGAAGCAATAAAAGAGAAGAAGAGTTTGGAAACTGAAAGAAAGGAAGAAGAGAAGAGAGAGATGATTTTGATAGATCGTCTTAAGGAAAGAACTAACGACTTCAATCATCTTGAAATGGAATTTGGTCAAGAAGAAAGAAGACTTGAAAAGGAAATCATCTCCTTGAAGATCTAACTTGAAGAAGCAAATAGAATAGAAGAATTCATGAAGATTCAAATGATGAAGAAAGAAGAAAAGGTTGAGAATCTTGAAGAAGAAGTTGTCACATTGATAGTTAAAATTGTCAAGATCAACAAGAACATTGAAGAGATAGAGACATGGACATCACCAGTAGAGAATGATAAGGAAAAACAATCCAGGTTGCTAGAAAAGAATAATGAGGAAAAGAGTAAGAGTTGTGTAGAAGTACTTAAAGGAAGGGATCATGGTCAACCATAATCAAAGAAAAATGATAGAGATACATCTTCAATAAGACCCTCCACATTCAAGCCACAAATAAGCTTCAATCATGATCATGATCAGTCAAGGCAGTGATTCATAAGGACTACACCACAAAGAATATCATTCACTCCCAAGTATGAAAATTTCTTTTATGATCATTGTTTGTATTCTACTAACTTTGGACATAAAGTTGTAGATTGCAAGGCTTATTGAAGAAAAGTTCAAGCAATAAATTCTTATGCTACCCCACATAACATTGAATGTTACAAATACCACAATTATGGTCACATATATCATGATTGTAGAATCATGATGGATACTTCTATGAAAGAGAACATTGATATCAAATATAAGAAAGATTGGAAAAGAAAACAAGAACATGTAAAATAAAAGAAAATGAATGAAGGAAACCCATAAGTCATACTCTCAAGATTTTAAATAGTACGAGATCAAGAAAAATCTAAAACAACAAAAGAAGATGCCAGATACAAGAATGTTTGGAGAAGAAATGAAAAACAAGAAAATCATGTGAATAAAGAATAGGTCCTAGAGATAGCAGGATTTACAGTAGTACGAGAAAGAAAATAAGAGAAGGTAGATCAAGGATAGATCCAAGAGATTGTAATCTCAATAATTTTTTTGTAATACCATAACAAATCCATAGGCAAAAAGGAAGAAGTCGGAGTTTAGAGAGATGATGAATATAGAGACAAAGAGGAAGGTTACTCTACATTAGGGTGGATTCCTCCATTGTTTTGAGCCATCCATCTTGGAGACTCCCAGTAAATATGAATATTGAACAAGAAAAGTTAGTGCAGTAGCTACTACAGATCAAAGAATCATCATTTGATAAGTTTGAAGTGTTTACAAAGATAGATTTAGAGATGTCAGATAAAAGTAGTACAAAATGATAGATTGATCGATTGAGAAGCAGTGTTCCCATCCATATATTAGAAGAATATTATTGATACACTATCTGGGTAGGGACATATTCATTACAGGTTCAAGGAGGCATTACAAATCAGTGGACATATTTGATTTAGTCTGAGATAAAGGGATATGTGATGATCAGTTACAACAACAAAGCCTTCATAATAGTACAGTGACAGATGGGTTAGCATTGTAGATAGTTGAGTAGTACAACTATGGAAAGAGATGGATCGGTTATGGACATAGATGGATTTATAAGATCATTGGCATGTATAGACAACTATATGATAAATTATATTTGGAATCAATGGAAAAGTGAGATGCTTAGTAGGCATAGAAGACATAGGTCAGATAAGATGCATATAAATTGATTGACAATTGGAATCGTGAGAGGAATTCATATCGTCAGAAGGAAATTATTGAATAGTATGGTCAAGTGAACTGACAAGTAATTGAAGAAATCAAGTAATGAACTATTTTTATATATATGTTAGAGAATTACAAGAGGAAGTACCAATGGACAATAACAAGCACTAGAAGAGAGGAAATGAAACATATACAAGTAACCCTACATTGACATACACTACATCTTGTAGACAAGTAAAGGGAAGAGAAATCATTAGAGAAAGAAATCGAGAAAGAAATATTAGAAGCATACAGATAGGGGGAGACATACCAACATGGGGATTTATCATTTTTCCCATGATGTCAAAGGGAGAGAAAGAGAAAGATTCAAGCACATAAAGTTAGAGAATCATTATTCATAAAATGTATAATTTCATGGGGAGCCACTCTTTGCTATCAAAAGAGAAGAGACAAGATTAGGAGAGAAACATGTGAAGAAAAATATCAGAAGCATGAATATAGGGGGAGCATCCCCATGATGAGTTCGTACAGTGGAGCATCCCCAAGTAGAGATACCCTTTGCCATTGATGTCAAAGGGGGAGAGAGAGAAACATTGATGAGGAGCGATGGTCATAGGGGGAGCTTGAGTATTGCCATCGATGTTTCCATCAATGTTGGTGTTTCCATCAATGATAAAGTGGGATATTGTTGGACAATTGGTTTTCATTGATGTCAAATCTTGGATAAGTTTGGAAGCCCCATATATGTGGTCAATATTGTTTTTTATTTGGTTGGTGAGTTAGTTGTCACAATATTATTGTTTAAGTTAGTTGATGAGTTGGTTTTCATTGATGTCAACAAGAGTAGTTGATGTCAAAGGTTGAAGAAGTCTACAAGAAGCTTCTATATGGTTTCACAAGTAGTTAGTGAGTTATTTATTGAGGTTAAAGTGATTGTAAGAAGAAATTAATAAGGGTAAAGTGGTTACAACAAGTAAGTATGACTTGGCCATAAAGTAAGGTAGAAATATCAACAACAAGTTGAAAGTCATTAATCAAGGGTAAAATGGTTTTAAAAAGTCATTAATCAAAGCTAAAATGGTTAAAACAAGATATTGTGAGTTATCCCTAAAATAAGGAAATTGGGTAAAATAGTTACAAGTTATCCCATAAATGAAGTCACTTGGAAAATATAAATAAGAAATAAAGAGACCCTCATTTTTTAGACACATATACACAAGTTATATTGAATATCTATTTGTGTGAAGTGATCTAGTATGAATATGAAGTGACAGGTCTGAGGTGGCGAAGGTCTGAATATGAGAAAGTTTTGGAGTTGTAAAGAATGTGACTGAAATAGGTTTTTTGAGGTATTTGCGGGTCACAGTTCATCAGGGAGTGGATGTACTCAATTCATAGTGGAAGACAACATGGATGTACATCAGTTGTCAATGAGTAGAGTGCATATAGGTCATATGTGGGTTACAGTGGATTAGAGCGTGGATGTATGTAGGTCGTAGAGGTCAAAAAGCCTGGATATTTGCGAGTCATAAGCGAGCAAGTCATGGATCTATAAAAATGGAAAAGAAGAAGATGTTTGTTCCAGGTTGCAGGATCTAAGGAGAGACTCCATGTATGTTTTTTCAAAGATCAAATATAGAAGGGTTACTACAAAGTTAAAGGTATATTCATTATTATGTTTTGAGATTGTATCTTAGTGGTGTTGTGGAGCATCCTTGAGGCACGACTTTGTGAGGTTTGGTATATTCCCTCTTGGATGTATGGTATCTACTGTAGAGTATGATTTGAGGAATATATGTTGAGGCACATTGTTGGTGCACATATAGACTATATTGGTATATATTATGGTGCATTGTTATAGGCATTTCTTTATTTTCCTGGTATATAATCTATGTGATTAGACCTGGTTTTGTTTGATGCACATCTTGGTGATGGTTGTGAGTTGTTGTGAGTGGTTTTGGTTGATGCACATCTTGGTGATATTGTGCATATGTTTGAGAGTTGTCTTGGTGATTGATCTTGGTGATTAGATATGCTTTGGTTTATGATATTGATGTGACAAGTTGTTGAGACAGGTTGATGTGACAGGTTGTTGATACAGGTTGATGAGATAGGTTGATGTGATAGTCTATTGTGATAGGTTGATATGATAGTGACAGTGACAGATCAATAACAGGTTGATTGATTCATTGGTAGTGTTAGATTGTCTACATTTATATTTCTAGGTGGTTGGAGGAGGCAAGGAAGGGGGTTATATCCTCCTTCTAGTTGATTCTAGAGAATCAGGGAGTTGGAGTTTTCTTCAGGTAGGATCCTAAGAATTAGGAGGTTGTAGCCTCCTTCTGGTTGGAGCCAAAGAATTTAGGGAGTTGTAAATTCTTTTAGGTTAGAGCCTATAAATAGGGGGTTGTAGCTTCCTTCCAGTTGTAGTTGGAGAATTGGGAAGTTGGTGCTTCCAATGAATTTATTCTTGACAATATATAAGAAAGCATTCCATGGTTTTCTCCCATTTTGGTTTCCATGTAAATCCTAGTGTACTTTGTATTTGATGTGATGTTGTTGATGTGATTCTACTTATGTTTACATGCTGATGATTTATTGAATGCAATCATAGATGATACATTGATGATATATTGATGATAAGATTGAAGTTTATATATTGTGGTTAAAAGTGGTAAAAGTGCTCATACTAATTCACCCCCCCTCCCACTCAGTATTCCAATAAAGAAACCTTATTCCGGTAACCCAGGTTATAAAAAGACTATAACAACTTTAAAGAAAGAACATTTTTGTCCTGGAATGAAAAAAATGTAGTTGAATATCTTGCCAGGGGTCTGGAGTTCTATCAAGTTAAGGTTGAGCATCGCCACCCAGTTGTATTATTGCAACCCATACCCATTCCAAAATGGAAATAAGAAGTAATTAGCATGGATAACATTACATGACACACTTTATTCTGGTAAAATGTACTCATAAGGCTATTAACATTGCATAAATTTTCATGAAAGAGATGTTTAGAATGCATGGTTTACCCAAAGCTATCATCTCATACAGGGACACAAAGTTTACGTCTAATTTATGGAGGACCCTATTCAATGGTTTGGACACTCAATTGTGTTTTAGCACCATATATCATCCTCAAAATGATGGTCATACCGAGAGTACTAATGACATTGTCAAGGATATGTTGTGGATGTATGTAATGGACCACCCCCAAAAATGGGAAGATCACCTTCATCTGTTTGAGTTTGCATATAATAATGGTTATCAGTCTTCCCTAAAGATGATTCATTTTGAAGTAATGTATGACAGGAAGTGTCAAACCCTGATCAGTTGGGATGAACCAGTTTATAGAATCATTCTAGGGCCATACATGCTAAAAGAAATGGAAAAAATTGTCCAGAAAGAAAAATAGAGTTTGAAAATAACATAGGATAGAAATAAGAGTTGTGCATATTTAAAAAGAATACATACAAAATAAAATGTTGGAGACCATGTTTACTTAAGAGTAAAACCTAGAAAGAGTACATTTAAAATTGGAGACCATGTTTACTTAAGAGTTGTCACCGCAGTATTGTGGGCCTTTTGAAGTAGTTTCCATAGTAGGACCAATATCCTACCATCTTGCACTATCGACCAATATGAAAGTACACAATGTATTTCATGTTTCGATGGTTAAGAAATATGTCCATGATGTAACTCATATTGTTAATTGGAATGTGATCCAGGTGGAACCAGAAGACAAGTTTCGAGTGGAATCGCTATGCATTATCGACAAGAAGGAGACTATGTTGCGGAATAGAGCCATCACTCAGGTTAAAGTGTAGTGGAGGCACTTTAGTCCTGAGGAGGCCACTTGGGAAATGGAAGACGATATGAGGAAATCTTATCCATTTTTGTTCTAGAGATGAGATGCTTAGATGGTAACATTGAGGAAAATGTTTAGTTCAGTGGGGGGAGGATGTAATGTCCCTCCATTTAAAAATTATATATATATTTGAATATTTTAATTTTGGTTATTTATAATTAGAGAATTTTTTTAAAAATATTTAGGTTAAATTTATATCATCATAAACATTGATTATGAGAAATATTTTTGTAAACATTCTTTTTAATTTATTTTATTTAACTTGAGACAAACCGATTAGAGAATCCAGTTACAAAAGAGTAATTCATTATTCCATGGGAGAGTGAAAAGGGATAAAAACCACCAGACTAAATATTGTCCAGGAGGACAAGTGTCAACCTACTCCGAAAGATGTGGGATGTGAGGGAGAAAGCTATGACAAAGTTAGGTCAAGAAGATTCCCTAGGGTTAGGGATGAGACCAACTTGAAAGAAAATACATGAGCAAGATATTCATTCTTATTGGTAACACAAGAGGAGAAACAAGTATAGAGGAGGAAGGATGCTGCTGAGAACTTGTGAGAAAGATTTGAACTTGATGGTTATGAGAAAATTTCAAGTTCGGACTTATCTGGAAAAGGTTATTGAAATTTCCATTCCCTATGGAATAATGAATTAGGCTCGGAGGTGACAATAAAAAGTAACTTGGTTTTTCTGGTCTATGGTTGGGAGAAACTAGATTCTATCATAGGTTAAATTTATATTGATATTGAAAATCAATTGTTACAGTAGGGTATATTAGTAGAGTGACATCCTTGTTATGATGAGAGATAATTTGTGTTGATTATTTATTTTCTCTGTTGATAGTAACTAAAGATTTGTAGAAGATTGTTTTCTACTATAGAATAGAATGTTGTTGGTAGAGATTACAGAACACTAGTGAACTCTGTAAATTTATCTTTATTAAGAGCATTCTTTCTTGATAGAACAAAGAAAATATTTCAGAACATGTATTCCTTGTTTGCAAGTAAAGCATATTATGTTGCATTTGTTTGAATAAAAACATAATTCTTTTGCATAATAGTCAATACTCAACATGGTTACACAAATACAAAATAAAATAGAGAACTCACTTGTTTCTAAGATAAACCAAAGCAATATAATACTGCTAATCCTGTTAATCAAAACATTTTTAATAACAAATATAGATTTGATTCCTGAAAGTGATATTGTTTCTAATATGTAATAACTAAGGAGGAAAAAAAATTATTTTGACCCTAAATAAAATGAAAAATATCGTGTTTAACACAGAGATCAGAACTAAATATTTATGTACATTGAACAAATAAAATAAATATATGGGTTTCAGAATAGTATAACAATTCTTGTCTACAAGAAATAATGATTAAATATTTTAAATAAAAAGAAGGCTCATAATTCCCATGGAGGTCACAAGACAATGCCAGATGCACACCTTAAGACTTGAAAGCAAGGAAAAATTTAATATCACAGTGAAATTGTTGACCACAACAAAGCAGGGTATGGAAATATTTAGAGTAAAATAATATCATAAACCTTGTTAACCAGGTCGTGGAAGAGGGAATGAGAGTATTTATTTTTATATAAATAAACCACACATGTATACATCATAATATATGGGATCCAAGCCAAAGAGCTCAAGTGGTATTCCATAATAATTGAGGAGTTATGATAATGAATTCATAAGTTGCATAGAGGAGTTGAACACATCATTACCTATGCAACCCGGATGAGAAAGAGTATAACCACAGTGAAGTCAAAAGTACCCCATTACTCACAAGTGAGCTAATGAGTTCTTTTGCACACAGGTTACAATACCTAGGTTAACTCGTTACCTAGTGAACTCGAGCTTGCATCCAAGATGGAGTCTCCCATGTAACAAAGAAAAATAAAGTATACTCAAATATTAATCTAGGGATGAATATGAAATATCACCAGAAAAATTATTGTCACACAGTTCACTTATACTATTCCCTTGGATGCTTGGTAAATAGGCATTGGACGAAACTCATAGTTGGGTTTCGGGGTTTCAATATGGCTTGACTATGGAAAATAACAAAGATAACAATGTAATGATATATTTTTGAAGAGGAAAATAGAGATGTAGGTTATGTACATTACCTTTATAGCTTGAAGTTGGTATTGATGATGGTGATGGTTGGATTCCATGACATATCCAACAAACCCATAAACTTATATGTATCAACAATGAGAAAACATGTTGTTAAATGAAGCCATTACCATGCACAATGAAAAAATATATAGAGTATAAGATGTTGAGAAATGAAGTATGGGAATAATACTAACTCTATATTGTGAAGTGAGCGAGTATAACATTGTAGATACCAATGAAAGTTTACAAACCTTTGTATGAACAAAGAGATGGGAGTCCTCGTCTCTACGCTCCACACTAAAAAACTATCGTCATGAACAATGGTTAGGAGGAGGATCTCATTTTCCCAGAATCGAATTAAAATATTAGCTAGTACTTTTAGTCATGGTAGTTGGAGATTAATGTCATCAATTCTAATCATAACCATAACCCAAGTTAACACAATGTTTCATTGATTAAAACTCAGAGTCAAGGGAGATTAGTTTAAGAGGTGGTGTAAGTCTCATTAATTACTTATTGGAGTGGGTAGGAATACACCCAAGTGGTGGCTACATGGAGGTAAGTCTAGTTGTAGTAGCCTTAATGGTTATGAAGCTAGTATTAAAGTGTTGATTGGTAAAGTCCATAATATGAACCATGAATGTATGCATTTATTATATGCAATGATAAGAGGAAATCCAATCCATTAATATATTTTTTCATAGAATATATATTATTCATGGAATCTCTCTATTATTCTTTCACTTCTTCTTCTTGGGCTGACCCAGGTTCAGATCTCAATAGGTTTCCAACAAAACCCTCAAAAACTATTGGCCCTCCTGGTAACCCAGAAAGAAACGCTACGCATAAGGTGCATAATGAAATCTCACCCGAGATAGATTTTATGGGTGACTACAATACTCAAGTGTTTGTAGTATAGGAATGAGTGGGGATTTGGGATTGTGTTCTTTCTTCCCCATGCATTACCCTTATTAAGTATTCAAGTTTTTCTCTTATTTATTCATCTTTAAACCTATGCATGCATGCTGATATTTCTAGTTTAACCATTCATTCATAAGTTAATGATCGACATAAATTAAACATTCATTAACAATCACACATAACATAAAGTTTATCGTGGTTCACCCCCTCTTGGGGCTACATCCACAAAGATCTGGCTCTCTCCTCTTTTATTGATTATGCTGCAAAATCTTGCATTACGCACATTACATATTCAATAATACAATCAAGATGAGGGTAATAACCCTCTCTAAGGAGGACTAGATCACACCAGGCTCCCCATCCTGTGACCTAACCCTCACCACTATCTAATTCAAGACTTATTACAATCAACAATCTACAAACTCAGAATAATCAACTATCCTTTCCTCTACTAACCTCTATCTCACACACATACCCTTCCACATACATCCCCTCCCATACATATTCTCACATACATCCCCCTAGGTCCTTATTTATACTACTTTATGGCTTATAGTCGTTACAATCTTTGTCAAAAACCCTAACCCTATCATGGCTAGGCTTGTTTGTCTATGCGCCACATTGTTTTTTCTCCTCCATGTTGTTTTTCCTTCCTTTTCTGCATCCTGCTTTATTTCCAGTTGTTGCATGCTTTCCCAAAATAGGCTTTTCTTTTCCAAACATAAGTCTTTCGCAAAATAGATCTTTTCTCCAAAAATAGGCATGTGCCCAAAACAATCTTCCTTCTCAAAATAGGTATGTACCCAATAGTCCCCCAACACTGACATGTGGCTTGTCTCGAGCCACTCAGGGGGTTATTCTTTCACTTCTTCATCTTGGGTTGAACCAGGTTCGGATCTCAACAAGTTTCCAATAAAACCCTCAGAAACTATCATCCCTCCTCGTAACCCAGAAGTAAACGTTGTGCACAGGGTGCATAGCGCAGTATCACTCGAGATAGCTCTTATGGGTGACTGCAATACTCAAATGTTTGCAATATAGGAATGAGTGGGGATCTAGGATTGTGTTCTTTCTTCCCCATGCATTACCCTTATTAAGTATTCACATTCTTATCTGATTTACTCATCTTTAAACCGATGCATGCATGTTGATATTTCTAGCTTAACCATTCATTCATAAGTTAATGATCAACATAAAATAAAAATTAATTAACAATCAAACATAACACAAAGTTTATCATGGTTCACTCCCTCTCGGGGATACGTCCACAAATATCTGGTTCTCTCCTCTTTTATTGATTCTTTTGCAAAATATTGTTCTACGCACATTTCATCTTTAGTAATACAATCAAGATGAGGGTAAGAACCCTCTGTCAGGAAAACTAGATCACACTAGACTCCTCAGCCTAAGACCTAACCCTCGCCAGTAGGTTTATCAACTCTTATACAAGACTTATTACAATAAAAAATCTACAAAGTTAGAATAATCAACTCTCTTTTCCTCTACTAAACTCTATCTCACACACATACCCTTCCACATACATCCCCTCACATACATCCTCTCACACACATCCTCCTAGGTCCTTATTTATACTACTTTATGGATTATGGCCATTAAAATATTTGTCAAAAAAACTAATCTTATCATGGTTAGAATTTTCTTCCTGCACGCCACGATGCTTTTTCTCCTGCATGTTGATTTTCCTTTTTTTTCTGCATGCTACTTGCTTGCCACCTGTTCCGCACTCTCCAAAACTAGGTCTTCCTTTCCAAAGATAAGTCTTTCCCAAAATAGATCTTTTGTCTAAAAATAGGTATGCTCCCAAAATAGACTTCCTTCTCAAAATAGGCTTGCACCCAACAGGCCCCCAAAACTGACATGTGGCTCATCCCAAACCACTCAGGTGGTTCGCACTCCCTGTACAACCTTTTCCAAGTTGTGGAACTTCTTTGCTAGTTCCTTTCCTTTTTCCCTCATTTGTGTAGTTTTTCCTGTTAGCGCCTCGACTTTATGCGCTATTATCTCCACCTATATTAATGTTGTGTCCTATAATTGTTCTTGTTCCATACTCATCTTCTCTTCCTCCAGCTACAAAATCATCTATGCTGCTTGTTCCTAGAGGGGTTCCAACTGGGCTTGTCTTTCTTGCTTATTTGTCTGCATTGTCTTTAACTCTTTCTACATAGTCTTCATTTCTTGAGATCCCTTCAAGTGCTCTGTGATACTCATTTTTTTTTCCATTACTTTAGATCCTATATGGAAAAATAATTTTCTCCTCTTGTTGGTCCCATTGTCATACCTTTTCATCTTCCTCTAAAATGATCTAGATCTGTGTAGTTTTGTCGAAAAACTCTTCTACTTCCCTTGCTTCTTTAACCATCTCCACTCTCTGAAGTGTGGATTGTTGTTCTCTCTATTCTTGAACCTTTGAAGGAGTCGTAGGATTGATATTTTCTTTGAGCTCCTTGATTTATTTCTTATATCCATCAATTGTTTGTGAAATAATTTTGATCTTCTCCTCTACAGTCCTCTTTGTTGCTTGCATGTTGTATAGGATGTGATCATATACCATTGTTAGTCCTTTTTCTATATTATCCATGCATTATTTATCCTCTTCTTTCTCTGAGGTTATTTGGTCGTGTGTGATTTTTAACATTTCAACGACTCCCCTACCCACCTCCAAGTTAGTCACATACGCGCAGGCTCTGGATTGAACTTCTTGGATTATGGTGGCCTAAAGTCCATATAGTGACTTGGTGGGTATATTCGCCATGACAACTTAAAATTTCTCCACTAACCCCATGGGTTTTTGTGTAGTCTCATGATCCATTCTAATCATTTGGTGAGTGACTATGAATATATCCCTTCCTTGTACTAAAAACTATATTGTCTCCTCTCCTTCTTTCTATGCAGGGGGTTGCTGTGTCTTTTCTTGTTGTTGCATTGTAGCCTCTAGTCCTTCTTTACTCTGTACTTTTTGTAGATTTTTATGAACTTCTATGATCTTGGAAATGATCTCTTCTCTATGTGCCTCTACAATATAGATCACCTCTTCCCCCCTATCTTGCACCTTGTCCGTGACAAATTCAACATCATCCTCTGTCAGGGTGATGATTGGGTCTTTCGTGACATACTTCCTCTTTTTGCATGCCTCTACTACCTTCGCTCGCTTCCTTGTTGTCTATGAGAGTTGTACCCCACTTGTTGTAACCTTGACCCTTTATTGACCATGTTATGATGTATCCTCCTTTCCGGTCTGTTGTTGGTTGTCTGTCCTTGTTGTTGTTGTTTTCCTCATTATTTTAGGCACTACGTTGCTTCCTGACAGTTGATTATGCATTGCATCCTTTCTAGTGTTTGGATGGGATGTTTTTTATTTCTAAGGAACATGCTTCATCCTTTTCCTTCATCTTTGTGGATTGTGTTGCGAGTGGATTTGTTGCTAGTTTTGTTACTAGCAACTTTGACCACACATGCCAGTCTCTAATTATCCAGTCAATTTATTCCTTGGTGACACAATATTTCATTTTTATCCATTCCTTCTTTGAATCCCTTGCGACATGGATTCACATGTGGTGCTTGGATGCCTTGAACCTGGATATCCCTTTCATTTCTTGGATTGCTTCCATAGGTATGTTCTAGACATTGGAGGCGCGTTATTGTATTTCTTCCAACAAAATTGCAAATACTGTGTTATTGTCTTGTTGAGTTTTATTATCCTTGTCCTGCCAGAGAGACTCATATCTGGCCTCATATCATTTTCCTTTCCTATCCAAGAAGGTTGAAAATTTTGGCTCCCGCCACCCTGCCAAAGATATAAGGATGATGACCCAAGAGTAATGGAACTCGATTCCATTATCCTGTGCATCTATGCAATCCACCAAAAATTGGTTCAGTAAGTATGGTGCCCAACTAAACATCACTCCTTTCATGCACTGTGCGGCTAATGTTATAACTCTCGATGGAGCTTCTTCTTTTTTAAATTTCCTCAGTAGCTTGAAATCCATAAGCTTGTTGGCGAACCTCATCGCATTATCGTTAATATTATTGAGAAAAATTCCCTTATTTCCCCAACTAGTCTCGAACTGTTCTTTGACCAAGTCAACGATTTCCTTCTCATGTGCGTTGTTATCCAAGTACTCCTATGGATGTGTGTCGACTACAGGTAACCCTGTGATCTTGAAGATTAATGCCACATCTAACTATATTGGACTATCCATCCAAAGGATGCCTCTATGTATGTGGGATACTAGTTGTTTAACGCAGAGCCCGACATTTTTACTATGCTTGAAGTGCGGTGTATCCAAGAGGTTCATTATGCCATAGTTGTATAGCCCCATTATCCACTACATGGGTTCCATTATTATTTTATCGACGGGTCCAATTTCCCCTGTGTTTTCTAAGTAAGTCTCTTCAACCAAATCTGGGAATTCAGTCGCATCATGCACATCATGGTCTGAGTACCTAATTTTTGGTACTTTTCCTAGCATATTTTCCATAGTGACTACTACGTCTAGGAGATATGGGAGTATGATGTATGTGGCATCTTACACCTTTCTTTTTTCCCAATAGTAGATGGGCCCACCTCTTCTGTTTCTACGTCCTCTCCTTCCCTCTCGGAGTCCAGTCGATCGGTGATATCCTCAACCAACACCTCCTCTCCTTCGTGGCCCTATCATTGACTTGTTGTTTCATTAGATTTAGCGAGTGTTTTAGGGTTAGGATTTGGAATACCATTCTGAGTCCCAGAACTCTGCCCTACTTTCCCTTGTAGAGTTGTCGATTTTTCCTCTTCAACCTATGTTGGGTTGATCGAATATGTGTCCGAAGTGGTGACATATTCAAGCTCAAATATGTTCTCAGGTCGTCTCATTCTTTCCTTGCACCTTTGGCCTTGTCGAGTAACCCATACAGACTGGCCTAGAGAGCCAAACTTTGGTGGTGTCATATTTTATCCAATGGGCCTACTCACTCACTTTGCAAAATTATATTTAGGGAACGTACTTTGTATCTTGATATGTGCTAAAAAATCACTAAGTGTTGAATTAACGCGTGCTTTCTACACTTTATAGACCCGGTCATAACTGTTTTTCACTTTTTCCGTGCATTTGCGTCGAGTGTAATTTTTCCTATGCACTGTCTTTCGATGTTGTCTCAGTGACTGCTACATGTGCCTTTTTTTTGGCACTTTCCTATAGTTTCGCCAACTTCTACTTATTTTGTGTTTTTTTTTCTTTTTCTATTTTTGTATTCCTTTTTTGTTCTTTTTCTACTTTTGTCTTTCTTTTTATGATTTTTCTTTCCTAAGATCTACTATAGTACACCATATGCATGGCTTTCTCACTGCATAACTTTTAAGGGTTAGCAGGTCGACTATCCATGTACAATTTCAGTCGACTACCATTGATCATTCCTTTCAGTTTTGTTCCTCCTAAGTATTTTATCTGCACATATCCCCCATACGTGATTGTATTTACTTCATATGGCCCTAACCAATGCATTCTAAACTTACCAGGGTGTTGCAAAAAATTGTTTTCATGGAGAAGAACTAGGTATCCATCCTTAAAAATCTTCTTTTTAATATGTCTGTCATGCAAGGATTTGTCTCTTGATTTCTGTACTTCCTAGTGAAATCATTCTAGAATCATGTTCTCTTCCATTTCCATTAGTTGACTTAACCTCTCATGTAATGCACCTCTTTCTGTCATGTTGGTAATTGTTGCTATGAGCAGAATGGGTACGAGAAATTCTAATGGCACCATGACTTCCTGACCATGCACCAATATGAATGGTGTTTTTCCTGAAAACTTCTTTCATTTGTTCTATTATTCCCATAGTACTGCTATTATTTTCAAGTCCCAATCATCCCTGTTGGCATTGCATATCTTAGTCAAAACATTTTCCAAAATCTCATTGAAATATTCTACGGTTCCATTTTCCTAAGGCTGATATGGTGTACTCTTCTGGTGATAGACTTCAAACTCCTCAGTCATAGCCTTGAGGGTAGTATTAATAAAAATTAGTTCCTTGGTCACTCATCAAAATCCTCGGAAATCCAAATCTGGTGATCACTTTCTCAAATAAGAAGTGTGTTGTTGTCTCTGCTCTATAGTCTTTGACTGGTGTTTCTTTTGCCCAACTCATTAAGTATTCAGTCGCAGTAATGATATATCTCGATACTGACCTTTTTTTGGGTGGAATAATAGGTCCAACGAAGTCTATTTCCCATTTTTCAAATAACTCCAGAGTCACTTGTGGTATTAGGGGCATTTCATCCCTTTTATTGGGTTTTCCAATCCTTTGACAAACATAACATTTCTAGAAATAATCCCCGACATATTTATGGACTATTGGCCACCATAATCCTATGCACAATACCTTCTACACATTATCTTTTCCTGCATAGTGTCCTCCAATTATACCTTCATGAGATTATAATAAAATTTTGAGCCATTCATGTTCCAATACACTCCTTCTCAAAATGGTATCTGCGCCCATCTTATATAAATGTTCTGTAATGAGTTGATAGTATGCAGCTTTGACTACTGGATTTTTCTTGTGCACAGTGCTAAATTCATCTGGAGCAACCCTTGTACTTAAGTATTCAATAATATCCACAAAGTATTCATCAGCTACCTATACTGAAAATAATTGTGCATGAAGGAAGTTGCCTTCCAAGTTAGTAGTTTCTTATCCATTAGTTACACTTGACAGGTGATCAGGTCCTGCATTCAACTTCCCTGGTTTGAATATCACTTCGAAATAAAATTCTTGTAATAATAATAGCCATCTATAGATCATCCTCCCAACGTTGGCTTGTTGACTAGATATTTGAGGGCAGAATGGTCTATGAACATTTTAAAGTGTTTACCTAGTAAATAATGCCTGAATTTATAAAGTGCATATACCATGGATAGGCCTTCTCTTTCTGTGGTGTTGTAATTCTGATCATATTATGACAACTTTATGCTTGCAAAGGCTGTTACACATCAAAATTTCATAGATGGATAAGTGTCACATTGTCCCTATCAGTCGTCGTAAGTGTCGCATCTTCCCTACAACTTTCGCAAGTGTCGCAAGTTGATTATTGGTGTCGCAAACAATGTTTAGACATGATGTCGTGATAACGACGCTAAGAAGGCACTTATGAAACCTCATATGACTAATTTGAAGATCAAGAACTGATCTACTGGAATCAAATAACTCTTGACACCTGAAAGAGGCCCTGAAACACTGATTTGGAGGGGGAACGCTCCCCTACTATAGCTGCAGAAGCGTTGGCGCTCCTCTACTATAGTTCAAAGAGTGTTATAACGCCCTTTAGGCCCTTCTGGAGGAGCGCTGCTCACCTTAAGAGAGCTGGTGCTTTTCCAAGGCACACCAGGAGCGCTACAACGCTCTGATACCAATTTTGGGGGAGCGCTCCCTATTCTGGGTAAATTGTTAGCCCGTTGAGTCGAATGAGGAGGATATCATTCGAGATTAGAAGGCAGTTGTTCTCGAATTCTTGGTTTCATCGAAAGATCCCTGATCCAAGGAGATGGTTCCTAACTGGTTCTAAACATAAGTCAAGAGGTTAGACCCCTCCCAACCTATATAAACAGGCTCCATGATGGTGGAAAGGGGGAAGAACTGAACATATGAAACTTATGATCTTGGAGGAAACTGACAGTCAGCCAAAGGAGAAGTGATCAGTGAAGCTACTGTTATCCAGGTTGTGGATCTTTCAGGCAAGGGTTAGACGAAGAGGACTTGACGAAGCTGTCGCATTCACATCTACGATTGTAAGTACTACTGTCGTTATTCTCATTAATATGACACGCTTGGCCTGTTTCTTTCTAGTTTGTGTCTGATTTTACATGAACTTATCATTCAGTGATAGATTTGTTTTCGAACTAATGTCAATAGAGTAGGAAGTGGTCGTATCTTGTTTTTTCCACAGACCTTAGCGCGGAGCAAAGGATTGGAGCGCAACTCAGAGCGTGCAGAGACAAACTTCGATTGAAAGGTACTTCTATTATCCTCCCTTCTCATGCATTAGTTTAGATAGATTTGAAAGGAAGTCAGTGTCCCCAGTGGAGTCACCAGTTTCTGTTGTAGGAAAATCTCCCTACGGACAGGTAGATCACCTCTAAGGCTTGACCTTAACCCTAGACAGAAAAATTCTTAACGTTCTTACACCGCTTTGTTTAAGGAATTCCGCGATGTCTTCACATGGAGCTACGAGGAAATGCCAGGGATTGACCCTTCCATCATCATCCACGAAATCAAGACTTACCCTGACGCAAAACCGGTTCGACAGAAACTCCGCCCGGTTCACCCCAAGAAACTGGCAGCTATAAAGGCAGAAGTTGAAAACTTCTAAAATCTGGCTTTATCTACCCCATCCCTTTGACGGAATGGGTTTCCAACCTCGTTCTGATTGCCAAGAAACAAGGGACCATCCGTGTCTGCGTAGATTATCGTGATCTCAACAAAGCTTGTCCCAAGGGCAACTATCCCACACCTTTTATCGATCAAATCATCGACATTTTCGCGGGAAGCGTGATCTTCTCTTTCATGGATGGATTTTCTGGATACAACCAGATCGAAATATTACCTGCTGATCAACATAAGACAGCCTTCATCTGCCCTTGGGGAACTTTCGCCTACCGAAAGCTACCTTTTGGCCTTAAAAACGCTGGTGCCACTTTCCAGCGAGCCATGTCGTACGCTTTCCACGACATCAAGCATATCGCGGAACCTTACCTCGACGATTTACCCGCCCATTCATCCAACCGACCCGATCATATCGGTCACTTGCGGGCAATTTTTCTTCGATGTCGTTTCTATCATATTCGCATGAACCCACATAAATGCATCTTCGTTGTCGAATCCGGCCGACTCCTCGGTTTCATTGTCTCCAAAGACGGGATCAGGGTGGATCCTTTGAAGATCCAGGCCATTCTAGCCTTACCCCCACCCACCAACTTAACCCAACTTCAAAGTTTGCAAGGCAAAGCAAACTTCCTCCGCCGTTTCATCTACAATTACGCCGAGATCACTAAAGGATTTATGCGGCTACTGCAAAAGAACGTCCCTTTCATCTGGGATGACACTGCCCAATGGTCATTCGACGCTCTCAAGCACGCTTTGACCCATGCTCCTTTGTTACATCCTCCCGAATATACAAAGGATTATATCCTTTACTTGGCTGCTTCTGCTTCCACCATTGCGATGGTGTTAGTTCAAGAAGACGCTAACGGCGAAGAACACATGATTTATTATCTGAGCAAGAGTTTATCCGGACCTGAACTCAGGTATTCGCATGTCGAGAAATTGGCCATGGCAGCTGTCATTGATGTCCAATGATTTCGCCACTACATCCTATTACGCACCACCACAGTAATCGCAGACTCCAACCCCATGTACCATGTCTTAACACGTCAAGTACTTGGGGGAAAATATTTGAAATGGATCGTGATCCTTCAAGAATTCGATCTTGAGTTTACAAAGGCCAAAGCCAAAAAATCCCTGGTGTTTGCCGAGCTTATCTGTGCTCTCCCAAGTGCCGATGAAAACATTGAGCCCAGAGACTCTCTTCTAGATGAGTCTCTCTTCCTCATCAGCACCTCTGACCCTTGGTATGGAGACATCCTCTTCTACCTTCAAACCCAACGCTTCCAGCCAAATATCTCTCGAGAAGAGCATCGACGCATCCGTCACCACTCTCGCCAGTATCTCATCCTCGGCGACACCTTGTATCGTCGTGGTATTGACACCATTCTTCGGCGATGTCTGATTCACGAAGAGGCTGAACGCATTCTGAACGATTGTCACCTTGGTGCTTGTGGCGGTCACCTTTCCGGGATGGCCACAGCCCAAAAAATCCTACGTGCCAGCTACTTTTGGCCCTCGATCTTCAAAGATTGCATCGAGGCCGTCAAAAAATGCCCACCCTGCCAAATCTTCAACAAGAAGGCATGCACCCACCCTACTGCGCTGCATCCCATTATTGCCATCAGCCCCTTTTCCAAATGGGGTATTGATTTCATGCAATGTAAGCCTACCTCAGTCGGGGGGCACGGTTACATCATCGTCGTCATCGATTATTTCACAAAATGGGCTGAGGCTATGCCTACCTTCCTGAACGATGGTCGTACTACAGCTCTATTCCTCTTCAAACACATCATTACTCGTTTTGGCGTACCACATGCCATTGTCACCGACCATGGTGCACATTTCAAAAACCATATGATGAGCGAATTACACGTCAAATTGGGTTTTCTCCATGAAAACTCATCCCCTTACTATCCTCAAGTGAATGGACAAGTTGAAGCTATCAACAAAGTCCTCAAAACCATGATCCAATGCATGGTAGGGGAAAACAAGACATCGTGGCATTTACAACTGTTTTCCACTCTCTGGGCCTATCGCACGTCTGTGAAAACCTCAACTGGATTCACTCCTTTCCAGTTGGTCTATGGCATTGAAGTCGTCTTACCAATCGAGTGCGAAATTCCGTTACTCAAATTGAAAGTAGAACTCCTGCCCCATACTTCTATGGAAGAAGAACGATTCTTGTACCTATCCAAGCTGGACGAAACACGCCGTGATGCTGCTCTCGTTAATGAGGCACATCAGAAACGGATCAAGAGTCAATATGACAAATCTGTCCAACCTCGAGCCTTTGCAGAAGGAGACTTAGTCCTCGTTTATGACCAAGCACATGATAAATTGGGAATAGGAAAGTTAGAACCTATGTGGCATGATCCTTACATCGTGATGTGTGTTTTACACAGAGGTGCTTACGAACTAGTAGATCATGATGGAATTTCCTTGGGAGAGCCCCGAAACGGGCTTTACCTTAAAAATTACTATGCCTAGATCACCTAGCGTCTGTACTTTGTACACTATTGTATTTTTAGTTTGGTGTGTCTTTTCTTTCGCGTGCTCGAGTCTTTACCGTTGCCACTCATGACTGTGCCTGTGTTTTCATGCGCAGATGACGTCTGCCTTTCCTATCTTTTTTGGGTTCGTGGATGGCGCCAGCCGACATACCCGGAACATTGCCTCAACAGCATGGGTTATTTATCAGTTAGACGAGGTGGTGAGCTCAGGAGGCATCTGTTTAGGACCAGCAACCAACAATATGGAAGAATATCACACTGTCATTGGACTGTTAACCCAAGCCTCCTCCCTAGGTATTTCTCGTATCATTGTCTACCTAGACTCCCAACTCGTGGTTTATCAACTCAACCACATCTATGCTATCCGTAGTCCTATCCTGCTACGTCTACACTTGCAAGCTCGTCGTCTCGAACGAATGTTCGATTACATTGAATATAGACACATTCCAAGAGAACTTAATAGTGTTTCAGACTCGTTAGCCAATTACATCATGGATCGGTATTTATCCCACAGATAAGATTCAAGGAAAGAAAAAATTGCACATTACATGTAAATTAAAACACATCACAGACATCATCATGTACAAACCATCGGCATCATAAAAACTCGAAACTGTATATATATATATATATA
>ML803952.1:95219-122422 GCA_009831015.1 Picea engelmannii
AACAAACTAGACAAGGTATGACTTAGTCTCTTACCTGACTCGTCCCAATCTTCCCCCTCGGGCAGAATCAAATCCATACTCCCGCGGAAGTCCACATCAGCATACGGGAAGTCCTCAATCCAGAGGTACTGCCGCCTCAACCAGCCAAAGAAGTCACCAGTAAAACGGAACTCTGACTCTGAAACTAACCTCGGAGATAAGCTAGTCCACCTCTCCATCCAAGGCTCATCCATTGTTCGTACTGCCAGAACGATCTGAGGCTGCATCTGAGGGATGCGCTCCAAGAAAAACGAGACTAATAATGAGCCATAGCCAAACTATTTTTGGCCGTTCCTGCACCGAGAAATTTGTTCCTTCACATTCTGAAGGAACGCCGCACTCCAGTTGAACAGTGTTGGCTCTAAACACTGAACACCATAGGCCACCTGTGACCGCGAAGCCAAATGAGCACTAGTGCTACCAGTCGCACTAGTGATAGCAAATAGTATGGATCGAAGAGACAGATCCCGGATATCCTTGATAGGGATCCTGCCCCCTACCGACCTTGCTCCCGGAACACAATGACGTGCCAGATACACGTCCACCTGCTCAGGTAATGCCCTCTGCCCTCTAAAAGCTATGGGGACCCCTCTTTTCGAGAGGCCGGTCAGAAAGTACACATCTTCCAACTCGATGGTTAGGAGTTGTGCACCAATATGGAATCCCTGTTCCGTGATGTCCCAAAGACCAATGATGTGCTCAAGAAGTAGAACCTCGCTTTTCATTTTTTGCAGTTTGAAAAACTTGAGTAATCCGCAGGCCCTCAAAGTAGCCTGCGTACGGGGACTCCGTAGAGCAGCTATATCATCCATCTCATGTTCCCACTCTTTCCACTCGATCATGATTATCGAATATATCTACAAAACAAAAATTCAAAGTTTGCATCATTCCCCACGTTTTTGTGATTTCGGTAATTTTCAAAAAGCATTTTAAAACATGAAAACAAATACCCATGACATCTAAAGGTAACCAATCATCATTTTTAACCACCACACCCTTAAACATTCACTAAACAATGATTAAAACGTGACAAAAATGAAAAACGTTGTGAGGGGGTGCGTGGGCCCATGAGAGGAGTTTTTGCAAAATTCTTTGGTCAAAATGGTCGATCTAATCAATAGTTGAGGTGTAAGCATCTTAACCACCATTTTACAATACATTTTCGTGAATAATTCCCCCCTTTTTACTAACTTTTAAAAGGAAGCCGATTTGGTTCAAAATGGACAACCTAGGGCTTTGTGTTTTAAATTAATAATGCTATAAAGATCAACTTGAAACCATACAATTGAAAGAGCAAAGAACGAACACCTACCTGGTTCGAACGGTGTGCGAAACGATCAATCGTAGCTCCGGCAATGAGAAGAACAAGTTTTGCTCTAGTTGATATTCTCCAACACTCCACAAAATCCTTGCAAATGAAATGGTAAATGAGTTTTTCAAATCAATTCATATTTATAAAATTTCATTTTCATAAGCTATGGTCATTTTGGGTTTCCCTAATGGTGAAAATGGCTTCACTAATCCCTGTTTTTTAGTTTCTGGCAGTGCAGGCTTATTGGCAGTTCTAATACATCTTCCACCTTGTCATGTTTACAAGCACAGTCTTAGTTCGTTCTCGAGCTCGACAATATGAGAACGCAACCGGGTAAAGTTTTATCTCTTTTTTGGACCCGTACGGATACAATCGCACGAAAAAGGAACCCCCCTGGAGTCTCCTTTAAACCCTTTTCAGACTCTCTAAATATGAAAAGATTGTCGAGTGATCTTGCTTCCTTTCACACTCATTAAAAGGTTATAAAGGGCGTCTTTCGAGCGATAATTTAACCCTTTTTCGGTATCGATGGACTATTGTACGAAAAAGGAACTGAGAGAGTTCTCTTTTAAAGTGTTTTTCCAAACTCTATAATCTTGAAAAACCTTCGAGCTTTCTGTCTTTGGGCTCGTTAAAACATACATCGACAGGCCCATATGGGAACGAACTCTTACTTATTCCGGTTCGTTAAACGAGGGAAGAGGAACTTACCGAAGGTGAGTTATATCGAGCATGTGTTATCCTCCTCGAGCTCGTTAAAATAAAAAGAGGTACTCATCTATCTGGATGGGGGAAAAATTGAAAGGAGCAAGCCAAGCAGTCTCTTGAGAATACCATCTAGCACTTCTTAGAGTCGCCCTTGAACATGGCACTTTGTCACTTTTCATATATCATTATCCATCGAACCTCTGCACTGAGCCAATCCTTTGAGTTTCCTTTCACTCCTTTGGGTCACCCGACGCAAGTCACAGTATCCATTGCACAGTTTTGGTCCATGTCATGTTTTGTTGTTGTGCCTCAGTGTTCAAGGGAAGTATCCACTCCGAGAGTCAACCATCCCAAATATTTCGTCTCAAAACCTGTGTTAGTCCATGTTCTTTCGATCCACCAATTACATCGCTATGTCCGTTTCGTGTCGTTGATGGGGGATACATCAAGGCCCTCCCTCGACGAGTCTATTCCTGTCGACTTCAACACATTATCCGGGAGTCAGACTTAGAAACTAATCAGTACTTTGGGATCTACATGCCTCAATGGCAAGCCTCCTCACATTCGACAGTGGGTTTACATCATTGACCTCTGATCGAATGATTCCACAAACGTTCGACTTCAGTTCATCTATTCACGTTCGATGGAATGTACTAAGATACCTTGGGAATCATTGACATTAATGGTGATCTCCCTCGCACTTGTTAACGGTTTACCTCATTGACCGGTAATCAAGTGGTTTCTACCATGTTCGACACCAAGACATCTATTCACATGGTTAGAATCGTATCRCGYAGGGATTGGTTAGAAGACCCTGGGTTGAGTAATTCACCTTGCTATATGTTTCACCCAGGTTGCGAAGGAGTTCTGGACACAAAACACGTCCATTGTTACATAGATCCACTTTGTATTGGTCGTGGCTATGTCTTGTCATTTCGTAGATCCACTGTGTATTCTTCGTGGCTATGATCAGTCTGAGTCATCAAAGTATATATCCACATTGTATCTTCGGTGGATATACCTTTTTGTTACCAATACGATTATGGATCCGCAGTGTATACTATGGCGGCCATATCTAAAATCTTAATCACCCAAGAATAGGTATGTCTGCCTTGGGTTTTGAAATATGTCATGATATTTGTTGGATGTTTGTGTGCAGCTTTCGTCAGGTTCTCTGAGTCTATACCCTTGCTTGAGCATATACAAAGCATTTCAGTCATCAGTTAGCATTTTCTGACTTCATACTTTGAGGGGCATTTTGTTACACGTCAAAATTGCTCATATGGATAAGTGTCACATTGTCCCTATCAGTCGTCGTAAGTGTCGCATCTTCCCTACAACTTTCGCAAGTGTCGCAAGTTGATTATTGGTGTCACAAACAATGTTCAAACATGATGTCGTGATAACGATGCTAAGAAGGCACTTATGACACCTCATATGAATGATTTGAAGATCAAGAACTGATCTACTGGAATCAAATAACTCTTGACACCTGAAAGAGGCCCTGAAACACTGATTTGGAGGGGGAACGCTCCCCTACTATAGCTGCAGAAGCGCTGGCGCTCCTCTACTATAGTTCAAAGAGTGTTATAATGCCCTTTAGGCCCTTCTGGAGGAGTGTTGCTCACCTTAAGATCACTGGCGCTTTTCCAAGGCACACCAGGAGCACTACAACGCTCTGATACCCCTTTTGGGGGAGCGCTCCCTATTCTGGGTAAATTGTTAGCCCGTTGAGTCGAATGAGGAGGAGATCATTCGAGATTAGAAGGCAGTTGTGCTCAAATTCTTGGTTTCATCGAAAGATCCCTGATCCAAGGAGATGGTTCCTAACTGGTTCTAAACATAACTCAAGAGGTTAGACCCCTCCCAACCTATATAAACAGGCTCCATGATGGTGGAAAGGGGGAAGAACTGAACATATGAAAATTATGATCTTGGAGGAAACTGACAGTCAGCCAAAGGAGAAGTGATCAGTGAAGTTGTTGTTATCCAGGTTGTGGATCTTTCAGGCAAGGGTTAGATGAAGAGGACTTGACGAAGCTGTCGCATTCGCATCTACAATTGTAAGTACTGCTGTCGTTATTCTCATTAATATGACACGCTTGGCCTGTTTCTTTCTAGTTTGTGTCTGATGTTACATGAACGTATCATTCAGTGATAGATTTATTTTCGAGCTAATGTCAATAGAGTAGGAAGTGGTTGTATCTTGTTTTGTCCACAGACCTCAACGAGGAGCAAAGGATTGGAGCGCAACTCGGAGCGTGCAGAGACAAACGTCAATTGAAATGTACTTATATTATCCTCCCTTCTCATGCATTAGTTTAGATAGATTTGAAAGGAAGTCAGTGTCCACGTTAAGCATTTTTCTGTCTAGGGTTAAGGTCAAGCCTTAGAGGTGATCTACCTGTCTGCAGGGAGATTTTCCTACAACAAAGGCTATAGTATGTTCTAAGTCCCCTTCTCTTGGCTACGCCATAATTTCTCCAAGTGCTATGGTTGATGCTTCTACATGCACATGAAATGTCTTTTCCCAATATGGAAATACTAATATAAGTGATGTTACCATCTTTTCCTTTAGAGTGTCCAATCCTTGCTGACAGTCCTCATTCCACTGAAATCTGTTTTCCTTCTTTAACAATTTTTCCATTGGTGCAGTAATCCATGCACACCCCTTTATAGATTTCCTTTAATATCATGTATGTCCCAATGTTGCTCTTAACTAGCGCACTAACTTTGGTGGTGTTAAATTCACAATGATGGCAATCTTAGTAGGGTCCACTAGTAAACCTTGTTTACACACTATATGTCCCAAAAATATCCCAAAAGGTGTACCAAAAATACATTTATTGATGTTTAATCATATCTGACATTGCCTGCATATTTCCAACATTAGTCTTAACATTTCTACATGGTCCTTTAAAAGACTATATACATTCCATTCATCCAGATATACTTCTAGAAATTGATGTGTGAATTCCTTAAAAGAAACTATAACTCCCTTAAAAATATAGTTGGTGCATTCTTCATCCCAAATGGCATGATTGTATACTGGTAGGATCCCCATTCTTTAGCAAAAGTAGTCTTATACCTATCCTTTGGAGCTATTTTGATCTGATGGCATCCTGAGAATCCATCTGTGAATGAATATGCTTCTTGGCCTCCCACATTCTCTAAGACCTCATCTCTAAAATGGGTAGGGAAAGGGTCATGTAAGCAAGCATCATTAAGTTTCCTCAGATCTACACAAATCCTTATCTCCCCTTGATTCTTTTCTTGGACTACCATGGGACTGATCCATTCAGATTCCTCTACTGGTTTTATAATTCCAACTTCCAACATTCAGTCAATTTATGCTTTTACTTTATGATTATACATTGGATTCAGTCTGTAAGGTATTTTCTTGACAGGTCTAGCCTCAGGTTTGAGAGATATATTCATCTCACCTAGCTCTCCTACTATTCCTTTCATCTATGTAAAGGTTGTTGGGAGTAGGTCATTGTATTTGCACAGTAACTATGTTATTCTTTCTAAAGTTTGCTCATCCCAATAGTATCCAATACTTTCCATTTTAGGATTGTCATTCATCCCAATGTTGACTTTATTAACTTTAATTGGTGCATAAAATACTTCTGAATCCAGAGATGGAACTTCCACCTCTCTTTCTCCCTCAATCTCTGTAATCTGAATGTTGCATGGATCATATTCATTTGGTGCTTCCTCTTCCACATGATAGAATGAGAGTAGCTATTTGGCTGTCTATATATTCGTTTGTTGATACTCTGTCATGATTTCCACCTTTGGTTCATCAAAAAATATCACTCCCCATATCAACGTCAATGTTGAATCAATGTTGGGGTTCTCATGTTCAAATGAGAAGGTTACTACAAAATTCTATTGTAATCTTATCCATTATGTAGTGCCTCTGCACATCTCCTGGTCGATATACGAGTTCCCTGGGATTCCTTCCAATGTATGGCTAAAGTGATGAGGCCATTCCTATGGTGGTGTCATCCTCGATTATGTCATGCACTTCTCCAGATGTTCCATTGGTGTTCCTTTCCCATCATACCTCTACACTTTATTTATCCCCTGTTCTACACCAAATCTAATGCCCAATAGTCGTTTACACTGATACCAATCTTGAATTATTTCTTTGTGTGCAACTCACTATATTGCAAGTGTTTCCTTGAGTGCAATATCTAGGGATAAGAGCCTCTGATTTTCTAACACTTTGTATTCATATTTTGTCAATAATTCTTGTAAGTCATTTAACACATGAAAACTAGGAGGTTCTCTTATCTCTGTACCAACCCATCTTACTCTGTGATCTATTCTTTCTCACCTTCTTGTGGAAAATTCATGTAATCGATGTTGCCAATTCTCCAAACCTGTGTATGAGTCAGAAGCACATGATGTAATTCTTCTCCAACTGAGTACCCAATCTGCAATTGGGTTAACATAATCCTCTTGTCGCACGGTGGTTCTGTATAACTGGTCCATTTCTTCCAGATCCAAACAAGTGTCCTCTACAGACCTTTCTCGTTCTAAAGGATATAATGGTGCAATGAATTTATATTCTCCTTATTTAAAATTCAGTTTTCTTGTCTTCAGGTTGATTATAGCCTGGTTATCAAATTTCCAATCCAATTCAAGTAAAGTTGTGTAAGGTGTTGTCCCATCCACTATCTCTATTACTTCAAAATATTCCATAGTGTGCACTCCATACAAATCTATTGTCACACCTTTAATCCTTCCAATAGGTAACACTTTGTGTTGATTTTTTAGTTTCAATTGGATATGTGAATAGCCTAGGGTGGGTTCCCCCATACACTGCCACATCTTCTTAGGTAAGAAATTTACTTCAAATCCTAAATCTAGTATAACATCACCTATGTTGAAATCCCCAATGCTGGCATTCGGTCTGAATTCTCTACTTATCTTTCTTCTTGTATGGAGATGATTTGTTGTTTTCTTCTCTAACTTCCTTTCTAGCATATGTTTTAAGGCTTTAACATATGATGGGTCCTTCAATAACTTAACACAGGATTGCAAAAAAGTATTTATGGTATGTATTTTCTCTAGAGGTTATCCTTTATTGGTATGGTCCATTGAGAATGGCATTTTATATATTGGTGGGTTCTGAGTTTGTTGCACAAATGATGTAGATGAAACACTCTACTTGAGAAAATCCTGTCTCGACTCCTTAAATGTTTATTTTTTTTCCATGTGTCAAATTGCTTCTATGTCTCAGTATTCTTCTTAACCCATTAGTGTTTCGTTGGATCTTGTTTTGCTGCATCTATTCCTGTCTTGGCTCCTCCTCAGGTGACTATATTGATGTTTCTCCCATCATCCCTAGATTCTACGGAAATCCATTGGACATTCTAGTTTTTCTGGTTCCTTTTTTCATGGATATTCCCCAAGAGTGTTGGGTCATGATCTGATGCGCGATAGTACATATAGGTCACTGGTGGAAGTGGAAAATCCCTTGCATAATAAACTAGTTGTTGGTAGTTGTAGCACACTTTTGGTCCTCTTCATTGTCCAAATCCTCCTCTTCCTTGTCCTCAACCTCTATATCCACCTCGATCTTTGTTTGGTTCATTGTATTGAGGTACCTAGTTATACTTCGTGGGGTTATACTGTGGTTGTGCATTATTATACTTCGTCTACACATTATTGTATTGTTGTTGCACATTTTTGTATGGTGGTTGTACTTGGTTGAACTGAGGTGTAGCTTGTCATGTCATCATTTTTTATTGCACCCTATAAGTATCTGAAGTTCTTTCGCTCATCATCTCCATATTTCTACAATCCTTATCATCATGACCCACTGATTTGCAAAAATTACAATATGAACTTTTTGGTACTGTATTATACTTCTGCATCATTGGGAAATGATATGGATCATGCCCATGCATTTTAAAAATATCACACCATGGTCCTCCTATTGGTAAGGGGTTTGGCACCCCTATTTCCATATATTGCACAAAAGTTGGACATTCGTTCTTATGGTGTCCTTTTTCCTTACATAGGGTACACCAAACAACTTCTCTTTTCTCTTTACCCTTATTTTGGTTAAGTTTAAATGTTAGATTCTTTAAATCCTCCTTCAACTCCTCTATTGTTGGATCTGTTTGTTGATATTGGTTCTCTTCTAGTTGTAAGATTGCCTGCAAATCCTCTACCTAAGTTTGGAACTTTCGTCGTCTTAATGGGTATTTCAAATGTGGTAACATTGAGTTCACAAATAAGTGCCTATGTTGCATGTTAGTAATTGCATATTTCAAATTTCATTTTAGTTGTTTGAACCTCTGATCAATATCCCAAATAGACTCACCCAGTTTCTTCATAATTTTGATCATTTCATTCAAGTACTAGTCTTCTAAGATGGGCTTCTAAAATTTGTTTACCGGTAGTTTTTGCAAGTCTGTAATAGTCTTTGGTATTCCCTATGGACTATTTACATATAGGCTCATATACCAATCTAGTGCATGGTCTCTTAGTGTGATCGCTAATTACGTGAGTTTTTTATCCTCATATGTGATTCCTTTTCTTCCCAAATATTCTCATAGATGAATAAGTGATTTTCAGGGTCCTCTAAAGCCTCTTCTTGAAATTCTGGTAATCTGATCATGGGATCACATCCTGCCATTTTGAACTATGTTAAACTATTGCCTTCGAACAGTGTAGATAATTGATTGTTACTTCCTGAACTGGCTCCCCCATTTGGTGCTCCTTTATTGTATGCATGTCATGTTGTCTTTCTTCCACTAAAATTCAGTTGTCTAAATGTTAGTGTTCTTTCTGGCATGTTAGTCACACATGGGGTTGTAGGTTCTACACTGACGATGATCTGGATTGGATTTCTTCCTTCAATCCATGAACTTAGACCTCTTTTTTTCCTTTCATATGTTGCGCATAGGATTTCCTCAATCTACTCCACGACTTGGAGATCATCTACTTATTCTTCATCGCTTTCCAATCCCTCTTTATCAGTTATGGATCTCTTCTTGTTATTCATTTTATATTGGTAGGGTATTCCTCTACGTGTCTTTCCATATTTTTCCATTATCTTATTTATCTTGTCTTATTCCATCATGATTGCGTCCATGGCCTCCTTCTTCTTTCCTTTATCCATCTCCTTTTCGATATCTCAACCTCCTTTCAGTGCTTCCCCCCTTCCCCCATGCATGCAGAGAATTTTAGTTGTTTGAATCCACGGTAATCACATTGTTTTCATATAATAAAATCTTGATTGAAGTATACAACGATCAAATGTACCTACCTCTGGGTCCCTTTAGAAAATATTTCATTGTTGTGGTGTAGGATTTCGTAGTATCTATTGCAAATTCAGTGATAAACACTGCAACAATATTTTCTAACCAAAAATCTACTATGTGCATAAATTTTTTATTAACTTGATGTAACTACGCGATCTCCACAAGATTCCACTCCAACTTTCTGATTTAGTTTATAGAGTGATTTTCCTTTAATCTAAATCATCACTACTGCAAAAAATGCGGGAAATCACAGAGAAATACCTCATGCAAGTCGCTCAACACATATTTGTTGAGATATTTGCGCGGTGTTAACCTAGGGTTTTTTTTTTCCTTCTACGAAAAATCAATTTCCTTTGTTTCCAACCATCTTCCAATCTCCTCCTTCATTGGATTCTATGGCTTGAACATTCCCTTATATACTTTCATTCTCTACATGTTTCTTCCACAGATCCCGTTCACTCAATCCTGTGCAATTCCATCTGGAAACAGAACCATTTTTTGTTTATTCTTTCATTTCTTCTTCTTGGGCTAACCCGGGTTTGTATCTTAATAGGTTTCCAACAAAAACCTAAAAAACCACCAGCCCTCCTCGTAACCCAAAATGCAACACTACGCACATGGTGCACAATGTAGTCTCACCTGAGATAGATTTTATGGGTGACTACAATACTCAAGTGTTTGCAGTCTAGGAATGAGTGGGGATCTGGGATTGTGTTATTTCTTCCACATGCATTACCCTTATTAACTAGTCAAGTTATTCTTTGATTTATTCATCTTTAAACCTATGCATGCATGTTGATATTTCTAGTTTAACTATTCATTCATAAGTTAATGATAAAAAAAATGTAAAAATTCATTAACAATCACACATAACACAAAGTTTACCATGGTTCACCCCCTCCTGGAGCTACATCCAAAAATATCTGGCTCTCTCCTCTTTTCTTGATTCTATTGCAAAATCTTGTGTTGCCTGCATTGCATCTTCAATAATACAATCAATATGAGGGTAAGAACCCTTTGTAATAACACTAGGCTCCTCATCCTGTGACCTAACCCTCAGCACTAGCTTATATGACTCTTCTACAAGACTTGTTACAATAAAAAATCCACAAAGTCACAATAATCAGCTTTATTTTCCTCTACTAACATCTTTCTCACACACATACCCTTCCACATACATCCCCTCAAATATATCCTCTCACATACATCCTCCTAGGTCCTTATTTATACTACTTTATGGCTTATAGTCTTTACCATCTTTGTAAAAAACCCTAACCCTATCATGGTTAGGCTTTTCTGCCTATACACCACATTTCTTTTTCTCCTACATGTTGTGTTTCCTTCTTTTCTGCGTGCTACTTTCTTGCCACCTGTTGTGCACTCTCAAAAATTAGGTCTTCTTTTCCAAAGATAGGTCTTTCCCAAAGTAGATATTTTCTCCAAAAATAGGCCTGCGCCCAAAATAGATTTCCTTCTCAAAATAGGTCTGCGCCCAATAGACTCGCTCCATTATTTTTGGAGTCGGTCCATTTATATTTTGTTAACATATTTTATGCATTTGGAAATGTGGATTTGATCCACTATTGTGTTGATAGCACAAAAAAAGGACTTAGTAAGCATATATGGGTTACTCATGAAATGTTTTAAAGGTATGATAGCATATAAGGAAACTTGTAACATGTGTGTGTGTGTGTGCGCACGCACGCGCGCGCGTCACTGGCATTAGAGACATTGATATACATGGAGTTTTTCTCAAGGCTTAGGAATAATTTCTAACATTAATTCATGGAGAGTATTGTTAATCATGGCAAGGTCACACACACACACACACATATATATTGAGAATTTTTTTCCAAGTAAAACTTGAAAGACCAACCTCTTAGTAATATTACATTAAAATATGGTGAAGCCACTCTAGTGATCAATGTGATAAGATTATTTAAGAAAAAATAAAGAACAATAAGTGTATATCTATAGAGTGAGTAAATTCCACTTGATGGTGGAGAACCTTAAAATAGTAGATATGATGTAAAGTATTCAAGAGAATAGAATCTCCATCCAATCATGGTGACAGCTTGACGTTTATAAATGAGTAGTAAATTATTCGGGTATTAACCTTAAATCGACTAGATTCATAAAAATTATAAGTACATTAGTACAAGAATAAGATTACAAATGAAATATTTTAAGAAAAAAAATATTATGGTATTGGGAGACATTACACATGCAACCTAATTGCATATGCATAAGAAACATAAATTAATATCCATATCTGCAAATACAAGATAAGAACTAGTTTCCAATCTTCCTTGTCATATAGCATCCAATGCATATGATTTCTTACCCTATGACATAAATTTGCAAAATCAAAACACAAAAACTCATGGAACCACCAACACAGAGAAATTGAACATTATCAACAACTTCATTTTTCTAAACTCCTTTATTCCCTGTCAATATTAAATTGTCTCCTACCCTCACTTTTCTGCAAGAAATCGTGACCCGCTTAAATCATCACAAAGAAAAAAAATAACAACAATCAACCATTTCAACAAGAAACAGAGCAGAACTAACTACACCACGTAGAATAAAAATCAGTTTATATTCTTCCTCGCAATATAGCATGCAATACACAAGATTTCTTACTCTCTAAGATTATTTTTTCAAAAGTCCAACACAACAATTCCTGCAACAGCAACACACAACATTCCTTTTTTACCTATCAACCTTTAATTTTCTTTGGCCTACACACTCTATGCAACAAACCCTGGCCTGCTTAAATCCCCCCTGCAAAAAAAACAAAACAACAACCGATCATTTCAACCAACAACACAAAACAACTAACTACAGTTACACATTAGAAAACAAGAACACAACCTAATTGCATATGCATAACAAACATAACCAAATATTCATATATGCAAACACAAAATAAGAACTGGCTTCCAATCTTCCTTTCCATATAACATCCAATGCACATGATTTATCACCCCCTGACATAGATTTTTAGAATCCCAACACCACAAATCAAGCAACTCCCAACACATAACACTTGAACATTTTCAACACCTTCATTTTTTGAACCCCTTTCATTCCATTCAATATTTAATTGTCTCCCACCCTCACACTTTTCTGCAAGAATCCATAACCTGCTTAAACTTTGTCTGCAAAGAAAACAAAACAACAATCATCCATTTCAACCAGCAACAAAGCATAACTAACTACACCATGTAGAATAACAATTAGTTTCTAATATTTCTTGCAATACAACATACAATGCACAGGATTTGTCATCCTCTGACATAGATTTGCAAAAGTCCAACACCACAACTTCTGCAAATTTCAACACATAACACACCTTTTTCACCCATCAACCTTTAATTTTCTTTGTCCTTCACACTCTCTAAGAAAAAAACATATCCCACTTAAATCCCCCCTGCAAAAAAAAAAAAAAACAACAACCAACCATTTCAACCAGCAACATAATACATGCTCAAAGAAAGATCCAACTGTTGTATGTATCAATGAATGGAACCAACTGTTGTATGTATCCAACCAAGCTAGCTCAAAGAAAGATAGTACATGCACAACATTTCTTATCCCTCTTCCAAAGAACCTTTTATTTCTCTCTCGTAACACACTATATCGTGTTAGCATGCAAACAACTCAAGAACAATTACTTTGAACAAAAGACATAATTAAAACTCTTTGCAATCCATAAAATCCCCCGCACTGAAACATCCCGTACAGTACACATAAATATACTTATATTTATTAAATATGTCTATACATTGTATGATAGTAAATACATTTGCATATTCTCCATTCAACAGATGACACTGTTGCAAGCTCCCATACCCAATATCCTCTCAGAACTCTAACACTAGTACCTAAACCCCTCCTAACCATTCGTTATAAATCCACAATTATATTGCTTATTAAATTGTCATCATCGGCTCGACAATAAGATGTTATTGTTAATGACCGATCAGAAGCCAACAAAAAATTGAATTGCATGCAACAAAGTTCAACTATAAAAAATAAAAAAAAGCAATAGATTTTTGGTCAGCACAAAAACCAATTAGCATTCAATGAAAAATTGATAGCACACTATATCACGTTAGCATGAAATGAACTCAACAACAATTACTTTGAACAAAAATTCAATTAAAACTCATTACAATCCATAAAATCCCCTGCACAAAATAATCCCATAAAATACAGAACAAACTATTTATATTTATTAAAATATGTCTATACATTGTATGATAGTAAATGCATTTTCATATTTTCCATTCAACAGTTGACATAGGGACACGTTTTGAGAACCGATATCCTCTCATAACTTTGACACTAGTACCTGCACCCCTCCCAACGATGCATTACAACTCCACAATTAAACCGCTTATTTAAACGTCGTTGTTGGCCTGGCAATAAGATGTTGTTTCGAATGACCAATCAGAATCTAACAAAAAAAATTGAATCGTTGGCAACAAATTTCAACTATGGAAAAAAACAATAGATTCTTGGTCAACGCAAAAACTAATTAGCGGTCAACTCAAAATCGATTGCTATAGTCTCGGGCCTTTGGCGGGGACTAATAATGTGCATAATTTTTTAATAATATTTAGAATAATGTGTATAAAAATTGTTTATATTATTTTTAATAATATGTATGTTAACTTTCTAATCTCCTCTCATCCGTGAACTTCATAGATTGGGCCTCTATTCTTTAAATAAAATTGCAAGAAAAAATAAAGCAATGGTCAAAATCGATGGTTTTGTTGAAAAGAAATTGGGCTTGGCGTTGAGTATGTCAAATCTTGAAACATGTACATTTCAAAAGTTTATTCTTCTATCTCTCAGAATATGATGATCAACTTCTATGGTCCTTGGACCCATCCAATGCCTATGAACCAAGGATAGGATATAAATATCTAGCCTAGGAAAATAAACAAGAGTAGTTGACATGGTGGGAGAAAATATTATGGACACTAAAGTGCCAGGAAAAAAGAAAAAAAAACGTGTGGCTTCTGATAAAAACAACAAGGCTCTTACTTGGGACAAATTGCAAAAGAGAATTTGTTAGGGACTTGGAATATGCTCTCTATGCATGCAAATAATTAAAACTACCTATCTTCGTATCTTTTCTTGCAACTTTACCTTAGAAGTTTGGAGGGAGGTAGATATAATCACATAACTATCCAATGTTGGATAGGAAACAATGTAGAAGAAGAACTAAAAGATTGTCTCTCCAATCCTTCAACCTTGAACTACAAAGATCTTCCTCTTACAGTTTCTTTGGGGACATGGATAGCCAGAAATCAATCCCTCTTGGAAGAAAAGGATCCTATCCTCCTAAAATGTGTTCAAGAAAGCATAAATATTCTATCAACATTCCCTCATCGTGATAAGACTTCCCAACTAGACATGAAACTGATAGACCCAGTCAAAAGAGACATGATGTGGGATTTATTTGATGGGATATCTTAGGGGGGTCCTCCTTATAGGGGTGCAAGGGGCATCATTCACCTTTCACATGATCACTCCATCTCTTTCTCAGCTCACATTGGCAATGAAACTAAAAACAATTGTGAGCTTATGGTTCTTAATATTACTGTGCACATAGCCAAGAAAAAGAACATCATATATTTACACATCTATGGTGACTCCATGCTACCAATTCAATGGATGAAAGGGGCCTTAAACATTCAAAATTTCACTATGCTTATGTTACTTCAAGAGATACAAAACATTTCAAAATATTTCTCTTACATATCTTATGACCATGTCTACAAAATAAAGAATCAAGAAGAAGCTAATAAACTTTCCAAAACTAGATTGACGCTAGACCAAGGTATATGGAAAATTACATAAAAATCATAGGCTCTCCTTATAGAATATATTCATAACGCATGGTTGTAAAGAATAAGATCTAATTTTCTTTATGCTTTTACTAGTTTGTAGATAGAACAACATTGAGATTTTACTTGTATATTTCATTGTGAGCATATCAAAGAACCATAAAAGATAGTTCAAACCTCAAATATTAGAGATAGATGTAGATATTTTTTTCCTATTAGTGGACTTCCATTTTTTAATCTTTAAACAAGAATACTTTTGACATATACAAATGTATTTTTTTCAAAAATTACAATTTTTTTTTTAAATGTTAACATTATTAATGTGTATAGAAAGTGTTTATAGTTTTAATAATGTATATGTAATTTTTTTAATAATATTTTAATTTTTAATAATACTTATAAATATTAATTAATGTGTATAGAAAGTGTTTATAGTTTTAATAATGTGTATGTAATTTTTTTAATAATATTTTAATTTTTAATAATACTTATAAATGTTAAATTTTATTAATAGGTATAAAAAGTGTTTATATTTTTAATAATGTGTATGTAATTTTCAATAATATTTAAATTTTTAATGTCTATAAAAAGTATTTATATTTTTAGTGTTTATATTTGTAATATTGAGTATGTAATTTTTTTTATTAATATTTAAATTGTATATAAAAATATTAATAATAATTTTTTAATAATATATAAAATATCATCATTTTATTTAAGAAATCAATTTTGATTATGTTTTAGAATCAATATAAATTATTAATTTATGATTAAATATTTCTTTTTCCCAAAGGAAAAAAAAACGTACTTGAATATTATAAGAGAATAAAGGCGCATTTCTTCTTCACATGCTTTTACACTTTGCCACCTTACGAGATAAGTAGGTTTAGAAGTGTAAGTAAATTTAAGGAGGGATGTTCATATCCGAAAAGAAAGCTCATATAATTCTTCTAAACAAAACTGTTCTTAGTATGTCAGATGCTGCCTACAATTACATTTTACAATTAAATAACATCAAGAAATACATTGTGCCCTTAATCTAACTAATTCACATTTGTAAACAAAAAAACACATGGAATGTTTTCCGTATTACATATCCATGGAATATTCAATGATGTTGCCTGACCTGAATTCTTTTTTATATTCAGCTTTTAGAATTTACACTTAATAATCAACAATCTAGCTTAACAATTAAACAACCAACAATCTAGCTCAACAATCCACTAATGAGGAGAAACATAATATAAATCGTTCATTTGTCTCTCATGATGAGTATGGAGTGGAATTTTTACTAAAAATATTGGACGTTTTAAAACTTGGTATACAGATTTTATCCCAAAAAAAAAATTCTAGCTATATAAAAAATTCCAAAAGTTCCTCATTTAATGTGAAACAGTTTTCCAAATCTCAAAATAATGTTAAACAATAATTTTTGTATAAGAATAAATAAAAAAATTCCATATATAAAAAGAAACTGATACATTTTTCAACCCGATGGGTTATTTCACAAGCAAGCCATTTATATTAGGAACCCACAACTTCTCTAATAGCAATCTAAGAAACCATCAAAATCTATTTGATCTCATTATCATGGTATGAGTTCTCTTGATTGAAATGTTTGTTTAATGATCCTAATTGTCTATATTTAGCCTCATCCAATTGTAGGGTCTAAGACAATAAAGAAGAAACACACTTCATTGAATGAATACATATTATATTTAGCAGTCAATGATATTATACAACAAATCTAGGAGAAGTATAAGTGGTCTCATGGAAAGCACTACATTCCATAAATAAATTTCAATTAGACAAAAGATTTGGTTCCATTTTTGAAATGAAATTTTCAATGGCTTGCATCATAAGTTAGGAAATTGCAAAAAACCCATACATCGTCATTGAGAAATGTAGAAACAAATGCCTTTAATCTTGATTTTCCACCATACCTTAGGAGACGTCCAATCTTCAATGTTCGATTTATGTGCCCTTACAGACCTCTGATTATTAAGTAAAGCATTGTGTAGCTTGATCCTCCAATTGAGATGTACCCAAAGTTCAATCCATTCATCGCTTCTTATGAAGTCATTGAGAGGACATCATGGCATGCTTTCTCTAAGGGTATTAAATTCTTCAGAAGTGTCAAAGTAGGCTAGCTTCTTATACAAGAAAATTACACTACAAGGAGACCACCTTCTAGCAAATGTTTTTACGGAACCTCCCCGAAAAATTTATCCCTTAGTTATTTATAGTGGAGGTTGTTAGTAGAGGCAGGCGGCTGGAGGCTTTTTTACCAGTGTTATTTTAAGGTCGATACACATCGTTGTGCACCTAAAACATAACACACTAGTGCTTAAACGTTCAAATGCACATTTATTGTTTATAGCGAAGGCGAGTAGCCGAAGGTTTTTACGGAGGTTTTTTTACCTATGTGCATTTAAGGTACATATGCACCGGTGCTTAGATGTTCAAATGCACCATCATAAGTTATAAAAGAAATAACAAGCATCGATCAAAGTGCACTAGTTCCATTGACTATTACAAACCTGTGAGTATAATTGTCCTCAGGCACACTACGACGGGTAAATAAAACTTTTTTACCAAACCGATTTTCATTGTGACACCTCATCTTATTCTTCCAAAATATCAAGAAAGCATCGATGCTCACTCTATTTTGAAAGATGCCACGTTTTTGGTGCTCCTCATCGAGTTGGATAGCTCCACTAGTAGATTCCACACATTTCCAAATTTTGGAAACTACCACGAATTTTCATTTCCTATCATCAGTGGAGCCATGCCTCCTTGGGACATAAGAGTCGAGGTAAATTGTTTATTGCCTTCCATTTTAATTTTCATTCAATTAAAATTTGAATTTAGCTTGAAATTTGGGACTTTTTACATTTTTTTTTATTCCATGCATTATGTCTGTACGATTCAACTCACCTCGATGTGGTACATCATGTGCTAAATTCATAGTAAGCACCACAACTGGTGTGTCTAATATAATCATACTTAATTGATGTGTCATTCGAAACACCCTACACCCGATGCATTATAAAAGATAATGCCCGCTAAAAAACATGCCCGTGATTTTCAAACAGAGAAGGACTGGTGTGTTCCATTTAACCAAGCGCACTACTCAGCTTACGACTCATAAAATTTAACTCAACAGTGCAACCATTTTAAACAAATTCACCTGTGTTATTAACAAAACCGCACTGGGATATATATTCACTAATTTGGCATAACATGGAATTTCCTTTGATGCCCCGTAACGGGTGCTCTATGCTTCACAAAGCACTGCTAAACAAAATGTCAGTGCTTAAATAACACAGTTGCACCATGGAATTCATAGTAACACATTGTATCACTTAATTTTCAATAAAGTAATATAACAGAGCGGTGCCCATAGGGCCAACAAAAGCACCAATGTGTTATACTAGAAGATGCACCACTAAACATCATGTTAGTGCTAGTGAAAGCACACCATCAATTTTGCTTCTATAAAATCTTGGGTAATGGTGCATTTATGTTAATGAAATGCATCGATGTTGTTAAAGGAATCCAACCGAGAAAATATTGAGCGGCGTCGCATAGTGAGGCATCTTGGTGTATGTTATGTCATCGGTGATCTCGACAACATAATAGACCATTAAACAAAATGCTAGTGCTCCAATAACATGGTAGCATCGATGCATCTATATTGACACATCACACCACTTAAGTTGCAATAAAACAATTTAAATTGTATGTGCCCCTAGATCCAAACAATCCATCGGTACTATAAAGAGAAGGACACCAGGCCAAATTTTCACAGATTAGCAATGCAGTGCAATGTGTCTTATGGTAAGCACCACTAAGATCCTCAGTAGTGTGTCAATTGAGATAAATGCACCGATGCACCATCTAGTTTTTTATACAATTTTTTTGCTCAATGCTACATCAAATACATACAACGCACCGGTGTTGTGTATCACAAGACAACAAGAAAAATACATAATAATTTACCATATCATTTCACTTTATGGGATGCCTAGTTACTGGTGTGTTATAAGACAAATGCACTGGTAACAACACATACAAATCTAAAAATGGAGCACTAGAGTTGTTAATGAAGTTGCACTGGGAGAAATATTTAAAAACTTATCATAGTAATGCGTCTTTTAAAACACACCCATTACCAATGCATCATAAAAGACAATGCATCGTTAAAAAGTGTTTGGTGCTCCAGGGAACATAGAGTATTGATATTTTTCATATAACAAAGCACACTTCTTGCTTTATCAATTAAACATTCTATTAAAGTGGTGTGTTCCATAGAACCAACCACACTGCGTTACATAGTTCATATGTGAAATGGCATCATGGATCGTTTTCTATGACAACCCTTAACTTGTGTGTAATATAACACAACACAAAGCTATAGATATCAATGCTCGACTAGCAATGATGCATTAGGGCATTAAATTTAACACATTGTCGTTCGGTCCCTTATGTTTGACATAGAGCACCAGGAGTAGTGCATATTATGTTTGTAATAGCATCGGTTACGTTTTTACTTTTTGTTTGCAAACATAAATTAATTTCAATTTTTGATAAATACAAATTAGTTATATATTTTTGTGTTTTATATTTTAAATTTGTTTTATCTATACATGTGCCTAAAAACAATTTTATGTGAATTGTATATGACGACGATGATGAGTGCAGTAGTAATAGTAGTAGCAACCAGAAGAAAAACAATTTAATTCACAAACTGCATATGAAAACCTCCACGATTAATTTTTTTTAAGGTTTTGCTTTGCGGAGGAGAAAAAAGAGTTCACTCTTTGGTGCCTCTCATAATTTAGCGCATATACTCGATCCTCTACCACTTCCTCAGTTCTCTACCTCACATATCCTCCTTCATGGGCCACTCGACTTTCTCCAAGATACCATCCTCTTCATTCATGTATCCATAATATGAAATCACATCAATTCACTTTTAAATCGTATACCTACACCTCCTCTTCTTCGCCTTGAGGGGGCTTATCGAATGGCTCTTTAAGGATAGAGAGGAATTTTTTATCCCCAAAGTATTTATAATTGGGGCCCTTGTGTTAAAATTACTAAGACAATTGAGAGGGGCGGGGGGGGGTGAATCAGTTGTTATTGAGCTTAAACAATTTGCAGCAATTAAAACAGTCTTAATCTTTCTTCAAGTGATCATCAACATTATATAGCATATGGATAGTAAAAGTAAAGGGAATCACACATAAAGTATACACACAGATGGATTTTCATGAGGAAACCCATAAAGGGAGAAAACCTCTTCTTCTTCGAAATGATAGGTAGTCTTTTAAGTTTTGCACATCATCTATAATTGAGCACCAACTCAATGTGAGGCTGCTACCTCTGTTTTACAAGCTGCAACTTGTTTGAGAGAACC
Source organism: Picea engelmannii (assembly GCA_009831015.1). NCBI lineage: Eukaryota > Viridiplantae > Streptophyta > Pinopsida > Pinales > Pinaceae > Picea > Picea engelmannii. The sequence goes on from ML803952.1 coordinate 115,848, forward strand.
AACTCTCTTGTTTCTCTAGCACCCACTAGAAGGAAGCACCAACTCCCCAAATGTTCCATCACTAACTGGATGGAAGTACCAACTTCCAGTTACACAGGCTCCAACCAGTATAACAAAGAACACTTGTTCTCCCCTGCACCACCCTGCCACCCTGGTTTCTCTTGCTACAACCAAATGGAAGCTACAACTCCCTGTGTTCAAGATCCCACTTGAACCTTTGAGGAAAACAGTCCTCCCTAGAACCTCGCAAGGAATGAATAAATAAACAGACAACTACATAGATAAAATGATTCTTACCAATCTTTCCTTCTTCTGTAAATCTGGTCTTCTTCTAACTGTTCTGCGATTCTTCTCTACTTTTGTCTATTCTGCAAATCTGCTCTGCTTCAACTTGTTTTTTCATTCTGCTCTGCTTCAAGTCTTTTCCTCATCTGTTACTCTTCTCTGAGTTTTATCTCACACTGCGCATGTTCTCAATCTCACACAGCGCATCCTATGATTTTCCCTTTCTTACAGTTTCATTCATTTTTCGTCCAGAACAACCAACCATGCACAGTCTATCTCTTCTTCTTTTATACACACCACACGCAGTTGTTCCACTTCGAATATTCTAAGGAAAAAGAAAAAAAAAACCTCTGAGCAACTAAAACGCCAACCGATCGGAAATCATGAGTTCGTTTTGCTAACAGATTCGTAACTGAGGAGTTAACTGTGAGAGAGAACAGTAACCCTCCGATCATATTCCCGTTTATCTGCTCTGTTGGATGAACTTTATTAATATTGCCTTTAAATTGGGTTTCGGCACTTCAGCAATCCTGTGGCCAAGTGTCTCGACACTTCATGTTGTGATCTCTAAATCTCCGATACAGAGCTTTTCTGCACTAGCTCCTTCTCCAATATGACCATGACCATGATCAAGCACTTATACAAAAAGTGTTTTTCGCAAATTTGCCTTTCATGAGTCTAGAGATGAGGCATCTCGACTCTCCAAGTCACAATCCCCGAAACCCCGAGATGGAGCTAAGATCAATGGTCCATGATCTTGATGAATGTACGGTCCATATTTCATCGTGAATTCGCATCTCGCAATTCCTTTGATGGAGGTCCTTGTCAGTCCAAGTTGCGATAAGCGAAACTCCGAAATGAAGCTTAGATCAATGGTCCAAAACACATCGTGAATTGACGGTTGGGATTAAATCGTGATTTCGCATATCGTGATTTCGATGGTTTTGTTTCTTACCTCTCCAATTCTCTATAGGCGAAGCTCCGAGTTGGAGCTCAGATCAACAGTTCAAAATGCATCGTCAATTGACGGCTGAGATTAAATCGCGATTTCGCATATCGTGATTTCGATGGTTTTGTTTCTTGCCTCTCCAAGTCGCGAGTCGTGAAACTCCAAAATGGAGTCAACGGTTCAGATCACACCTTGATCTGACGGCTGCGATTAAATCACGATTTTTCATATCGCGATTTCAATGGTCATATTTCTTGCCTGTCCAAGTCGCGAGTCGCAAAACTACAAAATGGAGTCGACGGTCTAGATCAACAGTCCCGATCAACACTTGATCTGACAGTCATCGGGAACCTGCATCCAGAAAAATAATTTGCGATCATCCTCCTTGAATTTCAAAATGTACACTCGCTCGGGGGTTTCTTGGACCTTTTCAAATACAACTTCATCTGGTAATACAATTTGATCAACTTCTACCACATTACTTGTTCAATTAAGCCATTGAAAGTGAAACAAACCCTCATTTCCCTTAGCTACACGAACATGTCCTTTCTGAGTATCTGGCACAACTCGTGTCCCCTCCAGAGACATCATTCCAGCCCAAAACTCCAGCATGATCTCCTGACAATTGAATTGGAGACCATTGAACGTTGGTTCGAACCCTTCACCCAGCAACGATGAGCACCGAACATGATAGTAATATCTTTGAAAGATTTCGTTAGTTGAAGGGATGATGCATTATAGCATATAGAATCCATTATGACCAAACCCTACAAACCCTTCCTGCAGCATCTTCTCATAATTCCCATCTATTTCATACTTTATGTACTCATTCAATCTTCACTGTTGTACTTTCCATCAATGATAAATATACAAGCATGCACTGTCTGTTAAATATTTTCCAACATTCTCCCCCTTTGGCATTGATGGCAACTCAAGAACCCACATGCATTCGGACTCTCCTCCCGAACTCTTTTCTCCCCCTTTGACATCAATGTTAAGAAGAAACATGCTCCCCCTGATCTGTTGCAAAACATACTCCCCCTGTCAACTATAAGCATCTTGTAAATACACTAGATATTCAATAAGTACTCCCCCTAACCAAGTGAATAGATTAGACACAAGAAATTATAACCCCCAACTTTTGACGAAGATATCCAAAAGGGGTTGCCACTAATGGTTTTGTAAATATGTCTGCAATCTGTTCTGTAGAAGGTATATAATTCAGTTGAACAATTCTGTTTGTAACTTGTTCTCTGAGAAAATGGTATTTTATTGGAATATGCTTAGTCTTGGAATGAAGAATAGGATTCATGGAGACACTAATGGCACTGTTGTTATTACAGTGAATTGGTATGGGATCAGTGTAAGTTACCTTCAGATCTGCAAGAGTTTGTATAATCCATAAAAAAATTGTGCAGCAAGTATTAGCAGCAATGTATTATGCCTCTGTAGTGGATAATGAAATGGATCCTTGCTTTTTACTAAGCCATGCAACTAATGAGTCACCCAGAAAGAATGCTCCTCCACTGGTGTTTTTTCTCTCATCAACACAGTTTGCCCAATCTGCATCTGAATAAGCAGTTAACTGGAAATTCTGATTTCTGGGATACCATAGACCATAAGTCATTGTTCCCTTCAAGTATTTAAATATCCTTTTGATAGCTACCAAATTACTTTGTTTAGGAGCAGACTGATAACAACCTACCATTCCAAAAGCTTGCATTATATCAGGATGGGATGTTGTGATGTACAAAAGACTACCTATCATAGAGAGATATGTCCTTTGATCAACATCAGGTGAGATATCATCTTTACTCAGCTTGCAACCAACCACCATACGTGTGCAAACTGGAGAGGAATCTTCCATCTGAAATTTCTTCAACATCTCTTTCAAATATTTTTCTTGAGAAATAAATATTCCTGCAGAACATTGTTTTACTTGTAAGCCAAGAAAATATGACAGTTCTCCTATCATGGAAATTTCAAATTATGTTTGCATGGAGTTAGCAAACCACTAGATAGATGATTCATTAGTACAGCCAAAAATAATATCATCTACATAAACCAAAACACTTAGTAAATTATCACCTTCAGACTTAATGTAAAGGTTATTGTCAACAATACCTTTCTTGAACCCTTTTTCTTGTAAATATTTGTCCAGTCTATAATACCAAGCTCGTGGTGCTTGTTTTAGTCCATATAATTCCTTCTTCAACTTACAAACATAATTAGAATTATCTGTCAATGAGAATCCTTCAGGTTGCTCCATATATACTTCTTCCTCTAGATCTCCATTAAGAAATGTTGACTTAACATCCATTTGATAAACTTTAAAGTTTTTATGACATGAATAGGCAAGAAACATTCTGATGGTTTCCAATCTTGCCACTGGTGCAAAGGTTTCATCAAAGTCCCGACCTTCAACTTGTGCATATCCTTTACAGACCAATTTGACTTTATTTCTAACAACTTGTCATTTTTCATTCATTTTATTCTTGAACACCCATTTGGAACCTATTATATTTTTATCTTCAAGTCTAAGGACAAGCTCCCAAGTATTGTTCTTCTCAATCTAATCTAGTTCTTCATTCATAGCTCTAATCCAATCATCATGCTTACTGGATTCATAAAAAAATTTAGGTTCAGTCATGGATAAAAAAACAAACTGAGATTGTTCTGAGTCTTTAATCAATTTCCTTCTTGTATGAACTCCTTTATTTATATCTCCAATTATCTGATTGTCAGGATGATTCTTTTTAACAATTCTAAGAGGTGTTTTTGCTTCTTTCTATTGATTTGTGTCAGTTGAAGTATTTTTGTCTTCATCCAATTCAGATTCTTCCTTTTCTGATCCTTGGACCTGTTCATCTTCATCTTCAACTATATCTTATGTTCTTGGTTCAACACTGCTTACATTTCTGACTGGAATTTCTTCATCAACTTTTATATCTATACAATCAACTAGTTTAAGCAGTCTCTTATTGTAGCATCTATACCCTTTACTATTTGTAGCATAACCCAAAAAGATACCTTCATTAGCCCAGTCATCATATTTGCCAATATATTCATCATTATTCTTGATATAACATTTACTCCCAAAAACTTTAAAATGCTTGATTGAAGCAGGTCCTCCAAACCATAGTTCATAAGGAGTCTTGTCACAGTGTGGCCTGAGATGAGCTTTGTTAAGAATATGAACAACTATATGAATTGCTTCCACCCAATATGTCTGAGGTATGTTCCTTTCATTCATCATTGATCTTTCCATTTGCTGTACTGACCTATTCTACCTCTCAATAACTCCATTTTGTTGTGGAGTCCTTGGAATTGTGTACTCTCTTTTGATCCCATGTTTATCACAGAATTCTTTGAAGTTCCCTGAACTAAACTCTCCTCCTCTATCAGACCTTACTATCGTTAATCTTTTTCATGTTTGATTCTCAGTCAAAGCCTTAAACACTTTGAATTTTTCAATTGCTTCAAATTTTTCTTTCAAAAAGGCAACCCAAGTTAGTCTAGAATAGTCATCAATGATCAACATAAAGTAATTTTCTTTTCCTGTACCTTCTTTCCTTGATGGTCCACATAGATCCATATGAACTAACGGGAGAGGTTTTTCTGTTGAAGGAAAGTTTTTAGATTTGAACTGAGTGCGAGTAAGCTTTCCTATCTGACAGGGTTTACAAATAGAGTCATATGGCTTTGATATCTTCAGAAGATCTTTTACCGCCCCATTGTTTCTGAGTTTGATTATGTGATCAAAATTTAGGTGACCAAGTCTCCTATGCCACAACCAACTTTCATCATATTTGCTTAAGTGACATTCTTCTTTTTCTTCTTTTAACACATAGACATTATTTTTTGTTCTTATCCCTTTTGCAATCAGTTGTCTTGAACTCAAAGCCTTTATTTTACAGTCTTTAGAAGTAAAAACAACTTCACATCCTTTTTCACAAACTTGACTGACACTTAGTAGATTATGTTTTAGACCATCTACAAACAACACATCTTGAGATTTTCCTTTTCCATTACTCAGGCTTACCATTCCTTTACCTTTTATTTTTCCAGGTGCATCATTTCCAAAAGTTGCATTCCCTGATTTGTTTTCACTTAAATTTAGAAACTTACTTTTGTCTCCAGTCATATGTTTTGAACATCCATTGTCAATATACCAGGGATTCTTTTGTTTTTGGGCTGATAATACTAGTCCACACTTGTCATCTGTTTTCTTCTTCCAAACCTTGACATTTTCAGCAGTGGGGTTCAAGTCTGGACTGTATTTCCTTAAGCAATAGTCTGCAGCTTTATGTCCATAATTATGACAGTTGTAACATTCTGGTTCACTGAATAATAGATCATAATGATTGTCATGCTCATAACTGTTGTTGTGTTTCACTTGTGTCTTTCTCCCAGTTATCACATGATTTATAGTCTGTGATTGTTTGTTGCTTGGTTGTCTCAATATTTGTTGTGGAAGATAGTTATTCATTAAATATCTTGATTGTTCATATCTAAAACTTAATGAAAGTTTATAGCTTTGTGACCAAAATCAGAGCAGAAAAAACAATAACCATAGAAAAAATCTTTGTACCTTGAAAAAATTTGTCTTCTTTGAGGAGGTCGATTTCTTTCATGCCGATAATCTTTCTGGTCTACAAATTTGGTTCTGGTGCATTTTCTTTCATTCCTTCTTGACGACTGATTTTCCTTCTTTGTTTCTGCAGAGTAAATGTTGTCGATGTTTGAGGATTTGACAAACTTGATAGATTTTGTATTACTTGGATGATCACTACTTGATCCTTCTTCATATCCCAATCCAACTTTCAATTTTGAATTTCTTTGTTGATTTAGAATGGAGGTTAATCCTTCTGAGGCTTTAATACTTGGCAAATTTTGGTGATACAATCCTTTAAAATTCTCCATTTCTTTTTTGATTTTTACTATCTCTTCTTTTAAGGCTTCACACCTGACTTTCTTCTCTGACAATTGTTGTTTCAGTATGTCTTCTATTTTCTTTGCCTCTTCTAATTCCACTTTCAGCAGAGCAAAGTCTTCATCAGGTTTTTTACTTTCTTTCTCGAATTGTATCAGCAATTGTTTTTGCTTTCTGTTCTTAAATCTGAACCTGTCAATTTCTTCCAATGCACTGATCAGTTCTCCTTCCATATCAATCACATCTTCTTCATCATTATCATCATTGCCTATGCTTTTATTATCATAATCCTCTTTGGCCATAAGCATGAAGTCATTTGCCTTATCTTCATAGGAAGAGTCACTATCGGTGTCTTCTGAGGAATTGTCATTATTTGCAACCAAACTTTTCTTCTTATTATATTTCTTG
>ML803953.1:18615-35632 GCA_009831015.1 Picea engelmannii
TGAGTGTGTGCAAGTATAATCTATTGAATCCCTCCTAGTATCCAAGGCCAAAGAGAAAATCTAGTAATGTAGGCCTAATTGCTCAATCTATGTTGGGAGACATTCTATCTCTAAGACCAATGAGAGAAGGTACATCTCTATGGATTTATGTAGGTAGTTATTATTTTCTAACATAATAGAAGGACGCGACTTGTCTCATAGGCATATTGACCTTTGTACCCATGGTTGGTGTGTCTACATGACACCTCATTCCTTTGATTGTCGATGTATGATAGAAGAAAATAGGTAACCAACCTAGTAGTGTTGGGCCTGGATAAGTCTCATAAGGGCTACAGTCTGCAAACAATCGCCCCTTAGATATAGAGAGCCAAACATTTCTAATTTGGATAATGAAAAAAGTAGTAAGGGATCCTCCTAAATATTGGTATAAACAATTATGTCTCCTTGTGATCTCATAATATATTTGAGACCTAAAGTTGAAGTGCTATTGTGTCTCGGTTTCTTGTAAATGACATGACTAACATAACCTATCCATTCACACAATGTGATGGTTGGACTTTACACATAACCAATGAGAACATACCCTCAATTGGCCTAATTGGGTCTTAAGGTCATCTGATCAATGATGGTGAATATAGTTAGGAATCCTCATTCTTGTCTGGTTGTTCAAGGTCCCCTCTCAACTCATTTCTATTATAGTGATGCACCCTTTGTTCATGAAGGTTATATACTTGTTGTTAATAGCTTAGGATCTTGTACAAATTAGGTTTTCCTAGTTGCCTCCATCCACTCATTCTTCTCTCTTTTTGATTTTCCCTTTCTTGCAATAGGTTGCTCACTTGCAGTGTGGTGTACCCCACCCTAGTGATCCTTTGACTCAAAGCCATTGTAAGTTCTACTTCTTTGTCCTTTTTTGCATCCCCAAGTCCTTTCCAATGACTTTGTCTTACTCTTCCCTTACAATCATTGTAGCCTTTCCAATGAACTCCTATTTTGTTGTAGTTAGTGTAAACTATAACACTTGTAGCATTTCCCATTGCAGTTTCTTGCCTTTTCCTTGTATATTTTCTTGTCCATGATTCATTCTGCTTTGTTTTCCACAGTGGGTTTGTGGTCTCTGTGTGCCAAATCGTACTTTATTTCTTTGTTCTTTTGTTTTGTTTTTTCCTTGACACTTATTTCCCTCCATGCCTCAACCATAAGCCTCCCTACTTTAGCTTCCTTTATTGGAGTTATCTTGATGCTTCTTGTAGCCACCTCTAGTGCCTTGGGGGCAAGTTTTATTGTCCCTTTCTCCATTTCTATTTTTCAATGACAAATCCTTTGGTTCTTTTCTTAAGTGTTTGCTTGGAAAAACTTGGGGGCTTGGTGCTTGCTCTTGTTTACTTTGACCTCTCAAGTTCCATTTCAATGTCTCAACTCTCATTTTGGCCTCGTCCCCCCTCTTTGGCATGTTGGCCTCCCTTCCAACCTCCCAATCCTCTTTTTTTCGTCACTATGACCCTTTTTGGCTTCTCAAATTTTTCCCTTTTTGGTCTCTCAATGCCCTTTTTTTCCCTCATGGCCTCCCTTTAGCCTCTTATCCATCCTATTTGGCCTCTCAATATCCTTCTTGGCACTTGTCCACCTTTTAACTGTTGTTAGTTTGATCCCTCTTCTCCTCTTAATATAATTTTTGTTGGGACTGTTGTCGGCTTTATACACACCTCGGGTAATGTGGAAGAAATATTCAATCCACTGGGTGTGTCCTTGGGGGAAAGTCTTGAGTTAAGGTGTTTTCACCTGATCCTTGACTCCTCTGTCTAGGCCAACTCCTAGCGAAGCCAAGGGGGGTAGTCCCTAAAGAAAATAATCTAAGGCTTGAACTAAGCTAAGTACAATAAATTGAATCTAGGAGTTTATTGCAAAATAAGAACAATATAACAATCTAATCTAGTAGCATATATGATTCATTCACTATCAAAGATACATTCAATAATATGTAATAAAATGAGATGCATTCATCAATACATTACTTCAAGATAAAGGAAATGCTTGGAATGTAAATACTTGAAAAAGTAAATGCTTGGAATGTAAATACTTGAAAAAGTAAATGCTTGAAGTAAAAAGGCTTGTAATGTAAATGTTATGAGATCAGTGCCAATAGTAAGATGTTGTTGCTGAAGAAGAGTGTTGTAAGTGTTCCTGTGAAATTTTATTATGAGTTGTTTAGGTGGAGTGACCATTGTGAGTGCAAGTCACTATGTGAGATATGTGCAAGAGTGATGACAGAAAAGTAAATCTAATCTAGATTTGGCCTCTTATAGGCCATCCCTCAAATTGGAGGATGAACTATGTGGATGTCCAATAGGGAGGATATCCCTTTGACTTCACACAGTAGCTCAGGAAACTGCCAGAGGTCCAACACGAGGAGGACTATGTTCACTAATCTGCAAAAAAAAGCAAGGCACTTGTGCCAAAATGCTGCAAAACAACTTTAGAAAGTGCCTACAAAGAGAGGTTAAAGCTGCACAAAAATAGATAAAAAAATTTCGAAGTAAAATCTATATGCTAAACTGACCAAATCAAGCCTAAATAAGCAAAAAAAGGGAGCCTTTTCTTGATGATATTATTTTTTGTCCTAAAACAGTAAATAATATAAAAAAGGTTGCCCAAATGTAGATTTTAAACACTTTGAAATGAGACTATCTTTAGCCTATAAGTTTGCCTTTTAAATCTAACTAAAAGATAGAATTAGCAAGCTAGATCAACTTAATAAATGAGGATTTATGAAATAAGATCTAAACTACTTCCTTTAAACATGCAAATAAAGACATCTTTAGATTTAACTTTTAAATAGCAATCTAACTTTGCATGTTATTGAAAGTAATCCAAAAGAATAATTTGATTTTAAGAAAGAGAGGAAGAGAAATGCTTGGAATCTTGGGTGAATGGAGTCTTCTTGATGGATCAAAGAGGGAGTATGTCTTCTTTAAGATATTGAAGAATGATCCAGTTGCAACCGAGCCCAACCTCCTCTTCAAGTGTGAGAACCTGCAAACTCAGAGACTTCTTGCCAAACAAATTGTTAAAAGCATGGTGCTACCTACAAAGATACTTTAAAAGAGCATGAACATTAACCGAAATGAACATGCAATATAAAGCTATCAAATGTAAATAAGAAATAAGATCATAAATCAACCTAGCTCTTCTAATCTTACCCTACTAGGAGGCAACTACTCTTGAAGGGCACACATTAACAATTATAAGAAAAAGAAAAAAAGCAAATTATACCTCACATTCGAAACAATGACATAGAGATTCCACTCACGAAAATGGTACACCAATGTAGCCTCCAAAGCCTTTTATTCCAATCTTAAATGATGATACAATAGAAAAAATACAACAAACAATTCTTCCCAAGCTCCAACTAGCCAAGCAAATGGGAGAATGCTTTCATTTATAGGGAGAGGGGTGCACTTCCCAAGGAGGGAGGGCGCACCACTTGGTAGCAATTGAAGTGCCAAGTGTGGGAGGTGGGGCTGCCACCTCTCCTTAAACTCTCAAATATCGCCACATGTGATCAAACACCGGGGAAGAGGGGCACCACCTCTCAAGAGGTAGGTAGCCTTCTCTTGGAATGCACCACCTCTCTTCAAGAGGGGCACACCTCTTCTTGGTGACAAGTCAAAACTCCATCAAACACTCCAACAACTCACCACTTAACTCTCACTTAGGTGCCAACAAGGCCTAGTGAACTCATTAGAGAATGAGTTAAGTCAAAACATGTCTCCGACATGTTACCCAAAAAATAGCCTTTGCTGTTTTTTTGTCTTTTATTTGTCTTTTAATGAACTTTTGTGAGTAAAATTAATTTAAAGTGATTAAAAATCACTAATTTCACTCACAAAGTGGGTACATAGGTATAGTGGGTATTTTGAGTGTGAAAAAACGAATACCCCCAAGGCATATAATTCCTCCTAGTACCACTTTTTTAACTTATGACTTATTTACAATTAAAATATCCTATTTTGCGGGAAATTTTTTATTAACTGAAAACATTTAAAAATCCTAGGGGGGAATTAGCGCAATTTCCATATGTCTCAATATTGATGACTAGCATGGTAATATACATTAGACACTAGACTTAGATTTTCAAAGCTAAGGCCTAACCATCAGTACATACTCCAACTTTGGAGGAAATGGGTCAAAAGCTCAAAAATTATATTCAAGCAAGGAATAATTAATAAGTTAAAAAAAAACTCTAGAGTGATGTACTCATGATTAAGTCTCAGGAGGTTAATCCTTTTACAAATTCATCATGCCAGATTCATCTTATTACAATGCCCCATGGAGGGATGGAAATGCGGTATAGAGAAGAAGAAGAAAAAGTTGGCCATAGTGACCGGCTGGACTTATGAACTCTAATATTGAACACATCCATGTTCAATCTTTGGCAGCTCAACTGCAAGTCCATCCTAGTGCAACTTGGTGGGTAATAGGGGCACTTGTGGTATAGGTCTGGTTTACTAGTTGGTAAAAGGGAGGGTCATACTTCCCTTATTTTCTTCTAATTGCTTCAATTTTCCTTGCCCTTCATCATCACCCCATTTTATGTATCAAATGAAGGTGAAGAGCCAAATAAGTGGGCTCATTAGTGGTAGTCTTAAAACCCCATGCTCCCTATTTGTTCATGCTTCAAGTCACATTCATGACACACCTCTCATGTAGTGTCCCATGAAACTTGATAGGATCTAAGTTCTAACACACTCTTTGTAATGTTCCTGAGCACTGATATCACATTTTTCCTCCCTGTTAGAGATTCCCAACTCACTACTAAGGTGTTTTACTTTGTTTGGTGGTTCAGATAATAAGACAAACAGTTTGTGTGCAATGTCATACCATGGTATATAAGGAAACTACATACTATGATTCACAATGAACATTGACACTGCTAGGAATAATTGCTGCATTTATTTATTTAAATATCATAAATACACTAAGAAATATCCAACAACCATGCACAACAAGGAAATGAAGAACCTGATGTGTATTTCTTGTAGGTGACCTTCTTGAATTCTGGGATTAAATGTGTGGAACTGATAATACTTTATTACTGATATATAACTGTTGGAGACTGCCTTCTGCAATTTTCTGAGGGAAATGTGTTGTAGTGGGCTGCTCACATGTGTGTAACAATCCAACCAATAATACCCACGAAATATCAGATTTGCAACAATAGAAATCATCCTCTTTCCTATAGTAAATGGAGTATGACCTCACAAAATCGTTATGGCAATAATAAGGTTTAGTCCTGGGCATAAAATCGCCCCAATCAACAATGATCCTTGGTCCATGATGCCAAGCAGACAACTTCCAGCATTTACCCCCAAGGAAAATCGCCCCAATCTCAAGGAAATGCGCCCAGCTTTCAAAACTCTGCTCCTGTAACTGTGAATGTGTCACCATCTACTAATTCGACCTCCTTTTAATACCATATTTGACCTGACTATTTATTACTTCAATTAGCAAGTTAAAACTTGGCCCTAATCGATAAAATCGACCCTCCAAGTGAAGAATTCGATCTCAAGGGAAGATATGGCACAACTTCAAGAAGAACTCGTCACTTTGTAGACAAACTTAGCCAACATAGAGAAATTTGTCCCAATGAGTAAACTCAGCCGCCTCAAACAAGTAATCGACCCCTACTCACAAATATCATTCATCAAGATGCTATCACGAGGTAGGTTTGACCTCTGAAACCCCAAATAGATCTTGCAAAGAAGCCCAAATGCCAAATGAAGAAAATTCAGCTGCAAATGAAGCACAAATAGTAGATTTGGATGATCTACTCCATGAATTGGCTAGGATGGATAGATTTCGCCATCGAATCCAATATTCACCGAGGGTGTCTGTCCTCAACGCAAAAAAGCTATGTGATCTTCTGATTTCAATTTCAAGAGATAATAATCATCAATGAAGAGAATTATTTTTTTCCTCCTTTTATATTTTTCCATTGAGCTCTATTATCGGACAAGTTCTAGGTTGGGCAAAGCCCGACCCAAACCACAATATGGCGACAACTAAGAGAACACCTACCCATTGTCACTTTAGATAGCTATGCCCATCACTTTAGAGGTGAAGTGATCACCTCAAGGGGGGAATCCTGGGTGACCCTAGGGGGAAATGATACGGAAAGTGAGATGATGAGATGAAAGGGAAATGATGGATTTGATGGCACGTCTCAGAAGTTTTTTAAGGTTTCCAAGTCTTTGAGTACCTGCGGAAAGTGTTTGTACCTGCCCGAGACACAAGAAAAGCCAATTGTATGAGGTATATGTTAGGTGGACAAGCAAGTTAAGCTTACTGTCCCTATTTGCAGTAGTCAACAAAAATATATATAGGCAAGAAAATCAATTACTTACTGCAGAAATAACTGTCAAAAGCATCAAGTATTTATTGGGCAATGAAGCACTAAACATGCAGACTAATTCACAATACTTTAGCACAAGCTTTGATGGTGAATTAGGGCTGAAAAAAAGATGTTTTCAGATATTTTTCAGAGCAGCCAAATGGCTGTAGCAAAGTTTTGTAACAACAAAAACTTTTACCCCAAGGAATTAGCCAAATTTTTTCCCAACAATAGCCAACATCAAGTAGATTAACAATAACAACTTTCCAACTATTTCCAATGGTAAAAGAGTGAGACATTAAGCTTGAAAAAGAGAGTTTGCAGCCGCTCTAATGGCTGTAGCATAAGTTTGTAACAGTAGCAAGATATTATTGACCAATCAAAATGCCGTAGTGGCTCAAGCAAGCGATTAAGGCAAATAATTGATTCCACTTTGAACAAATTCAATATCTCGTAAAATCACATATTTCAATGCAAGCAATTTATTTCTCCAATGCAATAAAAGATTAGTGCCTTGCCAAATGGGTTGTGGAGTCTTCTTGTATTAGGTTAGGACTACTAAATCTCAAGGGGTGTAAGCCCTTTTAATCCCTTGAGATAGCAATCCTAACAAGGTAAATTCTAGGAGCGTGTAAACCCTTTTACTCCTCCTAGCAACCCTTGCAATAGCCTTTTCAATAAACAATAATGATAAAAATGGGTGGAGGTTGTAAATCCTTATACTCCTCCAAGGATCTAGCCAATAAAAAACATGGAACAAGAAAGAAACCTAACAAAGTGCAGGTTTTCCTTACCAATTCCAAGAAATTCCAAGACAAAACCATAGTTACCAATCAATTTTCATCACCAAAGAAAAGAGAAAGATCCTCCAAGAGTAGCGCACCAAATCCTTCCATAAGACAAGAGATAAACCATATCACAATAGAGAGAGAGAATGAATTTTCCCAAGTAGGGCAATAATTTCAATCAAGTATCCTTCTCTACAATGGGAGAGCTATGTTGAAAATGAGATACAAATGATCTCTATTTATACAAAATGTTCTAAACATAGTTTGTCAAGATAACTTAGGGTACAACAACAACCCTTATTTTTCCCCTTTACACAAAGTAATACTTTTTAATTCATATTTTTCACATAAGTAAAACCCTAAAGTAAGACTTCACCCCTTTAGGGCAAACGCTTAGGCCCTTTTGGCAAGTCGTTGAGATTGGAGAAGGGACGTTGGGCTTACAAAAGCCATCTTCCAAGGTGCTAGGACCTCTCTCCACTAAATCAAGTTGCCAAACCTCATCAAAGTGACAAGTGGCACATCACCACCACATCCTAGCCCATGCGTGACGTCAAGCTGCAAGAAGGTGACGTTTTTCCTCTTTCAAGCAAAACACTTAGGTGGTAGGGGATAGGTTAGTTCCTACATGATGCCATCTAAGCCTCTAAAGGTATGTCTTCGTGATCCGACATGTGGTCCCTTGGCATCCAACCTGTGGGATTCAAGCCCCATGGAAGCCCAAGCTAGGCTTGTTCCTCCAACACTGTCCACCAGCTGGGTCCTGCAAAGACAAATGGATACGCCTTCCAAGGATCTCAAGTCAAAGCATCATGATGAGTAAAACAAATCAATAAAAGATCCATCTAAGCAATTACATCCAAATCACCTCATCAAAATAAACTAATGCTCAAAGACCCTATGCAATTTTCCAAGCTTAGGTATGGGAGGGTTGACAAAACGACCTATTGGGTGAATTGTTCCTCAAGTTTACGGGTGTTTCCCGAGGGGACCTCCCTCTAAGGCATGTGGATGAGGTGTCACGGATGAGGGGAAGACTTTTTGGCATGGGGTTCATGACATACGAGAGTGTGCTGCACCTTCATTTTCAATGCAACCTTTTTCCAAGCCCATGTGTTGCCTTTTATTCTTTTAGGATGTTTCCAGGTTGAAGCCAAGGTGGGGCTTCTACCTAAGCATGAAAAATTGTGCCCACCTTGACTCTACCCTAGTCACATCATGCTTCCCCAAGTTGGAAACATGTGTGGGGCTTCTACCTAAGCAATAAAAACAGTGCCCACACATGCTCCTCCTTGGTTGGCATTTGTTATTAGTCATTCTTTTACGGGTCCCATTATTTTTTTATGAGAGACATTTCATTGTCCTTGGGATCCTTGGTCGATCATCTAGAAGGTCAATTGTTTGGATTTTGTCTTTTTCCAGCCACAAGCCTTTGGGTCTTCAACCCCTTCTCCCCATGAAGTGAGGGACAACCCCTTCTTGGGTCAATACACCTGAAAAACCCTAAAGGTGAGGAGATGAGGGGAAGAAATGTGGAAACTGACAAGTATGGTCGGTAGTGGCACGATGACTCATCAAAAGGACCTCCTAGTAGCATACCTATCCCTAAGGGTGACCCACTTACTAGGGCTCAATGTCAACCACCAAAGTGAAACAAGGCAAAGAGCATAATGTCCAAGCAAATGTCACATAATCAAAAGCAGTAATAGGTGCAACAAACTCAAATGCCTCAAATATTGAAATGACACTCACCATAATCCCTGACTTGAACCTCATGGAGCAAGACCCAATGTCTTTCGGAGGCCAGTTGACGTGGTGGATATCGTCGTGAAAAATCTGGCGCTGTGGTGGTGAGGTGGGTCTCTTTATGTGAAAGTGGACATTGCTGGTCAAGCTGTCTTTTGGTACTCCATGTCTGCAACCTGAGGGCCTCGAGACATCATCTCCTTAGTTATCCCTAGGAGTTTGGGATAACAAACTCTTTTATTAATTTCCCTTCTTTTATTAATAAAGCCACTTTATTAATTATTTGACTTTATTATTTTAAGTGACTTCCTTTTATTTCCCTTTCCACATAAATGACTTGATATCACCTCTTTAATGCACTTTTGACCCAAGTGGCATAAGTCATTAATTAATTTCCCTTTTTTAAATGCCTAGCCTAACCTACGGGAATCTAATAGGTTAGCGGGTTGGCCCCTGGTGCTTAAGTGGAAAGGGACATTACAATCCTCCCCGCTTGAAATTGCTTGTCCTCAAGTAATCGTAAGCCTGGATGTTGAAGTATCTGTTCCCCTTCCCATGTGGCGTCCTCAACTAGTAGTTCCCTCCACCTAACAAGGTACTCTCGAATGACCCTGTTTCTCAACTTCCTTTCCCAAACCTATAAGATCTCTTCTGGAATCAAGAGCATTGTCCCTCCTCATCGAGTGGGGGAAACTTGGATGATAATGTGACCTGTTGACCTACAACTTTTTAAAGGAAAGAAACGTGGAATACATTATGAATTTTAATCCCCTCAGGCAGCTCGAGCTCATAGGCCACTTCTCCTACTCTCCTGGTAATCATGGAAGGTCCATAGAAGCGGGGCTTCAATTTCTCTGCACCTTTCTTTTAAAGGGAAGATTTCCTGTATGGATGTAGCCTCAAATACACCAAAGTCACCCACTTCAAAACTGCGCTCAACCCTGTGCCTATCTGCATATACTTTTTGCTAATTCTGAGTTGTTTGTAAGTTGTCCTTGAGAGCTTTTAGAATGTTCTGGCTTTCCTGAATCCAATCCTTGGCCCTGGGTGCTCTGTTGTCTCCAAACACCAAATCAACAAATGTCGGAGCATCATAGCTATATAATGCTCGAAAATGGATCATATCGATGGACATGTGGAAGGTAGTATTGTAATAAAACTCTCCTAGATGTAGACATTTGATCCAAGTCTTTTGTTGTCCCGCTACATAATTCCTCAAATATCCATCAAGCCATTTGTTTACTATTTTTGTTTACTCCTAAGTCTAGGGGTGGTAACTAGTGCTAGGGCTCAAAGCAATGCCAACCATCTTGAAAAGCTCTTTCCAAAAGACACCAATGAATCTGTTGTCCATGTCACTAATAATTTTTCTACATGCGTTGTTGTATAATCCCAAGGAATAGCAAATAAATTCCCCTATTCCTTCCTCGGATGCATCACACTCTAGTACATCCGACTGAGTAAAATTTGGCAATGCTAGAACTAGGCATGAACTCGTCACCTTTTTAAGTCTCTCAAATATCTCCTGTGCTTCCCCCAACCAATTGAACACCCCCTTCTTCGTGAGGTTCGTGAGGGGTGCTATCAACTATGAAAATCCTTTAACATACCGTCTGTAGTAAGTGCAGATTCCTAAGAAACCTTTCAACTCCGTCAAATTCTTAGGTGTGGGCCACTCCGGGATAGCTTTGATTTTGTCCAAGTGAACCTGCACTCCATTTGCTCCTATCACATGCTCCAGATATAACATTTCCTGCATCCTAAATTCACACTTGGACATTTTTGCGTATAATGACTGCTCACCCAAAATTCCCAATACCTCATCCAGGTGTTGTAGATGTTCTTCCCAGGTCTTACTGTAGATTAGGATGTCATCAAAAAATACCAGTAGGAATTTATGCAGCTGCTTCTTGAATGTATGGTTTATGCATGACTAGAATGCGGTAGGTACGTTTGTCAGCCCAAAAGGCATAACCAAGAATTCATAGTGTCCGTAATGGCAACGAAAAGTTGTTTTTGGAACCTCATGTTCCCTCACCCGAATTTGATGATACCCAGAACGAAGATCAATTTTTGAAAAGTATTTTTCCCCCTATAATTCATCCATCAATTCATCAATCTGTGGGATTGGGTCCTGTTCTTAATATTCTTCTTGTTTAAGGCACTGTAATATATGCACATGCGCAAGATCCCATCCTTCTTCTTCACCATCACTACAAAGGAGGCAAATGGGCTAAAATTGGGTCAAATGTGTCCGAGTTTGGGCAACTCCTTTATGGTTTTCTTATTTTCATCTTTGTATACCTTGGGATGTCGATAGGGAGTAGTAATCACTGCGTGAACTCCCTCCTCCAACTCAATAATATGCTCAAATCCACGATCGGGAGTCCAACTTGGAGGAATGTCTCTGAATACCTACTCATGCTTCTGCAACAATGCCTATATGTTTGTTGGATACTGGGGTGTGTGATTTGGAGGTTTCTTCACTATGATCAAGCACTCTATTGCCCACTCTATGTCTCCCTGTCGGAGTACAACCTCCATCCTCTGTGACAATACCACCTTGGGAGTGTAAGTATGCATGCCTCGTAAGACTACCCTCCCGCCATCAGGTCCCTAAAACTCCATCTCCATGGTTTGGTAATTTGTGGAGTATTTTCCAATAAAATAGAGCCATTGGACTCCCAGAACCACATTTGTATTCAGTGCATTCACTGTTGAATTTTTCGTCTTAAGCATTTAATTAGATTAGTGTTCTTTTACTTTTAACCATTAGCACAATAACTGCATATAAAGGATCACTGAAAGAACAACATCCATAGCATACACAAGATTTACCCTGGGAAAACCCCCTAGGGGAAAAACCCAACAAACTATCTCAATATAGATTCACCAACCAAGAATAATGCCTCTCTCCAAGAGAGAACTAACAAAGCAGAAAATCCTCCTCTAACCCTTGACTAGGGAAGAGCAGTGTACCACATAACCAAGATATAAATGAGAAGTAGTCCAAGAATCTCCACAACGTCACCTCCTAGCTGTAGTAGTCTCTCCCTCTAAGACTTGTGCACTTCCTCTTCTTAGCTGCAGAGCTAGGGTGTGTGTGTTCAAATGAGGCACTGGCCTCCCTTATAAATAGTAGTTTGGCCAACCTAAAATTAGGTCTGGGCTGACCTGTCAATTTACCCTTTTATTTTCATTTTAATTGTCAAGGAACAATAGGGCTGAATTTTAAAGGCACAATAAGGCATGTTATCGCACACATTGTAGGTTGGGCAAAGCCCAACCCAACCACCAAGTGGAAACAACTTTAGGACACTACACCCAATGTCACCTCGATGTAGGTCCTACACTTCAAGGATGACTAGGTCACTCTAGGGAGGCGATCCCAATGACCCTAGGGGTAAAAGGGATGCGAAAAAGGGAAAGGAAAGAAAGAGGTTCCTAAGGTCAAATATCTAGATGGAAAATGGAAAGCAAATACAAATCTCAAGTGGTTTAAAGGTTGCCAAAGACTTGGGTGAATTGCCGAGATGTTGGTACCTGCCCGAGACACAAGAAAAATCACTTTGCAATGATGTATGTTAGTTGGATCAGCGAGTTAATATTTATGTCCCTAATTTGCAGCAATAGATAAAAATATATATCTGCAAGGAAGAATTATTATAGTTTCTTAAAAGATTGCTTGAAGTCAAGTGAGATATACTTGAAACAAGTAGATAATGACTAGAGAAGCTTCACAATTTATAGCATGAGATTTTAGCAATTAGATGTGGCTGTCATAAAGATTGTATGCAGAAGAATTTTTGCAGCCTTATGGCTGTAGAAATCTTGTTATGACAGAAGTAAAATCAGCCACAAAAATCCTCAAAGAAGACACCCAAAAAATGCCTTAAACCTAGTAGAACAAGTTAACAAACTTTTAGCAAATTTTGGCGGTGAAAGCACAAGTTAAGAGTGAGTTCATATTAGGGTTTGTGCAGTGAAGTTATCAGCCTTATGGCTGTAGAAAACCAAGCCCTATATCAGAAATTTTATCCAACAAAAATCACTCGTAATTAGCTCAAAAGGTGCACCTAGGATAGTAGTGGGTGAGGGCAGATTTTTAGGCCTAGTCTACGGTTAGTTTAGGAGGAAAAGGGGTTAGTAGGCTAGGGTTAGAGAAGCCCTAATGTTTGTAGGTTAGTTTTACTACAGCAGCAATAAATTGTGGTTGAAAGGGGAGGCCCTAAGGGAGGAAGAATCCCCAAGGCATCAAGATCACTATCCAAAAGAGAAAACTTTAAAACTTGAAATTTGTATGTTTACCAAGGCAACAATTTATTTCTCCAATGCAATAAGTAAATGACTAGTGCCTTTAAAAAAAGGGTTAATGGAGTCAAGCAAAGAAAGAGCTAGAGGTACTACCTCCTTGGGGGTGTAAATCCTCTTACTCCCCAAAGCAAGTATCTCTAGCTAGGGTTTAGGCTAAGAGGGTGTATGCCCTTATACTTCTCTTAGAAAACACATGTTAAACCAATAGCATGTAATCATAAAATGATGGAGACTAAGGTGGGGGTGTATGCCCTTATACTTCCCACCTAGCTCTAGCAATAACCTTGACTTGAAAAATAAATGATAGCAACAATGTAGAAACCTTACCAATTCAAGGAAAAAAGCTAAGACAAACCACCATAAAAGCTAGAGAAAAGCCTTCCAAGGCTAGCGCATCACTTCCATCAACCAATAATCCAAGACATAGCCATAAACAAAAGAATAAGAGATAGAACTAGCCAAAGAGAACGAAAATTTCAGTCCAAGAGCCTCTCACAATGGAGAGTTATGATAAAATGAGATCTTATGATCTCTTATTTATACAAAATGTCACTAGGATAGTTTATCCACATAATTAAGGGTAAACCACAAGACTAGGGGTCAACAACCCTAATCTTGCTCCTTTTACAAAGTAATATTAAACAATTCATTTTAATTTTACTTTTGCACGAAGAAAAACCCTAGTTCATATGGTCGTCACCCCTTTATGGGACGTTTTGGCACTAGGAGGACGTCATTGGTGATGGAGGAGAGTAGAAAGGCTTCCCAAAGCCACATGTCAAGCATCCAAACAAATTCCTTTATGATCAATGCTCAAGCCCCTCAAAATGGTCCTTGTGCCAATGCATGTCAACTCACCACCAAACCCTAACCCCCCCAGGTGACGTCATGCCTCTAGAGGTGACGTTTTGCCTCTCCTAGGAAAAACGTTTAGCATGTGGGGGCTAGGTTATGTCGTCCAAGTCATCTTCTAGGCCTTCAAATTTTGATTTCTCTCATCTGGCATGTAGGCCCTTGGCATCCACCTGTGGGCTTCAAGCCCCATGGAAGCCCAAGCTAGGCTTGTTCTTCCAAAATTGTCCACCAACTAGGTCCTGCAAAGACAAATAAGCACACCCTCCAAGGATCTCAAGTCCTAAAATCATGATAAGTGAATCCAATCAATAAATGAGCGACCTAAGAATGTGCATCAAAGATCACTATGTCAAACAATTAAGTTCTCAAAGACATTATGCGACTTTTCAAGATTGAATATGGGAGGGTTGACGAGGTGTCCTATTGGGTAGATCTTGCCCTAGATCAAGGAGAGTTTACAAGAGATCCCTCTCTAAGCCATGTAAAGTGGGTGAAGTGGTTAGGGTTAAGATTCAATGGGCATAGGGCTCATGACATAGAAGAGGTCGTAGTGTCTCATTCATGGGTTCCTTTGTAGAGGGTGTGTGGTACCTTCGTTTGCAATGCACTTTTTCCAAGCCCATTATTTTTCCATTATTTGTTTCTTTCATGCAATTAAGGACAAGTTGAAGGCCACTGCCCTGGCGTGGTGTCCAGTCAATGACAGTGTCACCCACAAATACCTAGCGGAAATGAGAAGGCTGGCTCGTGATGAGACCCACTTTCTCTCAGCCATGCAACTGAGAGCCATTACCCTAGCTTGGTGACCAGATGATGGTAATGTCATACCACTAGATATCCATGTACATGATATGTCGGCTCACGATGAGACCTCCTATCCTCCAACTAACCTTTTAAGAATTCTTAATCATATTTCTTGTGAGTTTGCCATTTGTCAAAGATAAGCTTTTCATTGCTTTCTTGGGTGATCCCTGGGTGAATCATCTAGAAGGTTCATACATAGGCTTTTATATTTTACCCAACATCAATCTCTTTGGGACTTCAGCCCCTTCTTCCCATAGAATGAGGGACAACCCCTTCTTGGGTCAATACACCCTAAAATCCCAAGAGATAAGGAGATGGGGAAAAAAGTGATGAAAAGTGGTAAGTATGGTCGGGAATGGTACGATGGCTCTTCAAGGGAGTTCCTAGTAGCAAACCCATCCCCAAGGAATGCCACTTACTAGGGCACAATGTCAACCACTAAGGTGAAGCGGGGAAAAAGGCATAATGTCCAAGCATATATCATGAAATCTAGAGCAATCTAAGATACAACATGCTTAAATACCTTAAATATTGAATTGATGCTCACCATAATACTGACTTGTACCTCATGGAGCAAGGCCCACTACCTTCCGAAAGCCAGTTGATGTGGTGGATTCCATCTGGAAAACTATGACCTCTATGGTGGTGAGAAGGGTCTCCAACTTTGCAAAAGGGTATTGCTAGTCATGTAGTCTCTCAACACTCCATATCTGCAACCTGAGGGCCTCAAGGCATAATCTCCTTAGTTATCCACAAAATGGGGATAACATGGCCGTCTTAACAAATATAATATAATAATATTCTTTAGGGTTTTGTCTTGGTCAAATACAATAAGGATATCTTCCGAAACTAATCAAAACTTCATCACTCCCTCTTAGCAAGGAAGGTATTCTTCTCGTCATAATCATCATCATTGCTTCTACGCTTTTGTACACTTGGTCATTGTCTTGTTGTTAATTACGGATCTATATATCATATGAAGTTTTGCACTTTTACTGGAGTAGTGTACCAGCCTGCGTTGGAGTAGCATACCAACCTGCACTGGGGTTGACATATCGACATGCGTTGGAGTAGCATACCAACCTGCGTCGGGGTAGCATACCAGCCTATGTTGGAGTACCAACCTGTTGCCGTCCTTATGCACACTTGCAAACGTGAGTTAAGTCCTACTCACTTAGTGTGCCCTCGGAGACACAATGTCTAAGTTTCAACCCACACTGTCACCTTGACTGAAACTTCTTCCATCTAGGCTTACTCCTAGGGAAGCCAAGGGGGGTAGTCCCTAAGTTGCTAAATTAATTTTAAGTTATGTGTTCTAGGAGTTAATTTCAATTGATTAGAGGCTAAAGGGGAACTAGCCTATGATGACAAGCATGAATGCAAGTGCAAGTCTAAGTCTAAATGTGAGGCAACCCTTTCCCTAAGTCAACTAAAGACTAGTGCCTAAGGTTGGGCAAGGGGTCGACTATGTTTTGGGGTGGTTCAATTACAAGAAGTGTTACAAGTAAATCAAACTAAACTACCCCAAACCAAGATTAGAATTATACAAAAGAATAATTAAGTGTTAGAAAGCTTACAAATTATCAATATACATCAATTGAATACAAGATACACAAATGTACAAGATATACAAAAGATACAAACAAATCACACCCTAGGGCCAAGCATGCCCCAAGTGGCACTTACTCCACTTGGACTGCCTTCATTGGCAACTAACCACTCAAGCACTTAAGGACCAAAGCAAGTGATGCCTCCCCAAGTGGGATACTCAATCACTTACTTTATCCACACCACAACAATAATTTTATCAATAAGATATATCAATGATAACCAAATAATCACATGAAAGATAAAGACGTAGTTGTAAGATGAGAGATATGGAAATGAAATTATCACAAGTTATGTTGGCCTATCAATACATCTACTTCCCAAAACATACACAAGTGATCTATGCAACTAGTGTACTTTCTTAAGAGTTTTATTCCCACCCCCTAAGCTAGATGTGTGTCTAAACTTCTAATTCCACCAAATAACTGCCCGGTGCTCAAGATACTGGGGCTACGAGTCCCCAGCCTAGCTTCCAAGGTCAGCCCGTCGCCACTGCAAGTAAGAAGTAGTC
>ML803953.1:78355-104532 GCA_009831015.1 Picea engelmannii
TGGAGGTTTAATTATTTAATTAATTAATTATTTTTGAGCAATAATTGTAAAAACTAGGTCCTTGGACTTTTGATAGGGGTATTTGTGCTCAAAAGAAATGGAATAGCACCCCCTACATCCATGGACCAAGTTTTAGCTCAGTCAGACAACTTTAGCCATGGGTTTGTCCACCCAGAGTGTCAGTCAGTCTAAAACAACAATTTTAACTGCTAAAGTCCAAACATGGCAAAATGTAAAAGTTGTAATAATGAATTAGAGGATGTGAAAAGGTGAAATGATGGTTAGAGAGAGACCCCCCTAAGCATAACATGACCCTCCCAACCTTTCCCACCTTGTCTAACCCTTTTCCACTTCTCCTCAATAAAAAGTTACGCCCCCCTAGGGGGATTGGCGTTTTTCCTAGTAGGGAACGTTGTAACTTAGGTTTAAGGATGTGGGGGGATCCCCTCTCACATGCTTAACCCTCATTTACCCCCCACGTCCCCTTCTAGAGTGTTTCCACACTCTTTTGCCTCACATCCAACCCTCCATTCATCTCCCCATCCCAAGAGGTGTGCCCTCCAAGTGGAGTTACGGCCCCCTCTCCTTGAAAAATCAAAAAATAATTTTTTAAAAATTATTCTAAACCTTTCCTCTACCTTAGCATCAATCCCAAGGCCTCCCACACTCATTTTGCTTGATCCCAACATTTTCCATCCCTTCCACACCCTAGATCTCTTTTGCAAACCCTAGGTGGTGCACCTTAGCCTTGAGATCTACTCTATTTCTTGGTGGTGGACACTTGGCATTGATCTAAGAGAGTTAGGTTTGCCTCTCCAAGTATAAATAGATCTCATTTCTCACTCCCAACTCACCATATCTTGAGCTATTGTTATGCTACTTGATTTTCATTTCTCTCTCTCTCCATTATTCCATTTCTTCCATTCTCTTCTCTTAGGGTTTTGGAGTATTTTCTCTCCAAGATCCATTTTTTTTTTGTAATAATAAAGGAAAGATTTGGAGGATAACTAGAGGAGCAATGTACGTTCTTGTTCTTCTTATGCACATGAGGTAAACTTGTATGAATTTGTTGTGGTGATTATATACATTGGATCATAGGTAAAGTGTTATTTGGGTGGATTTATCAATGCATGTTCTTGTAGATCTATATGTCTTGATATGTTAGATAGGATTGAAGTGTCATCTTATTAACATATTCAATATATTATCCATGTATGTGTATCATCTAACAAGGGTTTTGTAGGTTTGGCTCAAAGGTTTCATTGGGAACACCTCAAGCAAGAAGGATCACTTGAGACCCAACGACACTCCAAGCTCTTTTCTCTCTTTACTCTTATTCTATATTGCTGTTCATTCACATTCATTTTCAGCTAGCATAACATGTTTAGATAGGTCAATTTTTACACATATATACTCTCTTTTTCTTGCGAAAAATTCTTGCCCTAAAAAGAAAGGGTTTTCTCTCATTTTGGTTGGTTGTGTGTAGCACTTTTCAGCAAGGATACCTTGCTGATTTGTAGGTTTCAGATCTGGTTGAGAAGGGGTTTTGGCTGCCCAAAGACATCTACACAACACTAGAAGACCCCCCAAAGGGATTGGTAGCTATCTCTCAACCCTCTTGTCAATTTTTAGGGTTTTCTTTCACTTTTTCTTCTTTTTTTGATTGCTTTGTGGCTCATAGTTGTGGGAGGGAAAGTGGTACGGCCCCCTCCCACGTGTGAGCCTTTGGGGTAGTTAGATCTAGCTTAGGGTTTCATTTTTAGGCATTTTTCTTTTTTTTTTAGCTAGGCCGTGAGGTTTTGAAGGTGAGAGCCCCTTTTAGACCTAGGCCGTGGGGTTTGAAGTTGCTTTCTTGTTTGGTTGCTTAGTTTGTTAGCTTACTTCTTAGTCTCTCTCCCTCTCTTTACTTGTTTGCCCTAATTTCTAATTTCTAAAAGAACTTAACCTAACTAAGCAAACTAAATTAATTGCCTACCTAGTTGGGAGAGGAATACCCCAATAGGTAAGGTTAAGTGTTTGATGATGTGATTAATGATCTATGGGCTAATGCTATAGTTACTTTTGTTTTAGATCAAACACATAATCATTGTCTTAAGCCTATTGGGCAACATAATAAATAACCTAACTAGATCATTTACTTGCTTAGTTAATTTTCAAATCTTTTCTTCGTGCACATGTTTAGAACTTAAATGCTTAAATATCTAAGTGCTTAAACAAGTGAATGGTTTATTTGTCTATTTCATATATCTATTGGAAGCCACTTGCTTAGGCTTGAAAGTTGTTTAATGGTTAAAGAGGCAAACACACACTAAATTTTCTTTCCATATCTTGAAGGCAAGTTGTCCTTGCTAGTGTGATTTTTCTTTAATAGCAAGCTTATAAGTGCATGTGATAACTTAAATCTTTTTCAGCCATCTTTATTTGCTTTACATGTGTTCACACTCTTAATTGCATAAGCTTGAAGAAACACATTTTTAAGCTCATAAGAGTTTCGGTCATATCACTAAATCACACTTTAAAAGTGTCTTAAAATCTTCAAAACACTCTAAAAATCACCTAAAAGTCTACCTAATCCATATATATACTTAATAGACTTTTTAGGGTACCTTAGCCCACCATCTTCACCATCTAAAACAGGGCTTGAGGAAAACAACGGAGGGTGTAGGCAGGGGACTGTCTCACGGCGCACAGGATGTGTCCTCCCCGGGACGTACTCTTGTTTTGGGCTGACCTGTGAAGCTAGGGTGGCAACACTTATTGAGCATTCGGCAGTTATTTGGCAATAGGAGGAGGAGGCTTTGGTGAAAGCTTAATAAAATTTGATAACTCTTAAGAAATCCTAATAACTAAACCTTGGACCAAATCTAATAAACTACTTGTGGGTTTAATATTTAAGAGTGGTGGGTATTCATATTTGATACTTGTGGTTAAATTTATAAATCTTCTTTTGATGTATTGATGATGATGATCTTGATTCTTTGATGATAATGTGATGTGATGCTTTAATCCTTTGATGTCCTGCACACATAAAGATAAAATGTGGTTAGCTTGCTCTTTGTATCATTTGTGTTTTAGCATTTTTGTGAATAACTGTATCTAATATTCATTGGTTTAATTTATTCTTTTGTAATCTTGTAAACATATTGTAATCTACTTGTAACGAAACACCCTTTAACATAGTTGACCCCTTGCCCAATCTTTAGGCACTAGTCTTAGTTGACCTAGGAAAAAGGCTTGCTTTACATGCTAACCCTTGCACCTTGCATTGTTGCCTTAGCATCATAGGATAGATCCCCTCTAACCCTAAGAAATTAAAATTAACTCCTAGAACTTAACTTTAACACATCTAGTAACTAAGGTCTACCCCCTTTGTCTTTCCTAGGAGTAAGCCTAGACGGAAGAGGTCCCGATCAAAGTGACAGCGTGGGCTATGAACCTAGGCATTGTGCCTCCAAGGACACACTAGGTGAGCCGGACTTAGCTCACGTTTGCAAGCGTGTATAAGGACGACAACAAGGTCCATCATTCAGGGATAAGGCCATGAGTCATGAGTAGGAGTTTCATGGTGTTGATATATTTCAGGATTATGCATCCTAGGGTATTGCAGTCCATGTCTTGATATGGGACCTAGGGGGTAGAGTGCGTGATAGTTCATCTTTGGATGGGGTCTACTGTGTATCCAACAGGTGGACATGGGATCCTTGTATTATACTTGAGGGGATTTGGTTATTGCTTGAGGACAAGCAATTTTCTAGTAGGGAGGACTGTAATGTCCCCACTTTGGGACATCATTATTTTACAGAGGGTTATGATGACCAGAGTAGCCAGATGGAGGTTATAGCGATTACAAAGATTATTGAGAGGTATTTTGGAGTCCGGCTTTCATCACTCATCCCATTTCATCATTATGATCCCTTCCGCACAGGTTCACTTTGGTTTCGTTGCATTTCAATGGTTTCCGTGATTTTGAGTATTTTGAGCTATAAGTTAATTAAATTCACTGAAGAGGTCATTTTGGGCACAATACTTGGAGGAACCTCTCAGTGTAATATCTCATTGGAATTGGGAGGAACAGGACTACAAGTTAGGATAATGAGAAGTGACTTTCAGTGGTCAGGGAAACCACTAGGAGAGATAAGGCGCTTTTCAGAGGTAAAAAGGTTAATTAATTAATTAAAGTGATTTAATTATTTAATTAATAATTAAAAAATAAAAGTCACTTTGGAGATACAAGGGGATGCAGGAAGTATAAATAAGAGACAAGGGCCTCTATTCCTTCATTCATGTATGTTTATCATTTTGATATCTGACTTCTAGCTAGAGAGCCCATACCTTGTGGGTTTTGAGGATTTTGACTTAACAAATCCTAGAGGACGATTCGGTGGTGAAAGATTCCACCTAGCTTGTCCCAAGCTTGGTCTCGAGGATGCAATACTCCCCCACACCATTTTAGTCTAGATCTACATCAGTGCAAGAGGGTTCTACACCAGCCACAGGCACAGGAAGGAAGAGAGGGCGCACCATTGGAGGTCCCAGCAAGGGGGCGCGCCATTCATTGAAGGAAGGTTCGATCTAGCCAAGGAGAAGGGATTTTTGAGATTTGAGCATTTGGGTTCTTCTTGCAGGATCTTCACCATCATTTCTGGTGATTTGTGAGAGAGTTCTGTTGACCGCCTATTCAGCTAGGGGTCAACTCATGTTCCATGAAGATGCATCATCAGATGCACATTTGATGAAGACAGTTTTGGTTCTACTTGGGCATTTGATGCCCCAGCACAAATTTTTGTAAACGGAATTTCCGCACCCCTGCGTGGGTTAATAATGTAATGAGTCTGCATGAGTCATAGTTAGGTCAGGTACCTTTGGATGTTTTCATTGGGGGAGTTCCTTTCACCGAGGGTTTTTTATCCTCAGGTTGTCAACCGAGCTCCCGAGCCTGGCTGACTTCCCTTGAGTTTTTCCCTCCACACATGCAATAATTTCCTCCAAAGTGGTGAACGGCGTCCTAGTGGTCTCGTCCTTTGGTAGCTATTGTTTAAGAATGTTGTAAATGACCATGCTAGACAGTGTAGAAAGTTTCGTGGAATTTCGTCGAGTCTAGATAGGTTTTTTTTTTATTAATTAAAATTTTAATAATTTAATTAATTAATTATTTTTTGAGCTAATGTTGTAAAAACTCGGTCTTGGGGATTTTGATAGGGGTATTTGTGCTCAAAAGAAATGGAATAGCACCCCCTACACCCATAGACCAAGTTTCAGCTCAGTCGGACGAAGTTTGCTATGTCTTTGTCCACTTAGAGTCAAAGTCAGTCAAAACAACAATTTTAATTGCTAAAGTGACATTGCCAGAATGTCAAATTATTGTAATTTTTGAGTTAGTGAGTAAGTGGTAAGGTGGCAATGAGCAAGTTAGACCCTCCTAACGTACCCAAACCCATCCTAACCACTTAACACCTTAATCTACACACTTAACTTACATCCTCACCTCTTTTACCCACGCCCTAAGGGGAAAAACGACCCCCCTCATCCCAAACCTTAATGTTTTGATTTAATATTTGGTGTGGGGCCCTCATAAGAGGTGCGCCCCTCCTAGACCTCCACCTCACTATTCCCTTGGCCCCACACTCCATTTCCTTGCATATGTGGCGCCCCTCTCTCCAAGCTCACGCCCCCTTCTTCAAACTCACGCCCCTCTCACTCCCAAGCCATTCATTTGTGACTTGGCTTTTGTTATGGGCCCCTCTCATGAGAGGTGCGCCTCCCCTAGCCTTCTTTCTCACTCCCTCATGGCCCACATATGCCACTTCATCAATCCAAGTGATTGATCCTTGTCTAAAACCCTAAGAGGGCGCCCTCTCCTTGAGATTGTTGCTTCTTGACACTTGGATTCAATCTAAGTGCCCTCACTTTGCCTCTAGAGGTATAAGTAAGACCCTTCCTCACCTATTTTCACTACCATTCTTTGAGCTACTGTTACTCTGCTGAAATTTCATTCCACTATCTTGCTCTTGCCATCAAGCCACTCAACTCATTGCTCTTGAGAGTTTTGGAAGAAGTATTTCTCCAATACTCTCTTATTTTGGATTAATASAAAARCTTTGGARGATTATGAGGAGATCTATGAGTATTCAAGTTTTCTTCTACATATGAGGTGACTTGCATTGTTTCATTTTGGTTGTGTTGTAGCAAGTAGATCTTTGGTAAAGTATTTTACTAGGGTAAACTAGCAAAGAGTATTCTTGTTGGTTTATGCATTGTTGATTAGCTAAGAGATAGAAGTATTTCGTTTGTTAGTCTAATCAATATTGTTGTCTATTTCCATGCTTCACTACTTTCCTTGAGTTTTGCAGGTCATTTCAAAAGGATTATTGGGATAGCATCGAAGAGGAGCCTACCCTTAGCAGGTTCTTCTATTTATGAATAAAATCAGATCTAAGGTGTTTTGGCTTGTCTATCAAATTGTTGATCTTGCATATGGTTGAGGTATGTTCCATTACGATATCTTCTTGTTTATTGCTACAACACACATAAAATTCATCAACATAAACCCTAAGGCCGAAATCAAGAGGTCAACCTGCAAGTAAACACATACAAACAAGTATATCAACAAAGTGTTTGACGAAATGCCACAACCATAAAAAATTTAAATTCATGCAAGACGTGATGTTCCTGGCATCTTGGCTTGGGAACATTATAGGAAGCCTAACATTTTTCTCTAGGAGGCCAACATTGCCCAAAAAGGGCCTAACGTCACCCTAAAAGGGCATGATGTCACCTTTACAACTTGTTTTAGGGTTTAATTATGACATTTAATGTAAAAACTGGATATTATGTGTAACAGGCCATGTCGACCTTTTTTGACCTAATTCTGGTCATTAGTATTGTATAAATAAGGGTTTAAACCCTTGTATTTTTCATCATCTTTCACTCACACTTGTGAGGACTGAAATTTGCGCCCTATCTAGGGTTTCTTGGCTGAAATTTTAGGCACACTTGTTGAGGAAGGCTAAATTTGGAGTATTTTGGCAAGTTTCTTGGTGGATGTGTTCAAGTAGGGTATTTCTTGATGATTCTTGATGTATGTAAGTTATATTTATGCAATTCTTCTTAATTGAATGGTTATAGTCTTATTTATCTTGCATTTACATTCAAGATTATGAAATTTCTTGATTAAACCCTAGGATGACTAACACATGTTATTGTCCTAGCTTTAAAAGCCTTCACCTACTAGATCTTGTCAAAAAGCCAATTTTATTGAATCATTTGCTAGGGCCTTGCCATTGCAACACTTTAGTATCCATTGCTTCATCTTAGCAGATTTTTGCTTCATCATTGAGTTAAAGAGGGAGGAAATCTACTAAGGCCTAGGGTTACCTACACCTTAGTAGCTAGTTTCCCCTAGGGTTTGATAATTGGAGCTATTATCCCCTAGCCTAGGGATAACTAAGGAGAGTATGTCTCAAGGCCCAAAGGTCCTAGACATGGAGTATCGAGACTAGATCGACTTGCGCATGGCCCTAGAGGGATGATCCTTTCATTCTTCAGCGCCTCCACTTTGTCAGCAGCAACAACATCCATCACATTGGCTTGGTCCTGCAACAGAAATGGATCTTGCTCCATGAGGTAATGAGTTTGGGATCATGGTATGTGTCACTTTGATCCTCAAAACCTTTGAATATGTGCATTTAATTTTTTTTTCTAACATGTGCTTGGATCTTATGCTTTTTCCACTTGACCACACCCGGGGGGAATGACAAGATGCCCTAGTAAGATGGTACCCATAGGGTTTGAGTTTCCACTGGGGGGATTCATGAAAGGCCATCGTCTTCTCCTACCATACTCACCACTTTTCATCTTTTTCCCGCTCATCCATCCCATTACACTGGTCCGGGCATTAGGTTGGCCAAATATCTAAGGGTTGTACCTTACCTTGTGGGAAGAAGGGGCTAAAGGCCCAGAGGGTAAAAGTAGTTGGCAAAAGATAAAATCCAAAAGAATGAAACCTTGAGATGCTTCACCCAGGGATCCCCGAGAAAGAAATAAAAATATTCTCAGCAAGAAACAGAGGGACCCATAAAAAATAATAAAACAAGACCTAGTTAGAGGATAGGGGGTCTCATCACGAGCCAACCTATTAGGTCTATGGGCATGTAGCGATATGACACTACCGACAACTGGTCACCACACCAGGGTAGTGGCTCTTGGTGGCATAACCAAGAGAAAGGGGGTCTCATCACGAGCCAACCTTCTAATTTTCGTGAAATGCTTGTGGGTAACATTGCCACCATTGGTCACCACGCTAGGGCAGTGTCCCCTAACTAGCCTCTTCAAAGAAAAAGCAATAAGAATAAAGGATAAAAGGCATGAATGGGATTGGAAACATTTGCCTTCATGACAAGGTGCAACTCACCCTCTTAAGAGGCACCCACAGGTAAGCCATACATTTCCTTGCTATCACTGCAACCATTGCCTAGACATCCCTTTACCACCTCATCCACTCACATGGCTTGGATTTTTTCTTCACCCAGGAACATCCCACATCCAATGAGCACTGGCCCAATAGGACATCTTAGCATTCCCTCCAAACTTGGCTTTCAGATTAGCATAATGTCTTTGAGCACTTGTCCGAGTAAAGGGGATTTTATGCACATGTTTAATAACTTGATGATTAGATGTGTTTGACATTGCTATGATCCTTGTGACTTATGAGCCCATGGAGGGCGTATTTGTTGATGTTACAGGGCCACACCTGATAGACAGGTACCCGATGGACAGGTACACATGGGAAGATGATTAGTTCATACCTCCATGGGGCTAAAGGCCCACCAGATGGATGTTGAAACCCTAGCAGGGGGCAGAGACAGATAAGAGGATTGCACCAAAGAGAGAGGAGTGATTTTCACTAGGGGAAGCCTGGCAGGCCTAGACCCAAGGGGGTTGTGCCCTTTCCACCATGATGTAGGCCTTGGAAGGCCCATGACATCACCCAGGTCACCCATGATGTCATCCAACATTTTGGGATGTTTTGGAGGCAGTTGTGTGCCAAGTGGCACGTGTGGCAGGTTCCTGACGCCCAAGGAGGCCTAATGTTTTGCTCCAGGAGGCCAATGTTGCCCAAAAAGGGCCTAACGTCACCCTAAAAGGGCATGATGTCATGTTAGCAGCATGTTTTAGGGTTTTATTATGACATTTAATGTAAAAACTGGATATTATTTGTAACTAGCCATGTCGGCCTTTTTGACCTAATTCTAGTCATTTGTATTGTATAAATAGGGGGAAAATCCCTCTTATTTTTCATCATCTTTCACTCACACTTGTGAGGACTGAAATTTGCACCCTCCTTAGGGTTTCTTGGTTGAAACTTTAGGTGCACTTGTTGAAGGAGGCTTATTTTGGATTATTTTGGCAAAGTTCTTGGTGGATGTGTTCAACTAGGGTTCTTCTAAGTTCTTGATGAATTCTTGATGTATGTAAGTGATTTTTTTGTAATTCTTTTTAATTGAATGGTTATAGTTTAATTTATATTGTATTTACATTCAAGATTATGAAATTGCTTGATTAAACCCTAGGAAGACTAGCATATGTTATTGTCCTAGCTTCAAAAGCTTTCACCTACAAACCCTAGGAGTGAAGGACTTAAGATACTACTTCTTTGCTCTTCATTTGCTAGAATTTACTAAGGTGATTTAACTTAGATAAACTTCTAAATCCCTAAATTCTAGCTCTTTAGAAGCCATTGTCTAGTTATTGTTGCTCTTAATACCTTTCAATAGTCTAAGGAAGGAAGATTCGCTAGGGCCTAAAATTGCTTACTCTCTAGTGAATTTATCTTTAGGTTTTGGATGTTTGAGGCCTTGAAGTGCCAACACCTCCTCCATCCACCCCTTCTCTTTAGACAAGTACAATCATTGCCATTGCTATCTTCCAAGAGAAAGCCGTCACCTATAGACTCCATTACCCCTTAAAGGCACTAGTCCACTTGCTTTAGTGAATGATTGATCAAACAAACACTCAAACTCTCTTTCTTGAAGCTTTTGCTAACTTCTACTAACCCTAAGCTATACTAATTCACTAGTTAACTTCCTGTTGTTGCAAATCACCACTACAACCATACAAATTTGCATTTATTTGCTGCATACACCTACATAACTTGCATCTATCTCACTCATAAATTGTTTGTGATAATTGCCAAACAATCTACTTGATAAATGCTAAATTTACATGATGTTTTCTTGCAATTCTGAGCATTAATACTTGCTGTTGCTACAAAAGATTGCTACATCCATCTAACTGCAGCAAATTCACTGCAAAACTGACATTAAATGCTAGTTGGACATTGCTTAAATTTGCTTGTGATAATTGATTATCATTCTGCCTAATTAAAGCTACCTTTTCATTGTCTTTTCAAACAGTTCCAAGACATATTTGTTGCAGCTGTTACAAAATACTTATTGTTGTTATAAACTTTCATATTGCTGCATCTTTATATCAGCTAGCTTATTTTTCAAAGGTTCATGGTCTTATGAAGCACTAACATCATTTGGTACTTGAAAGTTGCCATATTTTCCCTTTGTTGTCTTGTTCTGGCCAGGTACACTTTATTTTCACTTTGCTTCATCTCTGAAAGACCTAGAGAACCTTTTGACTTGAGTGACCAATGAGAGGGGGGTATTATTGCATCCTTGCTTTAGTTTCATTAGCCCTTTAGGTCATTGGGGACATCTCCTTTAGGGTAGTCTTGATATACTCCTAAATATAAAGGGGTTTCCTATGAAGGTGGAAGTGATAGGTCACCCCCTTGTTACGCCAATCTTGCCTCACTTGCCTTGGGCTTTGGGCAAGTACAGATTGTGTGATAACAATACCCAAAAAATCTTCTTGTGCAACGTTAGAGAAAGTGGGGCCACTAAGCATTGCAAAGTCAAGAAATTGTTCTCGAATTATGCTTGCTTACTCCTATGTATATGTAATGTCCCCACTTTGGGACATCATCACAGGGCAGAAGTTTATGATGACCAGAGTAGCCAGATGGATGTTGTAGCGAGTACATGGGTTATTGAGAGGCATTGTGGGGTCCAACCCGCATTATTCATCATATTTCATCATTATGAGCCATTTCCCTACTATCACTGCAGCCCTTGCCCAAACATCCCTTACCACCTCATCCACTCACATGTCCTAGATTTGACTTCTCCTAGAAACATCCCACATCAAATGAGCATTAGCCCAATAGGACGTCCTAACATTCCCTCCAAACTTAGCTTGCAGATTAGCATAATGTCTTTGAGCACTTGTCCGGGTAAATAGGATTTTATACACATGTTTATTAACTTGATGTTTAGATGTGATTGACATTGCTATGATCCTTGTGACTTATGAGCCCATGGAGGGCATATCTGTTGATGTTATAGGGCCACACCCGATAGACAGGTACCCGATGGATAGGTACACATGGGAAGATGATTAGTTCGGACCTCCATGGGGCTAAAGTCCCACCAGATGGATGTTGAAACCCCAGCAGGGGGCAGAGACAGATCAGAGGATTGTACCAGAGAGAGAGGAGTAATTTTCACCAGGGGCAGCCTGGCAGGCCTGGACCCAGGGGGGTTGTGCCCTTTCCACCAGATGTAGGCCTTGGAAGGCCCATGACATCACCCAAGTCACCCATGATGTCATCCAGTGTTTTGGGATGTTTTGGAGGCAGTTGTGTGCCAAGTGGCAGGTTCCTGAGGCCCAAGGAGGCCTAACGTTTTGCTCCAGGAGGCCAACGTTGCCCAAAAAGGGCCTAATGTCACCCTAAAAGGGCATGAAATCATGTTAGCAGCATGTTTTAGGGTTTGATTATGACATTTAATGTAAAAACTGGATATTATTTGTAATTGGCCATGTCAGCGTTTTTGACCTAATTCTGGTCATTTGTATTGTATAAATAGGGGGAAAATCCCTCTTATTTTTCATTATCTTTCACTCACACTTGTGAGGACTGAAATTTGCACCCTCCTTAGGGTTTCTTGGCTGAAATTTTAGGCGCATTTGTTGAAGGAGGCTTATTTTGGATTATTTTGGCAAAGTTCTTGGTGGATGTGTTCAACTAGGGTTCTTCTTGATGAATTCTTGATGTATGTAAGTGATTTTTCTGCAATTCTTCTTAATTGAATGGCTATAGTTTAATTTATATTGTATTTACATTCAAGATTATGAAATTTCTTGATTAAACCCTAGGAAGACTAGCACATGTTATTGTCCTAGCTTCAAAAGCTTTCACCTACAAACCCTAGGAGTAAAGGACTTAAGATACTACTTCTTTGCTCTTCATTTGCTAGAATTTACTAAGGTGATTTAACTTAGATA
Source organism: Picea engelmannii (assembly GCA_009831015.1). Taxonomy (NCBI): domain Eukaryota; kingdom Viridiplantae; phylum Streptophyta; class Pinopsida; order Pinales; family Pinaceae; genus Picea; species Picea engelmannii. The sequence continues at coordinate 90,707 of ML803953.1, forward strand.
AACTTCTAAAGCCCTAAATGCTAGCTCTTTAGAAGCCATTGTCTAGTTATTGTTGCTCTTAATACCTTTCAATAGTCTAAGGAAGGAAGATTCACTAGGGCCTAAAATTGCTTACTCTCTAGTGAATTTATCTTTAGGGTTTGGATGTTTGAGGCCTTGAAGTGCCAACACTTCCTCCATCCACCCCTTCTCTTTAGACAAGTACAATCATTTCCATTGCTATCTTCCAATAGAAAGTCGTCACCTATAGACTCCATTACCCCTTAAAGGCACTAGTCCACTTGCTTTAGTGAATGATTGATCAAACAAACACTCAAACTCTCTTTCTTGAAGCTTTTGCTAACTTCTACTAACCCTAAGCTATACTAATTCACTAGTTAACTTCCTGTTGTTGCAAATCACTGCTACAACCATACTAATTTGCATTTATTTGCTTCATACACTTACATAACTTGCATCTATCTCACTCATAAATTGTTTTTGATAATTGCCAAACAATCTACTTGATAAATGCTAAATTTACATGATGTTTTCTTGCAATTCTGAGCACTAATATTTGCTGCTGTTACAAAAGATTGCTACAGCCATCTAACTGAAGCAAATTCATTGCAAAACTGACATTAAATGCTAGCTAGACATTGCTTAAATTTGCTTGTGATAATTGATTATCATTATGCCTAATTAAATCTACCTTTTCATTGTCTTTTCAAACAATTCCAAGACATATTTGTTGCAACTGTTACAAAATACTGATTTTTGTTATAAACTTTCATATTGCTGCATCTTTATATCAGTTAGCTTATTTTTCGAGGTTCATGGTCTTATGAAGCACTAACATCATTTGGTACTTGAAAGTTGCCATATTTTTCCTTTGTTGTCTTGTTCTGGGTAGGTACACTTTATTTGCACTTTGCTTCATCTCTGAAAGACCTAGAGAACCTTTTGACTTGAGTGACTAGTGAGAGGGGGGTATTCTTGCATCCTTTCTTTAGTTTCATTAGCCCTTTAGGTCATTGGGGACATATCCCTTGGGGTAGTCTTAATATACTCCTAAATATAAAGGGGTTTCCTATGAAGGTGACAGTGATAGGTCACCCTCTTGTTACGCCAATCTTGTCTCACTTGCCTTGGGCTTTGGGCAAGTACAGATTGTGCGATAACAATACCCAAAAAATATTCTTGTGCAACGTTAGAGAAAGTGGGGCCACTGAGCATTGCAAATTCAAGAAATTGTTCTCGAATTATGGTTTCTTACTCCTATGTATATGTAATGTCCCCACTTTGGGACATCATCACAGGGCAGAGGCTTATGATGACCAGAGTAGCCAGATGGATGTTATAGTGAGTACAGGGGTTATTGAGAGGCATTGTGGGGTCTAGCTCGCATTATTCATCATATTTCATCATTATGAGCCATTCTGCACAGGTTGGCTTTGGTTCCGTTGCATTCCGACGATTTCCATGATTTTGACTATTTTGGGCTATAAGTTAATTAAATTCACTGAAGAGGTCATTTTGGGCACATTACTTGGAGGAACCTCTCAGTGTAATAGCTCATTGGAATCGGGAGGAGCAATACTACATGATGAGATAATGAGAAGTGACTTTCAGTGGCCAGGAAAGCCACAAGGAGAGATAAGGTGTTTTTCAGAGGTAAAAAGGCTAATTAATTAATTACAGTGATTTAATTAATTAATTAATTATTAATAAAATGAAAGTAACTTTGGAGCGACAAGGTGAGAAAAAAGTATAAATGAAAGGCAAGGGCCTCTACTCATTCATTCTTGTTTGTCTATCGTTTGGATTTCTGGCTTCTAGCTAGAGGGCCCATCATCTTGGGGGTTTCGAGGGTTTTGACTTAACAAACCCTAGAGGACGATTCGGTGGTGAAAGATTCCACCTAGCTTGTCCCAAGCTTGGTCTCGGAGATGCAATACTCTCCCACGCCATTCTAGTTCGGTTCTACATCAGTGCAGGGGGGTTCTACACTAGCCATAGGCACAGGAAGAGAAGGAGGGTGCACCATTCTTGGAGAGAGATTCATTGCAGGTGATTGGCAGGGATTTTGGAGATTCTATCACCTGGGTTTTCATTGCAGGGCCTTGGACATCAAATCTAGTCCATTCATGAGGAGTTTCAGGTGCCATTTGATTTATTAGATGCATGGGACGAATTGGAGGAGAGGAGCAAACTTCAGAAATTGGTTTCAGTCATTTGCTAGCTTAGATCTTCATCATTTTGCTTGGGACACCAGGGAGGTAACCAAGCCCTGATCTATCATTCTAGCGGTTTTGTGGAGCATTTGGAGGCATCTAGGAGTGAGGCCGATTTATCTAGGGTTTCAGGCATCCATGAGGGCGCATCATATCTTGGAGGAGGTTCAGATCCATAGGATTTGAGGGAGATCTTGGAGATTCAAGCACCTGGGTTGTTCTTTCCATCACCCGATCTATTGTTTGGCATATTCCTTGAGGTGTTTGGACAGATTTGGCAGCAGGGCCGAATTATTGAGGAGCTTCAGCATTCCAGCAGGACGTGGCATCTTTCAGTGGAGATTTGGCACTTCATACGGCCCAGATCTACTTTGGCATTGGTCTTCATCTCTTATCCAGCCTTTGGAGGCTTGTCTTGTATTATCGAGAGCTTTTTGTAGCAGCTCTAATGTCTATCTTCTTAGCCATCTGTTGAGCACTCCAGATTGGCGTCTTCATTGTAGCATGTTCTTCTATTTCATGAATAAAAGCAGATTTGAGATGGTTTGGCTTGTCTATGATATTGCATATGGTTGAGGTATGTTCCATGGTTATATCTTCTTGTTTATTGCTGCAACACACATATATAACACATCAGTAAACCCTAAGGCCGAAATCAAGAGGCCATCCAGCAAGTAAACACATGTAAACAAGTAGGTCAGCGAAGTGTTTGACGAAATACCACAACCAGTAAAAGTTTTAAAAGACACCCAAAACCGTGATGATCCTAGCATAATGGCTTGGGATCATTACAGTGGTATCAGAGCTTAAATCCTGCCAACCTGAGGGGTCTCTCATAGGGATAAATGGATAGTTGGAAAGAAATGGATAAGATATGCCTTGAGATATCATGCTTGGAGATAATGTATCACGGCCTTATCGAGGAAACTAAGGCTATAATAACCTTTCCTCAGTACGTAGCCTTCAGGAAGCCCAGTTGGAGCGAAGAGGATATTTTACATGGGATCATATTAGCGGATAAAAAGAGAAAAGAAGCAGCTAGGTGGTGGGAAGAATAGAGAAACTCCACACCCATTAGGAGCACGCAACCTTACTATAGTTGCAAGGGGTTGTGGGAACCATATCATAGGTGTAGGGGTAGGGACCAGAAGCACACTGTTGAGGCACACTATGACAGTGATGATGAGATGTGTGAGGATGGAGTGATAGATGATGATTTGGGACAGTCTGATGATGATAGTGACACTTGCACAGAGGCTAGTGATAGTGACTCTTGTACAGAGGATGATGCTACTAGTACGCTTGAGGAGGATGATGACCCTTGTGTAGTGGATAGGTAGCTAGATGGACAGGACAATAGCACCAGTGTCTCAACAGACATATCACATACCATTGATGACTTTATGCCTCAACAGAGTGGTGACACTAGTGAGGAGTCACACGTGTTAGCGCCTAGAGATGATGAGATTCATATGATGTATGTGACACTTATGTCATTCTTCCAGACACCCCTGATAGCCACGTCACATGAGGAGATTAGTGGCATGTCAGATAGCGTGGATGAGCCTTGTGTGAGGGATGCGTTATCTCCGATTTCTAGGGATAACTAGGAGATCATATCTCGAGGTCCACAGGTCCTAGACATGGAGTACCGAGAGCAGGATTGACCTGAGCATGGCCCTGGAGGGCCCATCCTTTTCTTCTTTCGTTAGATTCATCTTGTCAGCAGCAGCAACATCCATCACCATCGGCTTGGTCTTGTATTGGAAAAGGCTCTTGCTCCATGAGCTAATTGGTCCAGGTATCATGGTATGTGTCACTTTTGATCATTATAACCTTTAAATGTATGCATCTAATTCCTTTTATTTCTGATGACTGCTTGGATCTTACATTGACCCACTTGACCATGCTTGGGGAGATTGACTGGGTTCCCTAGTAAGCCTGTACCCATAGGTTTTGGTTTGCCACCGGGGTGTTTCTAAAGAGCCATCGCCTGCTCCCATCATACCATCACTTTTCCATCTTGTCTCCCGCTCATTTGTCCCATTCCCCTTGTCCGGGCATTAGGATGATCTGTTTGTGGGGTTGCACCTTATCTCGTGGGAAGAAGGGGCTAAAGGCCCAAAAGGTAAAAGCAGCTGGTAAAAGATAAAGCCTAAAAATGAAACCTCGAGATGCTTCGCCCAGGGATCCTCGAGAAGGCAATAAAAAGCCTCTCAGCAAGAAACAAGAGGGACCCGAAAAAATAACAAAACAAGACCTAATCAAGAGGATAGGGGGTCTCATCACGAGCCAGCCTATTATGTTCATAGGTACCTAACAGCGTGACATTGCCACCATCTGGTTATCACGCCAGGGCAGTGACCTTTGGTTGCATGGCCAAGGGAAAGGGGTTCTCATCACGAGCCAGCTTTATCACCGCTGTGAAAGTACTTGTGGGTAACACTGTCAGCTCTGGTCACCACGCCAAGGCAGTGTCCTCTGGTTAGCCCTTGAATAAAAAGCAAATAAAGAAAAGAATAAAGGAAAAGGGGGCTTGAAAAAATTTGCATCCATGACGAGTATGGCTCGCCTTCTACAAAGGCACCCATAGGTAATATCATGCATCCCTGGCTCTCACTCTACTCGTATGTCTGGACATCCCTTGAACCACTTCACCTCGTTTACATGGCTTTGATGAAACCCCTTGGAAACTTTCCTTTCCTTATGGATGCTAGCCCAATAGGGTATCTTGTCCTTTTTCTCGATCTTGTATTGTAGGTTTTTGTAATGTCTTTGAGCTATTAAATGATATATCAGGGCTTTTATGCATATGTTTGATAAAACTGATGATGAAATGTGATTGACATTGCTATGATTCCTGTGACTAATGAGCCCATGGAGGGCATAGTTTTTGATGTGCAGGACCATGCCCGACGGACAGGTACCACGTGGACTGGTACACATGGAGAGATGATTAGTTCGGATCTCCATGGGGCTAAAGAGCCCATCAGATGGTTGTTGGGACCCCATCAGGGGCAGAGACAGGACAGTGTTTGACCGAGGTCTTGCACCGGAGAAGAAGAGGACGTTCCATCCGGGGCACTTTGGCTGAGCCAGACCTAGGGGGATTGACCCACTTGCAGTGGAACATTGGCTCCATATGACCCAGGACGTCACCAAGAAGCTTGTGACGTCATCATGAGCATATGGTAGATGGACAGGGTTGTTGGCACATGTGGCAGCTTGGAAGAGCCCAAAGAGGGTTAACGTCTGGCTTCTTGATGCTGCACTAGCCCCAAAAAGGCCTAACGTCTCCCTCAGGAAGGCTTGACGTCTCACCTTTTGCTCATTTAGGGTTTTAAAGGAACATTTAATGTAAAAACAATACAATTTTGGTTTAAAGCCTTGTCGGCTAATTTTTATGACCTAAAATTAATTAAAGGTCATGATACAATATATATTGAGTTTTATCCTCATTTTGACATAACACACAACTCACTCTCCTAGTGAGATCTGATTTTTGCACCCTTGTTGGGTATTTCATCTTTTGAGTGAGGCACACTTGTTGAAGGAAGGATTTTCTTAGCATTTTTGGCATTTCTCTTGAAGGAAGGTTTACAACTAGGGTTTGCAATGCTATTTCTTCATGATATGTAAGTGTTTTTTTTGCAAAACTTCTTAATTGAATGGTTGTAGTCTTATATTCTTGCATTTATTATAAATTTTGCTGATTTTAAAACCCTAGGGGACAAACACACAAGTAGGTTGTTGTCTCATGTCCCCTAAAAGAGAAATTCTCAGCCATTGAAGAAGGAAGGAAGAGCCTAGCCATTGCTACACTCTTTTTACTTCTTCCCTTGTGCTAGCTGTTCTTTTTTTAAGAGTTAAGAAGGAGGAGAAGTCCCAGGCCTAGGTTATCTACACCTAGGGCCGTCCTGCTTCTAGGGTTTGGTGATAGGGCCTTGCCATTGCAACAGTCTCCCTCACCTCACTCTCTTGTCTTGACTTATTTTTTATGCTAGCCGTTTTGCCAAGTTTAACCTAAGGAAGGAGGAAAGAGCACGAGGCCTTGCTTAAGCAACACCGGAGTGAGCCTCTTTCCCCTAGGGTTTTGATTCTGGGGCCCTGCCATTGCAACACCTCAGAACCCTTCCCTCTCATCCTTAGCCTTTCTTCCCTTCAACCTTGTGCCCTCTCCCAAATTGACTCCATTTACCCTTCGACACTGATCTCAGGTCTCCAACGTTGAAGTGATAGTGGTCAAACAACTCTTAAAACTTTTATAAATTTGAAACCCTAACTAACTACTAACCCTAATAAGGCTGACGTCATACTTGGTTATTCCATCTTGATGCAACACTTTCTGTTGACAAGCAATTAGATGGTGTTTTAAAGCATTTATTGAGTAAGGGATTGATTAAATACATTGTTGGCTACATCATCTCAATATTTATTGATGAATTGATATTATTCCACTGCTATATTGATAAACATTGATCTCATTAATATCTATTGTTATAATTGCTAATCTATTGACATCAGATAGTTATATGAAGTACTAACCCATTGAATTATAGCCTGCATATATTGTTTTGCTATTGTCTTGTTCCGGGCAGGTGTTCTCATTTGGGGCTACACTTCATTATTGGCTGTTTAGCCGGACTATCTGATCTTGGAGGTAACCTGTGAGGAGGGACTTTTACTTTGACCTTTATACCTTGCCTCTTCAAAACCCCAGGTTACCGAGGACGTCTCCCCTGGGCCTAACCTCCCTAAATAGAAAGAACCTCCCCATTGAGGTGACATTGGGTGGGGTAGGTTCTTGTTACGCCAGTTTGGCCTCTATCTTCTTGCCATTTGACCTAGCTACAAATCGTGCGATAACATTTTGGTGCCGTTGTCGGGGAACACTGAATCAATTCTCCTCAAACGACAATATTTTCGGTAAGCCTTGCCTCAAAAACCTTTTCTTACAAGCTTGCCTAACGACTCCACTAGGGTGTTTTTTTTCCCGTTTTCTTTGATAGTTTCAAGTAAATTATCTGGCGACTCCACCAATGACGACCCGTAGTGGGCGACAATACTCAAATCCCTCTACTGTGGCCACTGTCACCCTGATAAGCTCTGCATCCCCGATTAATCTTAATCCTCACAAATGGTCTTACTCAGAGAGTTTCAGCTGTTTCGACCTAAGTAACATCCAAGGAGGGCTGCATGACTTACCCAAGGATGAAAATTCTTGGCTACCACTTTTCTCAGGAAAGGGTATCCCTGGAAACTCACATTGGACCCAGTTCTGTGATAGTTTTGATTTTCATTTGGCTGGTCAAGAACACCCTGATGTCTTCATGAGGCTCTTTGCAAGTTCCCTTGTAGAGGATGCTAAAGGTTGGATTGATAGGTGCCCTAAAGGAAGCATAAAAAACCCTGAAGAACTACAAAAAGCCTTTAAAATAAGGTGGTGTGATAGTGAGCATTCACAAGACTCTTTTTCCCAATACCTTAGCATTTGCAAAGGATCCTATGAGAGTGTCAGAGATTTCAGTGATAGGTTCAACCTTCTCCTCAAAAGGGTCCGATCAAAGGTGGCCTCAGAGCAAGCCATCCTCGATCATTTCTTGTCCTCCTTGGAAGGAACCTTGCAATTCAACGTCAACGACCGGTCACCAACAAATTTAGAGGAAGCACAAGACCTGGCCTTTCAGATTGAAAGGAACCTTGAGTTTGAAGATTACATTCATCAGAGGGATCTTTCACAAAATTGTGACCTATGGGATCTTGGTAATGAGCCTGTTATGGAACCTGAACCTCCAAGAATCCTCCAGGTCGAACTCGCTCCCACTAAGAGAAAATAGAGTCTTTCCCATGAAAGTGTTAACCCTTCCCAAGAGCTCCCTTTGAAAAAGATCCCTCCTGAGGATGAAATTGAAGTTGTCCTACCTAAAACCGTTGAGCAGAATCCTTCAGAAGATTTCTCTCTTTTTATCCACCAAGTGGGACACCCTGTTTCCAAAGTTGGTGAGTTCACACCTTTCTATGTCATTCTCCGAGTCGAAGACTCCCTCCTCCACAACTGTCTCCTGCACCCAAGTGCCACAACCAACATGATGACTGAAGAAGTTATGTATCAATTAGGTCTGAGCCTCTCACAAACAAATACCGAAGGAGATTTTGCAAAGGGGGTCATTAATAACCTCGAGGTGGCCTTTGACTCCTACCCCAGTGCTCCTTTCTTGATAAACGTGGTCATCATAGATGCTGTGAATAATTTGGGGATCATTCTTCACAAAGATCTCGTAGAGCATTTAAATGGAAGTATTCATAAACAACAGTCCAAAGAAACCATCCCTCATCCCGAAGGGGGTTTCTTCACCATCTACAATGAGCCTCTTGTTGGCTCCCCAGTTGAAACCTCTAATGAGCCAAGTGACCAACTCTTATGCATCGATAGCGACCTTAATAATTGGTTCGTCCAAGAAGGGAAGTTAGATGTGGATGCTGTTGAAGAAACCGAAGGAATCTGGACCGTAGAATTCGATGGATCACACTCAAGCTCTGGATCAGGCGCTGGAGTAGTTTTGACAGCCCCTTCCGGTGAAGTCTTTTACCATTCATATAGGTTGGATTTCCGATGCACCAACAACATTGCCGAATATGAGGCCTTGATTCTAGGTCTCAATTTAGCAATTGACAAAGGTGTTACAATCCTGGAAGTAAAAGGAGACTCAAACCTCATTGTATCGCAAGTTTTGATGAGATTTGCCACTAAAAATGAAAAGTTGAAAAAGTACCGAGATGTGGCTCAAACCCTTTCAAAATCCTTCAGAAAAGTGTCAATAGAAGCCGTCCCTCGAGAAGAAAACCACGTGGCTGATGATTTGGTTGTCTCTGCCTCTACTTTGTAACCATGCGAGGGACCTTTTTATGACCTATGCAAGATGGAGGTTCTTTTTAGGCCTTCTGTTCCCGATAATTTGGAACATTGGCAGGTTTTCGAGGATGATAATCAAATTATCAGATTCATGGAGAACAACAAAGAGTTCACCGATTCACAAGTTGCTTTCCTAGCCGATTCTATGGACATGGAAGTCATTAACCTGCAAAGAAATACCTTGCCAAAGGGTTGTGTTCCCCTAGAAAACCTTTTTGACAGGCATGATGTTTGTAAGGGAAAAGAGCCAACAAGCAAGCTGAGGAAGCCCTGGAATTCAATATCGGTACAGAGATGGATCCAAGGATGGTCAAAATAGGAAAGGGCACCACCAAGAAAGAAAGAAAGGAAATACTAGCACTCATCAGAGAGTTCAGAGATACCTTTGCTTGGAACTATGATGAGTTGAAAGCCTATAGGGGTGATGTCATCCAACACGCCATACCGTTGGTAGAAGGGGCCAAACCATTTCGACAAAAGCTAAGGCATATCAACCCGAAGTTGGCAAGCCAAATACAAAAAGAACTCCAAAAGATGGTTGATGTTGGTATCATAGCCCCTATTAGGTATTCTTCTTGGATGTCAAATTTGGTTGTTGTTTGAAAAAATAATGGTGACATATGCCTATGTGTTGACTTCCGCAACCTCAACCAATTGTCATTAAAGGACAATTATCCCCTCCCAAACATGGAACATTTACTTCAGCGAGTTACAGGGGCAGGGATGATGTCTATGCTAGATGGGTTCTCAGGATACAACCAATTCTTGCTCAAAAGAGAAGACCAACTCAAAACTGCATTCACTACGCCTTGGGGGAATTTTATGTACTTAAGGATGCCTTTTGGTCTAATGAACGCTGGTGCCACTTTCCAGAGAGCAATGGACTTTGCCTTCAGAGACCTCATACAAAAAATCATAGAAATATACCAAGATGACCTTACAGTCATGTCCAAGGACAGGACGGACCATCTTTCTCACCTCAGGATTGTTTTTGAGTCATGCAGAAAGTATGGTATCTTGCTGAATCCCAAGAAATCTGTCTTTGGGATCGATGAGACGAGGAGGAGTGCTTTGGGTCAAATGAAAAGAAATCAAGAAAAGATAAAGAACACCTTTGATCATAAGGCCAAGGAAAGAAACTTCACCAAAGGAGATCTCGTGCTACTGTGGGATAAGAGAAGGGAGAAACCTGGTATGCACAAGAAGTTCGACAGTCTATTGACATCAGATAGTTATATGAAGTACTAACCCATTGAATTATAGCCTGCATATATTGTTTTTCTATTGTCTTGTTCCGGGCAGATGTTCTCATTTGGGGCTACACTTCATTATTGGCTGTTTAGCCGGACTATCTGATCTTGGAGGTAATCTGTGAGGAGGGACTTTTACTTTGACCTTTATACCTTGCCTCTTCAAAACCCCAGGTTACCGGGGACGTCTCCCCTGGGCCTAACCTCCCTAAATAGAAAGAACCTCCCCATTGAGGTGACATTGGGTGGGGTAGGTTCCTGTTACGCCAGTTTGGCCTCTATCTTCTAGCCATTTGACCTAGCTACAAACTGTGTGATAACAAGATGCACACCACAGACATGTAGATCCACCGATCCAGGAGGAGATACAGGGAGTACAGACAGTGGACCTTACACATATAGATCAGCCAGAGGAGATTGAGTCACAATTTTGGGAGACTCCATTAGTTGAGTAGATTGTGGATGCTGACAGGTTGATGGGACACTCACTTCCAGGATCAGCCTACATTGATGATGATGCACTCTTTAGTAGTCAGGATGACCATAGCACGTGTCTAGATACATCTATATGGGATCCAGGCGCAGATGATAGTAGCTGGGTGAGTGCACAGGAGGATACGACTGCTCATACATGATACAGTGTGATTCAGGGGGAGATAACATCTAGTGATGGGGTGTGTTATCCTCGATTTCTAGGGATAACTAGGAGATCATGTCTCGAGGCCCACAAGACCTAGACATGGAGTACCGAGAGCAGGATTGACCTAAGCATGGCCCTAGAGGGCCCATCCTTTTCTTCTTTCATCAGATTCGTCTTGTAAGTAGCAGTAGCATCCATCACCATCGACTTGGTCTTGTATCGGGCATTAGGATGATCTGTTTGTGGGGTTGCACCTTATCTCGTGCGAAGAAGGGGCTAAAGGCCCATAAGGTAAAAGAAGTTGGTAAAAGATAAAAGCCTAAAAATGAAACCTCAAGATGCTTCGCCCAGGGATCCCCGAGAAGGCAATAAAAAGCCTCAACAAGAAACAAAAGGGACCCGAAAAAATAACAAAACAAGACCTAATCAAGAGGATAGGGGGTCTCATCACGAGCCAACCTATTATGTTCATAGGTACCTAACAGCATGACATTTCCACCATTTGGTTACCACGCCAGGACTAAAGGCGCATTGAGTTTTATCCTCATTTTGACATAACACACAACTCACTCTCCTAGTGAGATCTGATTTTTGTGCCCTTGTTGGGTATTTCATCTTTTGAGTGAGGCGCACTTGTTGAAGGAAGGATTTTCTTGGCATTTTTGACATTTCTCTTGAAGGAAGGTTTACAACTAGGGTTTGCAATGCTATTTCTTCATGATATGTAAATGTTTTTTCTGCAAAACTTATTAATTGAATGGTTGTAGTCTTATATTCTTGCATTTATTATAAATTTTTCTAATTTTAAAACCCTAGGGGACAAACACACAAGTAGGTTGTTGTCTCATGTCACCTAAAAGAGAAATTCCCAGCCATTGAAGAAGGAAGGAAGAGCCTAGCCATTGCTACACTCTTTTTACTTCTTCCCTTGTGCTCGCTGTGCTTTTTTTAAGAGTTAAGAAGGAGGAGACGTCCCAGGCCTAGGTTATCTACACCTAGGGTCGTCCTACTTCTAGGGTTTGGTGATAGGGCCTTGCCATTGCAACACTCTCCCTCACCTCACTCTCTTGTCTTAACTTATCTTTTATGCTAGCCGTTTTGCCAAGTTTAACCTAAGGAAGGAGGAAAGAGCACGAGGCCTTGCTTAAGCAACACTGGAGTGAGCATCTTTTCCCTATGGTTTTGATTCTGGGACCCTGCCATTGCAACACCTCAGAACCCTTCCCTCTCGTCCTTATCCTTTCTTCCCTTCAACCTTGTGCCCTCTCCCAAATTGACTCCATTTACCCTTAGGCACTGATCTCAGGTCTCCAACGTTGAAGTGATAGTGGTCAAACAACTCTTAAAACTTTTATAAATTTGAAACCCTAACTAACTACTAACCCTAATAAGGCTGACGTCATACTTGGTTATTCCATCTTGACGCAACACTTTCTGTTGATAAGCAATTGGATGGTGTTTTAAAGCATTTATTGAGTAAGGGATTGATTAAATACATTGTTGGCTACATCATCTCAATATTTATTGATGAATTGATATTATTCCACTGCTATATTGATAAACATTGATCTCATTAATATCTATTGTTATAATTGCTAATCTATTGACATCAGATAGTTATATGAAGTACTAACCCATTGAATTATAGCCTTCATATATTGTTTTGCTATTGTCTTGTTCCAGGCAGGTGTTCTCATTTGGGGCTACACTTCATTATTGGCTGTTTAGCCGGACTATCTGATCTTGGAGGTAACCTGTGAGGAGGGACTTTTACTTTGACCTTTATACCTTGCCTCTTCAAAACCCCAGGTTACCGGGGACGTCTCCCCTGGGTCTAACCTCCCTAAATAGAAAGAACCTCCCCATTGAGGTGACATTGGGTGGGGTAGGTTCCTGTTACGACAGTTTGGCCTCTATCTTCTAGCCATTTGACCTAGCTACAAACTGTGTGATAACAAGATGCACACCATAGACATGTAGATCCACCGATCCAGGAGGAAATACAGGGAGTACAGACAGTGGACCTTACACATATATATCAGCCAGAGGAGATTGAGTCACAATTTTTGGAGACTCCATTAGTTGAGAAGATTGTGGATGCTAACAGGTTGATGGGACACTCACTTCCAGGATCGGCCTACATTGATGATGATGCACTCTTTAGTAGTCAGGGTGACCATAGCACATGTCTGGATACATCTATATGGGATCCAGGCGCAGATGATAGTAGCTGGGTGAGTGCACAGGAGGATACGACTGCTCATACATGATACAGTGTGATTCAGGGGGAGATAATATCTAGTGATGGGGTGTGTTATCTCATCCAAGCCATGTAAGTGAGGTGATGTGGTTAGGGGATGTCCAAACATGTGGGTGCAGTGAGGGCCAAGGATGCATAAGTGTTACCTATGGGTTCCTTTGTAGAAGGCGAGCCGTACCTGTCATGGATGCATTTTTTCCAAGCCCATTCTTGCCTTTATTCTTTTTATTCTTGTTTTATTCTTTTTGTTCAAGAACTGACCAGGGGACACTGGCTTGGCATGGTGACTGTGGCATGGTGGCAAGCAGTGCTCATACATGCAGAATTCAGTGATTCAGCAGGCCCTGAAAAGGCCCCTTTTCCCGTATTTCCACTATTGTAATAAGTGTTCTAAGTATGAGAGAATATAAAAGGCTATTGGCCACCCTTGATCTGGGAGTGGGCACATACTCCGGAGTGTTTTTTCACTTGTTAATTATTTTTTCTTCTTACCTTAGTGAGAGGATTAAATAATTTTTGAGTTTTTTCACTCGAAAAAAGACTTGCTCCA
>ML803953.1:115210-136076 GCA_009831015.1 Picea engelmannii
TTAGTCCTCGGGATCATAGCAATGTCAATCATATTTCATCATTAATTTTATCAAATGCATGCATAAAACCCCTAGCATATCATCTAATAGCTCAAAGACATTACAATGACCTGCTATACAAAGCTGAAGAAAAAGACAAAGTGACCTATTGGGCCAGGATTCATAAGAAAGGAAGGTTCCCAAAGGATATCATCCAAGCCATGTAAAACGAGGTGGTGTGGTCTAAGGATGTCCAGACATAGTGAAAGATAGGGGTGGATATTATCCGTGGGTGCCTTTGTAGGAGGCGACCTGTACCTGTCATGGATGCAATTCTTTCCAAGCCCTTTATTGCCTTTATTCTTTCTTTTCTTTATTGCTTTTTCTTTCTTTTTATTTCAAGGAATAACTAGAGGACACTGCCTTGGCGTGGTGACCAGAGCTGACAGTGTTACCCATGAGTACTTTCACAGAGATGATAAGGATGGCTCGTGATGAGACCCCCTTTCCCTTGGCCATGCAACCAAAGGTCACTGCCCTGGCATGGTAACCAAATAATGGCAATGTCATACTGCTAGGTACCTATGAACATAATGAGCTGGCTCGTGATGAGACCCCCCATCCTCTTGGCTAGGTCTTTGTTTTGTATATTTTCTTAGGGTCCCTCTTGTTTTTTATTGAGAGGCTTTTTATTGCCTTCTCGGGGATCCCTGGGGGAGGCATCTCTAGGTTTTATTTTATGGCTTTTATCTCTTACCAGCTGCTTTTACCCCCTGGGCCTTTAGCCCCTTCTTCCCACAGGATAAGGTGTAACCCCATAAATAGGTCATCCTAATGTCTGGACTAGGGGAATGGGATAGATGAATGGGAGATAAGATGTAAAAGTGATATAATGATGGGAGCGGACGATGGCTCTTCAAAATCCCCCCTGGTGGCTAACCAAAACCTATGGATACAAGCTTGCTAGGGCACCCCGTTAATTCCCCCAACCATGGTCAAGTGGGTTAGTGTAAGATCCAAGCAGTCGTTAGAAATGTAAGGAATCTGATGCACATATCTGAAAGTTATAATGATCAAACATGACACATACTATGATACCTGGACCAATTACCTCATGGAGCAAGAGTCTTCTCTGATGCAAGTCCAAGCCGAAGGTGATAGATGTTGCTGCTGCTAACAGGACAGGTCTAATGAAGAAGAAGAAAGATGGGCCCTCCAGGGCCATGCTCAGGTCAATCCTGCTCTCGGTACTCCATGTCTAAGACCTGTGGGCCTCGAGACATGATCTCCTAGTTATCCCTAGAAATCGGGGATAACAATTCCATTTGCCATACATTTGCTACAACTGCTCATAAAATGACATATAATTCCTATTATGCTTTAGTGGTTAATAATGATTATTCTTCCTTCATTTTTAATGAATTAAAGACTAGTATGCAAGAATTTTTCTGATGATGGTTTGACGAGTGATTTTATGTATCAATAGTTGCAGCAGTGAAAGTTCCAAACTCCAAATGACACATGTGAGTTCCAACTCGTGGTCAACCGTTTTCAGTGAAAAACGTGGCAGATAAGGAGAGACGAATTTGCGTGGAATATTGTGAGTAGATGAGGATGAATCTCGAAAATACGAGACATGGGTTTTGTTCAGAATGGGCCCAATTGAGTTCCAAGCGGGTCGTTTTCTAATTGGAGCCATGGTTTGAGAGAAATTGCTGGTTCTTTTAAAGGATATTTTTCCAGATTTACAGTTGCGACTGGTTCTCTAAACTTAGCAATTTGTTTGAGCAACCCAGGGATTTGGGGATTTTATTTGTATAAATAATACCTCTTCAATGAGGACAGAGGCAATCATGAAATTATATATAATTTATTTTTAAGAAAGAGCTGAACTTATGTAATTTTTGAGTTTTCTTCAATAATACAAAGGAGTTGATGGATCTGCAATTATGTGCAACTTTCTCTTAATCTTGTAAGTCTTTTGGCCACGCATGCTAGGTGAGGCAGGGCCCCCTCAATCTAGTATGTGTTGGTATTATTCATTTACTTGTATTTTTCTTTTCATTGTCTTAATTTATCTTGGTTTATGATTAGTTGATCATTGCTTACAGCTGTGTGTTGTTTATTAGATTGTTGTTACAGTAAGATTCAATTCATGTTGCTGTTACTTCATTTTGTTAATACTCCTTTAATTTATGTAAGAGTGTGGTAGTAATTTTATTTTAGTTGAGTGTATTTTCAAGAAAGAGCAGATTTGATTGATTTTAAGTTATGTTTTTTATTTTATTAAATAGATAATAGTGTTAGTTGGAATTTGTTGCTTGCATATATTGTGCAAGATAACTTTGAAATAAAAGACTTCCTCGGGTTGACAAATTAAATAGTTGGGCAAATACTGCAATGCAATTAATTCAACATTAGTTCAATCCAATGTAACGACTATTGTTCCTTTGAGTGTAGTTGATGTTCATTTGAAAGGAACAGGTGTTGTTCCCTTCACGCGACTGTTGTTCCTTTGAGTGTAGTTGTTGTTCATTTGAACGGAACAACTGTCGTTCCCTTTACGATTGTTGTTCCTTTATAGGTGTTTCATCTCTGGAGGCCGGGTATTGAAAATGGAAGGTAAGAACCTACATAGGCAACAAGTAAAATGATTGTGCCAACGCCTACCTTTGGCTAATGCATAGAGGTTGTTTTTAGGACATATTTAGATCCCAACAAGAGATAAGGTGTTTTTCAGAGGTAAAAAGGCTAATTAATTAATTACAGTGATTTAATTAATTAATTAAATATTAGTAATATGAAAGTCACTTTGGAGGGACAAGGTGAGCAAAAAGTATAAAGGAAAGGCAAGGGCCTCTACTCATTCATTCTTGTTTGTCTATCTTTTGTATTTCTAGCTTCTAGCTAGAGGGCCCATCATCTTGGGGGTTTTGAGGGTTTTGACTTAACAAACCCTAGAGGACGATTCAGTGGTGAAATATTCCACCTAGCTTTTCCCAAGCTTGGTCTCGGAGATGCAATACTCTCCCACACCATTCTAGTTCGGTTCTACATCAGTGCAGGGGGGTTTCCAGCAAGGGGGGCACACCATTCTTGGAGAGAGATTCATTGTAGGTGATTGGCAGGGCTTTTGGAGATTTTATCACCTGGGTTTTCATTGCAGGGCCTTGGACATCAAATCTAGTCCATTCATGAGGATTTTCAGGTGTCATTTTATTTATTAGATGCATGGGACGAATTGGAGGAGAGGAGCAAACTTCAAAAATTGGTTTCAGTCATTTGCTAGCTCAGATCTTGATCATTTCGCTTGGGACTTCACCAGGGAGGTAACCAAGCCCCGATCTATCATTCTAGCAGTTTTGTGGAGCATTTGGAAGCATCTAGGAGTGAGGCAGATTTATCTAGGATTTTAGGCATCCATGAGGGTGCATCATATCTTGGAGGAGGTTCAGATCCATAGGATTTGAGGGAGATCTTGGAGATTCGAGCACCTGGTTTGTTCTTGCCATCACCCAATCTACTATTTGGCATATTCCTTGAGGTGTTTGGACACATTTGGTAGTAGGGATGAATTATTGAGGAGCTTCAGCATTCCAGCAGGACGTGGCATCTTCTAGTGGGGATTTGGCACTTCATACAGCCTAGAAATACCACAACCAGTAAAAGTTTTAAAAGACACCCAAAACCGTGATGATCCTGACATAATGGCTTGGGATCATTATAGTATACATCTTTTGTATGGCATCAGTAAACCTTTGTTTCACCTTGTTGTCATTTGTTGACCACCTATTCAACTAGGGGATCAACTCCATGTACCATGAAGATATGCATCATAAAATGCTACCAAGCCAGAGACAGTTTGGTTCTACAGGGCAATTTTTGCCTCCAGCTCACGTTTTTATAAATGGAATTTCCGCTCACCTACGTGGGATAATAATGTAATAGGTTTGCATGGATCATAGTTAGGTCAATTACCTTAGGATTTATTCATTAGGAGAGTTCCTTTCACCGAGTGTTTTTTATCCTCATGTCATTAATTTGGTCTAACCAGCCTTATTAATTTCCCTTGAGTTTTTCACTCCCACTATTAATAAATCCTCCAAAGTGGTGAAAGGTGTCTTAATGGATTCATCCTCTGGTGGCTAGTATTTAGGAATGATGTAAATGACCATGTAAGACAACTCAAAAAGTTTCGCGGAATTCTGTCGAGTCTAGATAGGTTTTTTTTAAATTAATTAAAATTTCCAAAGGTTGGAAATTTAATTAATTGATTAATTTTTGATAAATATTGTAAAAAATAGCTCCTTGGGATTTTGATAGGGGTATTTGTGCTCAAAACAAATGGAATGAGACCCCCTACACCCTTGGACCAAGCTTCAACTCAGTCGAACAACTTTTGCTAGGTGTTTGTCCACCAGGAGTCTTAGGCAGAAAAAAAAAAGTGGTTTTAATTGCTAGACTGTGACATTGGAAAAATGTCAATTTTCTAATAATTGAGTAAATGGAGTAAATTAAAGGTGGATAATGATGAGAGAGACATATCCTAACCTACCCAACCCCTTTCCCAACATTTACACACCCTCCTAACTCACTGTAATACACTTAAACACTTAAAACACTTAGTCCATAGGCTTAATAACCCACTAGACTTAATAGGACATATTTACCGACCATCTTCGCCATTTAAAATGGGGACTAGAGGAAGCAAAGGAAAGGTGATAGGCCAGGGACGGTCTCGTGCCACGAAGCATCCTTTTCTGGTAGTACTCTTTTTCTTGAGCTGGCTTGTGGAGCTAGGGTAGGCCTCGCTGTCATACTTCTTGAGCACCTAGTAGTTACTTGGTAAAGAGGGGAAAGTATTGGGTTGACACTTAGCTAGGATTGAAGTCTCATTTAATAAATCTTTAATCAATCCTTAGTCCACAACATTGGGCAATCTATTTAGCTTATCATTGGTGATCTATATTGTTGAATTTAAAGCAGCTGCAAGTGCCATTCTCCGGGAGGATGGAAAAGACCCTAGCCAAGATCTAGGGCCCCCAGTGCACTCCTAGGGTTCTTAGTGTAATGTCCCCTATCTCTTGATGAAGAGGTATTGAGGAGACTCAGTGGCCTAGGTATCCACTCTAGGCCATAGTCTCACACTAAGGGGAAAGGTCAACTAGACTAAGGTTATATTCTTAAGTTGACTTGAGGAAAAGGTAAAAAGGAGTAAAAGATAACTCAATGAAAGAATAGAAGCGCTGGAAGAGTTAACCCTGGGAGTTAATCTAACTCAATAGAGGAATAGAAGAACAAGTATAAATAGAAGGTTGGGGCGCACCTATGATTCATTCTAGACTTTGGTATTAGCTTGTTATTGCTCTTGAGCATACAGTTTGGGGGTTTTGCTGTTACAAACCCTTGTGAGCAACTCAGTGGTGAAAGACCCACTCACCTTGTTTCAAAGCTTGGTCTCGGGGATGAAAGACTCCACCCACACCATTCCACACTCATCACATATCCACCTGTTGATTTAGAACAACAGCAGGGTCGTACTGTTTAGGAGTTTCCAGCAAGGGCGCATCATTACCTAAAGGAGAGTTCTATCCAGCTGATCAGGAGGGCCTTTGGGCATTCCGACACTTGGGTTTTACTTGCAGGTTCTCAACCATCACTTTGAGGGTTTCCTCGAAGAGTTATCATCATCATATCTTCAACTACATATTGGGACGGCTTTGAGGCAAGGAGGACGTCCTATGATTTAGTGTTTCTCAGATCTAGGGAGTTCTACCTAGAATCTGGATCTAAAACTTATCCTACGGGGTTTCCATAGCCCGATCTATATTCCTAGATAGTTTTAGAGCATTTGGAGGCCTTCTTCATCAGGGTCGAGTTATCTAGGGTTCCAGGCATCCAGGAGGGCGCAGTTTCATTAGAGGATTCAACATTTGGAGGGGTTAGCCTTAGCATTTCGGCCTGAGACTTCAGGAGGGGGACCTTATCACCCTGATCTATCGGTTGGCAGAGTTTGGGCTCATTTGGAGTCTTCCTTCAGTTGGGCTGAATTATTGAGGGTTTCAGCCTTCTACTAGATCGTGGCATCCTCCAGCTTGAGGAGTTTGGTATCCATACGGCTCAGATCTACTTGTATTGGTCTTCACTTCTTATCCATCCTTGGGAGGTAAATTTTGTATTAGCGAGAGCATTTTGTAGAAGCTCATATCTATTATCTATTGGAGCCATCTGAGGATTATTCCAGATCTTCTCTCTATTGTATCTGATTCATGCTTCTTATAATAAAGGTCAGATCTATGCTTGTGTTTTCTATATCTTAAGTGTGTTATGATCTTACATGTATTGGATGAATCTTGTATAAACACCATTAAATAACTGGAACAACTTCAATAGCCACCTGCACATCAAATACATCAGTGGTAGTTAGTGATTCCAAGCAAACAATTGGCTTGGGATCATTATAGTGGTATCAGAGCTCTGATCCTCCAAACCTGTGGAGGGATTAGTGCATGCAGAGGTACAATGGGATCTTTATGGGCAGAAGGAAGAAACAAGCCAGTGAGACGGAAGTTGAAATGGAGGGTTCAGGAGATGACCGTGAGCCACAAGGCTTGGCCTACTTGGAAGCTGAATTCCATAAGACCCTGAATCTCACAGAAAGCAAATTAGTCCATCATTTGTAGGAGAGCCAGGAGACAAACTGAAGGGAACAGGTCGAGATCACGGAGACCTTAAAGAAGGTAGATGGAAATCTGAAAAAAATTGATGAGAACCAGACAATAATAACCAAGCTATTGATGCAGATGACTCATAAGGGGAAAGACCTTGAGACGTATGGGAGAAAAGAAGCTAGTGGATCTGGTGGATCCTATGGTGAGATCAGATATAATCTGGAGAGATCCCCCAGATCTGAAGGAATCCATGGAGGTGGCACGTCTTATGGGCACTTGGGTAGCAGGGCTAACCCTCGACCATACATGCCTACGTTCATAGATGAACAAGGGCAACAGGAAGAGGTGGACGATTTCGTTGAGCAGATGGCACGATGTACTAAGGAATACTAAGGGTTGGATATGGTGATTCAAAGGCAGATGTCCCTGGATCAATATTGCCAACTCAAGTTCAGAAATAAGCCTAGGCCAAACCATAGGAGCAGTTTTGAGTTTGAACGAAGAGCAGGGAAGATAGAGATCCCATATTTTGATGGTACGGCCAAGATGACAGCACAAGCATGGGTACAAAAGTTGGATACCTATCTACAACTTAACCCCATGAGGGAGATGGAAGCCATCAAGTTTGCCACTATGTACTTGGATGGCAAGGCTCATGATTGGTGGTATCATGGACTCACTACACTAGGCCACAATCAGATAGTGTCCTACACAGAATTCACTCAGAGGTTCATTGATAGGTTTTATCAGGGAGATCCCGAGTTACATTTTCGGGAGCTCACACAACTCAAGCAAATAGGTACGACTGAGGCATATATCGATGAATTTCATAGGTTGGCAGTAATGGTGCAAGATATGTCCCCGACCAGGCTCACGATGCTCTTCACTGAGGGGTTGATGGAACCCTTGAAGGGTTGGGTAAAGGCTTTCAAGCCTACCAACTTACATGATGCTATTTGGAAGACAAGGGATTTGGGACCAGCTGCCAAGCCAAAATTTATACCCAGACCAGCTCTTAACCATGGAGGAAGAGATCCAAGGCCTCCAATGAACCAGGGAGGATGTGACCCAAGGGGTTTTGATAGGGGTCGTGGCAGAGTGGATGAGAACACCAGAAGGGAGCTGAGAAGGAAGCAACTTTGCTTCACTTGCAAAGAACCATGGAACCCGGCACACAAATGCATGGGCCGTGGCCAAGTGTATTACATAGAGGTCACTTCTGACAACGAGGAGGAGGAGATCGAACAGATACAAAACATTGAGGCCAAAACTATTGAGGCAGTAGAGGAAGAGGTCACGGGACAGGCAGGACAAGACTGTATGGATACCTTAGCATCTATCAGTGGAGTTCCCAAGTATAACACCTTCCGGATGAGGGGAGTCTTATAGGGACAAAAGGTATCGGTTCTGATTGATGGGGGAGCCTCTCATAACTTCATTGATTCAACATTTCTGAAAAGGAGGCACATACCCACAGTAGAGTTTGAAGGGTTCAAGGTGGAGGTAGCAGGTGGAAGCACTATGCCTTGTGACAAATACATCCCTGGCATGAAGCTTACCTTGGGTAGGCATGAGCTAGTACATGACGTCTATGTTATGGACCTTCCGGATACCAACATCATCCTTGGTGTTCAGTGGCTAAGCACGTTGGGGCCTATCACCACCAACTACAAAACCATGGAGATGTCATTCACAGAAGAGGGTGGATGAAAGATAGTGCTCCGGGGCATGACAGGGAATGCTGCAAAAGTGGTCACGGCCAAGAGGATGGAGGCCATCTTCCGAAGAGACGAGATAGTGTACCCAACATAATGCAGGATCTCAGCATGTATGGATGAGCAGGGCAAGTTTCACTAAACCCCAGAAATCAAAGAAATCCTTGACAAGCACCACAAGGTGTTTGGACCGATTCCCCCAAGGGTACCACCGGATAGGGGGTTTGAGCACATTATTGGGCTAGAGGAAGGAGCCAAACTAGTCATTACCACACCATACAGACATCCAAAGAAGTACAAAGATGAGATAGAAAAGGCCATCAAGGAACTTTTGGACATGGGGCACATCAGACCAAGCACTAGCCCTTTTGCTTCTTCAGTAGTGCTGGTGAAGCAGAAAGATGGCACTATGAGGATGTGCATTGACTTCAAGGCCTTGAATAAAAAGACCATCAAAAACAGGTACCCGATACCAAGGATTGATGAGATGCTAGACGAGTTGCATGGAGTTGTCTACTTCACAAAGATTGACCTTCGTTTTGGCTATCATCAGATAAAGATGAGGGAGGAGGACATCTCAAAAACAACTTTTAGATGTCATTACGACCACTATGAGTTTTTGGTGATGCCCTTTGGGTTAACCAACACCCCAACTATGTTCCAATCTTGTATGAACTATGTGTTCAACAGGTAGTTGAGGAAGCACTTGCTGGTATTTTTTGATGACTTGCTCATTTACAGCAAGACGTGGGAGGAGCATCTCAGACATGTGGATCAGATTTTGTCAATCATGGAGGAACAATCACTATACGCTAAGGAGTCCAAATGTGAGTTTGGAATGACAGAGGTGCTTTACTTGGGGCACATCATTGGAGCAAAAGGGGTACAGGTACATCAGGAGAAAATACAAGCCATCATGGAATGGCCTACTCCTAAGACACTCACAGAATTGAGAGGATTTCTGGGCATGTGCATGTACTACAGGAAATTTGTCAAGGGATTTTCTCAGCTGTGTGCACCCTTGACTGATTTGACTAAGAAAGGAGCCTTCAAGTGTAATGAGGAGGCTCAAAATGACGATGGACAAGATGAAGGTAATGAGTACGTGCCCAGTCCTGGCCCTTCCAGATTTCAACCTACCTTTTACCTTGGAGTGTGATGCCTCAGGAGAAGGGATAGGGGTCGTACTGATGCAGAATAAGCATCCTCTTGCCTATGAAAGTTGGAAACTCAGAGGTCCTGAGCTACTCTACAACATTTATGACAAAGAAATGCTGGCTATCATGCATGCACTAGCCAAATTCTGGCAATACTTGGTAGGTGCACAGTTTGTGGTCAAGTCAGATTATAACAGTCTCAAATACCTATTGGAGCAGAAGGACTTGAATGAGAGACAACAGAAATGGGTAAGCAGAATACAGGCCTATGACTTTGACATTGAATTTGTCAAAGGGAAGAACGATGTGGTGGTTGATGCATTATCCAGAAGGCCATCCATCTTTTCCATGACAAGTGTATCGGTTGACTGGAAAGACCATCTGGTGATGGAGTATGCAAAGGATCAGTTTGCGTGTCAACTATTGGATGGGCAGGTACAAGATGATAATTTCAGGGTTATAAATGACCTCATCTACTACAAGGACCAAATCATTTTGGTTGTTGGATCGGCCTTCAAGGCCAAGGTTTTGCAGGCGTACCATGACTCACCGATGGCGAGACACCAGGGGATTAGCAAGACGTATAGGCAGGTGAGGGAAAGGTTCTCATGGAAGGGCCTCAAGGAGGATGTGATAAAGCACGTCAAAGAGTGTACTACATGTCAGGAGAACAAGGATGAGCACATGCACCCAACAGGACTACTGCAACCCTTACCCATTTCGGAGCACAAGTGGGAAAGCATATCCATAGATTTCATCACCGGGTTGCCAAAGACACAAGGGAAGGATTGCATTTTTGTAGTAGTGGATAGGTTGACGAAGTTTGCACACTTCTTCGCCATAGCTACCGACTTCAGTGCAGCACAGGTGGCCGAACTATTTTTTAGGGAGATTTTCAGGTTGCATGGCCTACCCAAGACCATTGTCAGTGACAGGGATAGCAGGTTCATGAGTACATTTTGGCAGGAGTTATTCAGATTGGTTGGTACGACCTTGACCCCTAGTACCAGCTATCATCCTCAGACGGATGGACAGACCGAGATAGTCAACAAGTGAGTGGAAGGCTGCCTTAGAAATTATGTGGTAGGGCAACAAAAAGCGTGGGCCAGATGGTTGCACTTGGGAGAGTATTGCTACAACACCACCCAACATATGTCCATAGGCATGTCACCGTTCAGGGCCTTGTATAGCTATGATCCTTTATCTTTTGTGGAGATTGCTTTCGGTGACAGCCAGGCGCCCATGGTGCAGGATTGGATACAACAAAGTCAAGACAGTCTCAGGGAGTTGAAGGATCATCTACAGAAAGAACAGAACCAACAAAAGGTCCAAGCAGACAAGCACAGAGTTGATCGTACTTTTGAGGTTGGTGACTTAGTCTATCTAAGGCTCCAACCATACAGGCAGGCTTCCATAAAAATAAGTGGAGCAGAGAAGCTACAACCACATTTCTTTGGGCCCTACAGAGCCAGCAGGAAGATAGGGGCCGTAGCTTATGAGTTGGAGCTTCCACAGGGTAGCAGAATACACAACGTCTTCCATGTCTCCTGCCTTCAGAAAGCCATAGGCCAACACATCACACCCATTGAGGTATTACCTCCCATGGATGAAGAAGGACAACTTGTTTTGATTTTGGAGGAGGTATTGGAGGTCCGAGAGAAGAGGCTCAGGAACAGAAGCATCAAGGAGTACTTGATCAAATGGAAGGATCTACCCATTGAGGATGCCACATGGGAAAATGAACAAGTGGTGAGAGAAATAGGTTTGGAATTGCTTGAGGACAAGCAATTTCTAGCAGGGGAGACTGTAATGTCCCCCACCTCTTGATGAAGAGGTATTGAGGAGACTCAGTGGCCTAGGCATCCCTGCTAGGCCATAGTCTCACACTAAGGGGAAAGGTCAACTAGACTAAGGTTATATTCTTAAGTTGACTTGAAGAAAAGGTAAAAAGGAGTAAAAGATAACTCAATGAAAGAATAGAAGCGTTGGAACAGTTAACCCTGGGAGTTAATCTAACTCAATAGAGGAATAGAAGAAAAAGTATAAATAAAAGGTTGGGGCGCACCTATTATTCATTCTAGATTTTGGTATTAGCTTGTTATTGCTCTTGAGCATACAGTTTGGGGGTTTTGCTGTTACAAACCCTTGTGAGAAACTCAGTGGTGAAAGACCCACTCACCTTGTTCCAAATCTTGGTCTCGAGGATGAAAGACTCCACCCACACCATTCCACACTCATCACATATCCACCTATTGATTTAGAACAACAACAGGGCCGTACTGTTCAGGAGTTTTCAGCAAGGGCGCATCATTATCTAAAGGAGAGTTCGATCCAGCTGATCAGGAGGGCCTTTGGGCATTCTGACACTTGGGTTTTACTTGCAGGTTCTCAACCATCACTTTGAGGGTTTACTCGAAGAGTTATCATCATTAGATCTTCAACTACAGATTGGGACGGCTTTGAGGCAAGGAGGACGTCCTGTGATTCAGTGTTTCTCAGATCTAGGGAGTTCTACCTAGAATCTGGAGAGTTTCAGAGCATTTGGAGGCCTTCTTCATCAAGGTCGAGTTATCTAGGGTTCCAGGCATCCAGGAGGGCGTAGTTTCATTAGAGGATTCAACATTTGGAGGGGTTAGCCTTAGCATTTCGGCCTGAGACTTCAGGAGGGGGACCTTATCACCTTGATCTATCAGTTGGCAGAGTTTGGGCTCATTTGGAGTTTTCCTTTAGTTGGGCCGAATTATTGAGGGTTTCAGGCTTCAGCCTTCTACTAGAGCGTGGCATCCTCCAGCTTGAGGAGTTTGGTATCCATACGACTCAGATCTACTTATATTGGTCTTCACTTCTTATCCAGCCTTGGGAGGCAATTTTTGTATTAGCGGGAGCATTTTGTAGCAGCTCATATCTATTATCTATTGGAGCCATCTGAGGATTATTCCAGATCTTCTCTCTATTGTATCTGATTCATGCTTCTTATAATAAAGGTCAGATATATGCTTGTGTTTTCTATATCTTGAGTGTGTTATGATCTTACATGTATTGGATGAATCTTGTATAAACACCATTAAATAACTGGAACAACTTCAATAGCCACCTGCACATCAAATACATCAGTAGTAGTTAGTGATTCCAAGCAAAAAATTGGCTTGGGATCATTACACTTAGTCTGGGACCAAACAGTCAGTGCCATGGAAAAAGACCCTTATTAGGGCCCCCAGTATATAATTGGGGTTCTTGGTCTAGGACCAAGCAGTAAAGACCCCTGAGAGGGCCCCCAGTATATGACTGGGGTTCTTGGTCTGGGACCAAGCAGTTAAAGTCCCTAGATATGTCTAGGGCCCCTGGAAATGTTCCAGGGTACCCATGCCTGGGGCATGGGTTGATCCTTGGTCTTGTACCTTGGTGGATAAGACCCCAGAAATGTTCTGGGGCAACCTGATCCTTGATCAGGTGTTTTTTGGTGTATGACCCTTTTTGAAGGTGGGCATGACCACATGAGGGATGTATTCCATATGAAATGATGATAAAGTTAAAAAAGTCTCCTTGAAAATGAATGGACAAGTATTGCCACCAAGTAACCCCACCTAAACCCTCCTTCACCCTTGCTTGTGTTTTAATTGGGGTTTTTTTTTTGCTTTAGGGGTTATTGTAAAAATACAAATTAAATGTTTTAATTATAACATGTTTAATTAATATTTATATTAATTAAACATGTTATTTTTAATTGTTATTTTAATTATTATTTCTATTAACCTAACCTAGTCTAAAAGTATAAATAGAGACCTGCCCTCTATCTTTATGATATCTCTCTTATGTTATTCTTCAAAAGGTGAGTGGATCTTCTCTAGTTTGTTGTGGCCCTCCTTTGCAACAGTGACTGGTTCCTTATGACAGCTCGACCCTTCTGTTTTCTGGTTTTTCAGCCTGCCTTTTGTTTAGGGATGTGACAAGGTTATCAAAGCTTTGTTGAAGGGTTGTTTTCTGCTGCTGTGACTCACTGTGGATTAAAGGTGAAGCTGTCGGCACCCTCTTTACCTCAGATCTGTTTCCTTTCTGTGAGTCGTGGCCTCTCTACCACAGATCTGGCCTCTAACTGTGAGTCGTGGCCTCTCTACCACAGATCTGGCCTCTAACAATGAGCCGTGGCCTCTCTACCACAGATATGTCGTGGCCCCTCTAAGTTGCCTGTAATCCCTATCTTGTGTGAGGGTTTGGTTCCTTGGAATTTCTGTGTGTGTGAGGGTTTAATCACAGAAATTTATGTGTGGTGTTTTTAAGTGGTTTCTCCTTCCGGTGGCAAGTAAGTTTTTTCATCTCTTGGCAAGAGATCTAACCTATATGGTAGATCTATGATCCTGAATTTTCTTTGAGCATAATTACAAGTGGCTTTACATCTCTTGTGTGTGGCATGGACTCCTACAGAGGTAAGACTACAAGGTAAGTGACCTGTTCAGTTTACCATTATTCAGATCTGTTGTTCTTTGTTTATGAAGTTGTTTAAAAGTGACCTATTCAATTTTCTGAAGTTGTTTAAATGTTATAGGTTAATCATTACTTAGACCTATATCAGATCTGGATATTGGTTTGAGTATTGAACTGTATAGATCTATATCAGCATTGTAGATTAGATCTGGACACTGATCTATATCTTTACTGTCCTTTAGTTTAGATAAGAAAATATGTTTGTTGATTAATCTAGATCTACTTCTATGATCTTGTCTTTGGATCTCAGTTAAATCTAACTCTGCTAGATTAGATCTGAGTGGTTGTACATGCTCAGAAATTGTTTACAAACTCGAATCAAATTGTTGTTTTCTCTGTTCATATTTTTTAAGCAGTATTGTATTTGTTTACTGTTCTGAGGATGAGACTTAGTTGTTACTCTAACTGAAAATTCAAAAAGACATTTTTGTTCTGCATTACTTCTATAATTCTAACATATATTTACACTTGCAAGCACTTTCTCACTGTTATATTTACATGCAAGTTATCTTTATGAGTTGTGGGTTAATTGTCTAAGTGGTTATATCTGTATTTTGGAACACTTTCCTTTCAAGCATCTCTCATTTAAAGTGGTGCTCATGTTTGTGGTGTGATCCCTCAAGAAGTTGTGCATCCTCTTAGAGGCACTGTCTGGTTGGGTCTTGAGTGATTTTTCGTATACGCCATTGAGAGCAGTCCAATAGGGTAGTGCATCCCTTTTAAGGAGACACTCTATTGTGAGCATGCTAGGCTTGTTGTGTTGATGGTTGTCTCATTTTGATTATCTTTAATTCCTGCACATACAAGCAACTTGTTAGTTAGTATTTGTATATCTTGTATCCATTGTATCTATTTTGGTCTGACTTTGTTGTAATCTTAGATATTCTTTATTGTAGCTTTGTATCTAGCTTGTACTTAATCTTGTTGTAATATTTGTAATCTTTGTAAATCTCATGTAATTAATCTCTCTTTAATATTAGTTGACCCCTTGCCCAATCTTAGGCACTAGTCTTAGTTGTCCTAGGAAAATGTTTGACTGTTCATTCTAATTGTTGCATATTTCATTGTTGCTTTACATCATAGGCTAGATTTTCCCCCAACCATTTAACTAATTGAGACCAACTCCTAGAACTTAAATTCTAAATCTCATCTAGAAACTAGGGTCTACCCCCCTTGGCTTCCCTAGGAGTAAGACTAGACGGAAGAGGTTCAAGTCAAAGTGACAACATGGATTTGAACCTAGGCATTATGCCTCCAAGGACACATTAAGTGAACAGGACTTACATCATAGGCTAGATTTCCCCCCAACCATTTAACTAATTGAGACCAACTCCTAGAACTTAAATTCTAAATCTCATCTAGAAACTAGGGTCTACCCCCCTTGGCTTCCCTAGGAGTAAGCCTAGACGGAAGAGGTTCAAGTCAAAGTGACAACATGGCTTTGAACCTAGGCATTATGCCTCCAAGGACACATTAAGTGAACAGGACTTAGCTCACGTTCGCAAGTGTGTATAAGGACGGAAACATCTTTAGCGCCGTTGTCGGGGATAAGTCTTTTATCCTTGGTCAAAACGACTTAACTTATTTTTTAAGAACTAATCAATAAAAAACTTTAGTCTCTAAAATTCTTTGAACTCACATTGGTTGATTTCGTGTGATTCATTTCCAAGTGGCGACTCCATTGAACAAATCTGTCAGGTATACTACTAGGAGCGTTGCACAAGGACTGATTTATTCTTTTCCTGAACATGAAAAGGTTTATAGGAGGAGGCTAAATCGCCTTGTTCCTAGGAGGCTACTTGAAAGTCTTGGAGAAGAAACACTCACTGATATCCAATACTTGTTCCAAACCAATAATCAACAAACTGTTAATAATCCCACTAATACTCCTAACGCAACCATGAGTGTGTTTTTGAGGCCTTTGAATGTTGCAGCAATCCAAGGTGCTCCTCACCAAGTTCCTGAAAAGGCTATTGATAAGTTGCTTACTTTTCAAGGAAACAATGTCATTAGTGCCAAGTCCCACATCTTGAATTTTAAGATGTGTGTTGAGGGATATTGTCAGGGTCATGATGAAGAAGATGTGAAAATGACCCTATTTGTGTATTCACTAGAAGGAGATGTTGCCGAATGGTGTACTGATTTTGATCCAGCCAAGTTTAGCACCCTTGATGAAATATTGCAAGAATTTAGGAAAATATGGGGTGATCAAAAGGAGCATAGATTTCAGTTAGCTGCTCTCACTTCTAGTCATAAAAACGAAAATGAAACTGTGGAAGAATTCAACACTAAGTTTAATAGTTTGGTGAAGAGTCTTCATGCTGATATTTTACCTTCAGATGTTGCAGTCTTGATCTATTATATGGAAGCATTTGAAGGAGAAATGAGATATGCCTTAAGGGATAAGGATCCTCAGACTTTAAAAGCAGCACAAGCTACAACTATAAAAATTGACAAGAACATGCAAGATGCTAGGAAATCTAACATCTGTGGTTTTACAAGAGGTTCTTCTTCAAAGGTTAATGATGAAAATAAGAAGAAGGTTGAGGGTCAAGAGTCATCAAGTGATGGAATTAAGGAGTTGACCCAATTGATTAAGCAAATGGAAATAAATCATGCCAATCAAATCAATTCCTTGCAAAATAGATTGATTACTATGGAGAGGTACCAAAATAATAGACAACATCCTAGGCCAAACAATAAGTGGCCAAAGAGACCTCCTCAACATGAGCAAAGGCCACCCAATCCTTTTGAATCCACCAACTTGGTAGAGCGTCACTCAATACCTTATTGTAGGCCTTGTGGTGAGTTTCATGAGGAAGTAATTTGTCCGGTTTTTCTTGAGGGTTGTTATGTTGACGATTATGGAAACCAAGGAAATGAACAAGTTAACATGTGTGGTAGGAAATACAATGTTGGCATGTATGATTGGATGGATTATGTTGAACATGGAAATAGTGCAAGTTTTATGAATAATGTTGTTGATAAGGCAACAGAAAAATTTGGGTCTAAGCCCACACCCCAACTGGTTGCAGAAATGGCTAAGTATAGGGGCATTACATACCAAAGGAATGGAAATAAAGGTCAAGATAAAGGTCAAACTAGTGTTCCCAAGGTATTTTCAATCCCTCCTAAGTCAAATGTGCATGTTAACTCAGATTTGAATATTGACTTAGGTGGTTGGTTGAGTAATGCTAAGATGTTAGTTCCAGTGTTAGAATTTATGAAGATCCCTTCTCAAAGGGAGAAATTACTTAAAGCCATAGAATATCCTCCTCGGAGTTTTTTTGATAGGCAACCAGTATTTTCTTACCAAGACACACCAGTTATCTTACAGAATTGGGATAGGGGGGATGAGAAGAATCAACCTTTCTACCTTTCTTTACTTGTGAATGACAAAGTATTACACAATTGCATGCTAGATTTAGGGGCAAGTTCTAATGTTATGAATAAGAAGGTAATGCAACAATTAAACTTAAGGATATCTAGACCTTACCATAACATTTGTGCCATGGATAGTAAAACGATTGAAGTGCATGGATTGATTAAAGGTTTACAAGTACACTTAGCAGTCTTTTCGGACATCATGTTTGAAATGGACATTGTGGTGATTGATGTTCCGGATGCTTGGGGAATGTTGTTAAATAGAAAGGCAGTTGCAGATTTGGGTGGTAACTTACAAATGGATTTATCTTATGCTACCATCCCGACTCCAGATGGAAACACTTTCAAGTTGAATAGGGAAGTGTTTAGAAGGTATCATATTGAAGACCCAAGAAATCCTAAAAGTGAGTTAAAGTATAATGCAGATGATCTTGGTAATTATGCCATCTTGTCTAACTCTATTGTTCCCTTAGAGAAAAATGTTCAAGATAATAGAGTTGACGAAGTATGGTACATGAATTTTGATGGTGCTTTTTCTAGGGCAGGAAAAAGGTGCTGGAATTGTGCTTCAAGCTCCAAATGGTAAAACATTTAAGTTTGCTTATAGATTGGAGTTTGATGCAACCAATAATGTGGCCGAGTATGAGGCCTTGCTGCTTGGTTTGGAAATTTGCAAGGATATGGGTGTGAAATGTTTGAACATCAAGGGGGACTCAGATTTGGTCATACAACAACTTAAGAACAATTTTGCTTGCAAGTCAGAAAAATTGAAAAGGTATAGGAATGAAATTTGGGACTCCATTGGTGGTGTTGATGCTTTAAACCTTATTGGTGTTCCTAGGGAATGTTATCCCAGATATCTAGGGATAACTAGGAGATCATGTCTCGAGGCCCACATGGTCCTAGACATGGAGTACCGAGAGCGGATTGACTTGAGCATGGCCCTGGAGGGCCCATCTCTCTTCTTCTTCGTCAGACTTTGTCCTGTCAGCGGTAGCAGCTTCCATCACTACCGGCCTGGGCTTGCATCAGAGGAGACTCTTGCTTCATGAGGTAATTGGTCTGAGGTATCATGGTATGTGTCATATTTGATTATTATAACCTTCTTATGTATGCATTAGGTTCCTTTCATTTCTGATGACTGTTTGGATCTTACACTAATCCACTTGACCACTGTTGGGGTGATTGATGGGGTAACTTAGCAAGCTGGTATTCATGGGTTTTGGTTAGCCACCAAGGGGGATTTGCAGAGCCATCGTCCGCTCCCACCATTTTATCACTTTTACATCTTATACCTCGCTCATCCATCCCATTCCCCTAGTCTGGCCATTAGGATGACCTTCCAGGGTACATTTTGTCTTGTGGGAAGAAGGGGCTAAAGGCCTAGGGGGTAAAAAGCAGCTGGTAAAAGATAAAATCCATAGGAAATAAAACCTAGAGATGCTTTGCCCAGGGGATCCCCGAGAAGGCAATAAAAGGCCTCTCGATAAGAAACTAAGGGACCCTAAGAAAAATGATAAATAAATAAATGCAAGAGCTAACCAAGAGGATGGGAGGTCTCATCACGAGCCGACCCATTATGTTCATAGGTATTTAGCAGTATGACATTGCCACTATCTGGTCATCAAACCAGGGCAGTGACCTTTGGTTGCATGGCCAAAGGAAAGGGGGTCTCATCACGAGCCAGCCTTCTCATTTCTGTGAAGATACTAGTGGGTAACGTTGTCAGCTCTGGCCACCAAGCCAAGGCAGTGTCCTCTTCATCAGACCTTGTAGTAAAAAAGAAATAAAAGAAAGATAAGGCAATAAAAGGGCTTGGAAAAAATGCATCCATGACGGGTACAACTCGCCTCCTACAAAGGCACCCACAGACAACACCAGCCCTTGGTCTTACTATGATTGGACATCCCTAAAACCATATCACTTCATTACACATGGCTTGAATGATCCTTTGAGGAAACTTTCCATCTCTTGTGGGTATTAGCCCAATAGGTTGTTCTCTTGGTTTCCTCGACTTTGTGTAGTAGATCTGTGTAATGTCTTTGAGCTCTTAGATGATTTGTTAGGGATTTCATGCATATGTTTGATAACTTTAATGATGATATATGATTTACATTGCTATGATATCTAGGACTGATGAGCCCATGGAGGGCATAGTCTTTGATGTGCAGGACCATACCCGGCGGACAGGTACCAGAGGATCGGTGCACATGGGGAGATGATTAGCTCGTACCTCCATGGGGCTGAAGAGCCCATCAGATGGTTGCTGGGATGGCAGAGGCAGGACAGAGCGATGACAAGCCCCTGCATGAAGAAGAAGAAGGACACCCTCATCAGGACGCTTTGGCAGAGATTTGACCTATGGGGGATGATCCCCTGCAGGTGGTATGATGGCTTTGATGGACAAGACGCCACCATAGCAGACTGGACGTTTCCTGGAGGATGTGGCAGCGTGTTTGGACCTTGTGGCACGTGTGGCAGCTTGTAGGAGGCCCATAGGGGCCAACGTCTTGCCTCTTGGATGTTGATCATGCCCAAAAAGGGCCAACGTCTCCCCCAGAGGAGCCTGACGTCTCCCATTTTAGCTCTATTTTGACATTTTTAGCATTTTAAGTGACAATTAATGAAATATTGTAAAGTCATCCTTGTCGGCTGTTTTTAATGGCCTATTTGTTAATTAAAGGTCATAGAGATGATATAAATTGAGGACGTTTTACCCTCATTTGGAGATAACACAACTTACTCTCTTGTGAGAGACTTGCTTTTAGCTCTTTTCTTGGTTATTCTTGTTTTTTGGAGTTGAGGCGTTACATCTTGGAGGATTATCTTTGGCATGTGCATGGTGCTTGTTATCATTGGAAGGTGTTACAACTAGGGTTTGATTATGCTCTTCATGGATTTGTAAGTAAATTTTGCATGCAAAACTTCTTATTTGAATGGTTGTAGGTAGAATTGCTTACTTTCATAGTTACATTGTTATTATTTGCTTAATCACTAAAACCCTAGGGAGCCAACACACAAGTAGGTTGTGGCTGTAGAATTTTCCAGGTCCTATCAGTTGTCTTCTTGGTCTGTCTTTGACCAAGCTAAGACTCTAAGTTTCTTGCTGTCATAAATTTTAATTTCTGTTGTTTTATAACAGCCAACAATAGTTTTTAGTTTTGCTGATTTGTTATGGTTGTTGTCTCTGTTTGGGTGCTCTAGCAAGTAGTTTTGTGTATGACAAAATTAGTACATGCATGCCAAATAACAACAACACACCTAAACTATCTTTTCTGCTGAAATATGGACAGATCTAAGAGCTAATAACAGCCACTAAAATGCATGTGTAGACGCAGGTATTTTTGGTCAACATGACCCTGGATAAAACCCCCCCGGGGAAAACCAGTTTGAGATATAGTGTATATAATGAGGTAGAGAAAATCTAGATACAGTAATCACAATACAAGAAGAACCTGATACAAATAGCAACTCCAGA
>ML803954.1:0-11050 GCA_009831015.1 Picea engelmannii
TGGAGAAATTACTAAACACATAATAAATAAGTCAGTCGTTGTTGACGTAGCCAAGAGTTGGGTGAACCATTTTAAATATTGTGTTGTATGTATTTTATGTGATTTCTTATGAATTTTTTATGAATGCATATTAGAGTAGAGTTGTCTTATGTTTAATCATTGTGCAACAATCATGACTATTATAGTAATGGGTTATGTGGTAATCTGGAATATACTGATAGTATGAATATGAAATCACTACATAGTTAATACATAACGAGGACAAAATTACAGACACAAAACTAATAAGGAAGAATGAACATAATGGTCACATCTCATTCCCTCACTACTGCAGAAACCTAGTTCTTGCAGTCCCAATAGATACCTTAGGTGAGACTTCATCTGCGCAAGAAGGTGATGGCAAAAGGGACAATATCTAGTGGGTTTTGTTGGTAATATATTACTCAAACCTAGGGTCTTACAAACCACATGCACTGCCAACAAATGGTTATGTTTTCAGGACTCAAAATTTTCAATTGAAGGAATGTTGTGGAGGCCAACTAAGAAAGAGATATTAGAATTGTTTGAAAGGAAAGAACAAGAATATGCTTGGAAAGAGAATAGAAATCCTCAGATGAGACAAAAGCAATGGATGCAAAGGTATTTGTACACAAAACTACATGAAATCTTCTTTGGCGAATTTCCAATTATTATGGTTGAGTGACTATAAAGATTAGCAAAGAATACTAGAAGGTACAGAACTACAACTCCAAGGAATTGGAATCCTGAGGAGGTAAGACAGTTGACTTATGTAAGTAACCCAACTACTTGTGTAGTTGAATTTTTGTTGGATCATAGAATACTAGGAGGATACATTACAGAGTTTGTAGTAGATTCTACCCAATCAAACAGTGTTGCAGAAAGATAGTTTTTCAAAGGTCCACACAGGAGGTTCAAGAAATCATTGGGTACGTGGATAAAGATGTTGTTTTGTGACAAGTACATGATAAAGATGAAATTCGACTGCTAAGAGGCTTCACAAACATAGAGGAACTGGGGGATGACAAGAGGATAGTCTAATATCAAGAGAGAACGAAGGAAATGATGAAGATGGAAAGGAGAGAATGAGGATGTAGAGGATTGAATAGGGTATACTAGAGGAAGAATATGAGTTTATAGTATCGCGTGGAAGAAGGAGGTACAAGAGGTGAAATACTAGGGGTAAGAAAGGAGAGTCGCACAATGATCCAAAGGGGAGAGAACCTTACACAATAGTCCAAATCGTGGCAACACCACATATAGGAGGAGAAGAAGAGGAGTTACAATCCTATACAGTAATAGAAGAACTATTAAATCCTACTCAGAATGGGTCGTGTGTCAAATCCATGACCCCATGTGCATCACCACAATTAGAGATAATAGTTGAAGACTTATCAAAATAAATTGTAGTTAGCCAAGGAGGACAGAGTAGTAGTAATTAGAGTAGTGGAAGTAATGCGAAGAGTCATAGTCAGAGTCAGAGTCAGATTCAAACGACATTGCCAAGAAGAGGGAAAACACAAAGAAATATGGTAGGGGTAGACAACACCCTTAGACTTCCTGAGTTCCATAGATTTGGGTCAGAGGGCCCATAACAAAATTGTTTGTCTATGAGACAATTTGGCCTGCAAATAATGTCCAAGATGAGGTTGTGAATATTCAACAATTGGAAACAACATTTAGAGGTCATGCGTTGGTCTGGTACATGAAGATGCAAAGTACCACACCGACAGAGCAGACCGAGAATTTGGCAGAGATAAGGCAAGTTATATTGAAAGAGTTTAAGAAGCCCAAGTCTGAGTCACGGTACATCAAAAAACTGAAGGAGATTAAACAGGTACAAACAGAGTCAGTATGGGACTTCAATCAAAGGTTCAAATATCTGATGGGTAGACTAACTTTACAAATCCCCAGTCAATAGCATAAGGAATGGTTTATTGCGGGACTTCTACCCCATATTCACAGGTCATTGATTCATAGGCCGAGGAGCTGGAAATTGCCATGAAACTAGAATAATCCCCTATAGGAGACAGTGAAGGGATGGCGCAAGTTTAGATGTAGTTGGCTGCAATGAATATTCAACTGGAAAAACAGACAAAGGGAAAAGAGAAACACGAGAAAATTTGGTGTACCAAGTGTAGGACTGAAGGCCATCACAAGGATGAATTCCCCTCATTCATGCAGTATTTTCGTGGCTGGAGTGTCAAATCCATCACAAGGAGGGGTATATTGTGAGATATGTGAGAAATGGGGACACCACCCAATTGAGTGTCCATTGCCACAAAAGTATCAGAGTACACCAAGGAACTTATTTTGTAATTTTTGCAAGTCCGTTGGACATGAAGAGAAGGATTTCTACACGTTGAACTTGATGAGGCAAGGAACTTTGGATGTGTACATGACTCAGGAGGAGAATTATGCAAAATATGGGGCTAGTATGTAATATAATAATCAAAGAGGATTTAATCCATGGAACATAGGAAACTTTGGAAGAGGTCGAGGAAATGGAAATTTTGGAAGAGGAGGAAGAGGACCAATTATATGTTAAAATTGTAATCAACCAGGACACTTGGCCCACGACTTCTCAAACCCATGTACAACGTGCACATACTATAGAGAAATAGACCATGCGACAAAAGATTTTCCCCATCTAGTTGTGAAATGGAAAGCCATAGGAAACCATAATCAAAATCAAAACCAAATTGTGTAGAATATATAAGTTGAAAAACACAACGAAGGACCAAGAATAACATTTGTTACGTGAGGAGGATCTAGAATAGGAGTTGAAATAAATAATGGAGGAAATCATACTGAGTAATGCATAAGTTAGCAGGGCCTATGCCAACCTTTGATCCTCAACAATAAAAAGAGACATATCAGAGGGAAAGAAAAGAAGTACTTGGATAGGATTGGGGAACATCAACATCATCTTCACCTCATGTAGAAGATCATGCCTTTTTTAAGAAGCCAACTGGAAAGGAAAAAACGCTAACTGAATTCGTGAGAAGTTGTGTAGAGATAATGAAATATGAAACTGCGTTGAGTACACTATATGGCATGATTGATCATTGCACATGAGGGAGCGAAATTCCAATCACACAAAGGATGGTGAATCGGGTACTACACAGGAAGAGGACCAATGGAGAATTCAGATTCAGTGCACAAATTGGGGAGTATGATGTGGCTAATGTTATTTTGTACTTGCGGTATGATGTGAATGTTTTACCTAAGAATATTGTTGGACGTGAGCCTATTTTGAGGAAAGGTCTATTTTGGGAAGGTAAAGCCTAATTTTGGGAAAAGAACAATTGGCAAGAAAAACAACATGTGCAAGGAAAGGTGACATGCAAACGAGGAAAGCATGCAAGGCACGCAAGTAGGAAAACCTAACCATGTTAGGGTTAGGGTTTTGGTAAGAGATTATAATGGCTAATAATCTTGTAAATTAGTATAAATAAGAACCTAGGAGGTCTATATCGGGGTTCTAGGTGGTTCGAAATTGGTCGGTCAGGATTGACTAGAATATTGATTCAATTCGACTATTATAGTTCTTATGTGAGTTTATAAGCTGTGGAGATGTAGAAGAGCCAATTAGGCCATATTTTGAGGGTTAGATCATAGGCTGAGTATCCTAGTTTTATCTAGTCCTCCTCACATAGGTTGTTGAACCTTTTGCATGATTGTATGATCGGATATGTAGTGCGTACAACACCATATTTTGCAGCAAACCTAATAAAAGAGCCTAAGAATCCATATATTTTTAGACGTATCCCATGAGGGGGTGAACCAGGGTAAAACCTATGTTTTGTGTGCTGTTTATTTCATATTTACCATCTTCCAGTAGTTAGATTGTGAATGGATGAATGAATGTTTCATCTAGACCTATTAGAATGCATGCACAAGATTAACAAATGAATGAATATTAGGAATAATAAAGAGAAAAATCAGATCAAAGCCTTAAGAAGATCAATATTAATCCCAGATCCCCACTCCTTCCTGGACTGCAAGCACTTGATATTCGAAGTAACCCATAGAACTATCTCGGATGATACTACGCAGTACACTCTGTGTACCGTGTTTCCTGTTGGTTTATCAGGAGGGTCGATAATTTTAAAGGGGTTTTGTAGGAACCATGATCAAATCCGAATTTGGGTCAGAATAAGAGTATGAAGAGAGAAACAAAGCAACAAATACCTAGGAGATGATGGGAAAACCCAAGCTAGTATGGTCTCATGTTCAATTAAGGCTCACGAATCAACACAAAATAGTATCGATTGGTCGTTTGAAAGGAGTACATGTAAACATAGAATAGGTGCATAAAGTGGAAGACTTTGAAGTTATTGCGATCGTGGATGACAGTTAACATATCCAACACTGATGAGACTGAAATGGGAATTTGATAACTAATATATCATCAACTTGAAGAGAAGGTAGATGATATTCAAAGTTGGAGATTTGAAAGTCACTGCACCCTTGGACCCATCAAAAGGAAAGAGATAAATAGAACCAGCTAGAGGAAATGACATTGACAACTTGTATAACGTGGCTATGTGGAAGAATGATTATGTCAACCCTACTGCAGATGGTGCACTAAGTTGGAGAAGTATCAGTTTGTGTGCATCAGATTCTGAAGAAGGTCTAGAGCATTGGTAGCAGAGAATGCATGAAGTCTCAACTTGACGATGAGAACTCATAAACCAATACTTGTGCTAGATTGGAACAAAGTTATGTGATCCACCCAGGTATGATGGATTAACTGATATATATTTTTTTTAAAGGAATTTGAGTTTTAGGTACCTGAACAACAAAGGATTTTAGCATTAGATGTTATCCTAAAAGTGACTCCATCCACATGGTGGGTTTCACATAGAGAGGGGATGAAATATTGGAAACAATGCAGAAGACTAATGCAAGTAAGTTTCATGAATGAGGAAGAAAATATTACATAGAAGTATACAAGAGAAAGTGATCCAACAGGTCATGTTGAGCATTGTAGGACTTTATGGAGTTCGGTACTAGAAATAGAATGGACACATAGATTTATACATACCCTGGACATAATTCCAAAAGAATGGTATTTGGAATTGGAAATGCGCAGAGAGACACCAATATGGGACAAGCTGGTTCATAGATTCAAAGTCACATTTACATTTGATCATTAATATACATCAGTAGATTCAGTGCTACAGGCTATTCAAATGAAGATATCTGCAGAAGAAGGGTCGATGGAGGTGGTACTAGTATGCAATGTGCCCAAAGCTACTATAATTTTCCATGAGTTAGTGGAGTGCTACAATGTGGCTAAGGAAGAGAACTATGAAGAAGATCCAAGAAATGTACAAGTACCTGAGACATAAGGAGAACGAGCAGTAGAGGGGCCAGAGATTGAATCTTCCACATACACCAACCCAATAAAGACGTGGAAGGTAAACATCGGGACAATAAAGAATCTGAAGTTTGCAAAAATAGGGGATTAATGGAGTGATGAGGCAGTCGAAAAGATTGTAGACTTGTTGTTTGAATATCAAGACCTATTCCCAACGACATTTTCATAGATGAAGGGAATATCAAGGGACTTATGTGAGATGAATATTTCACTGAAGCCAAGAGAGAAGCCAGTACAACAGAGACCTTATAGGTTAAATCCAAAGTACAAGGAAAAGGTGGAAGTTGAAATAGACAAGATGTTAGATGTAGGAATCATTGAATCAGTAGAATAATATGAGTGAATTAGTCTAATGGTAGTGCAGGACAAGAAGATAAGAAGAATCAAGATCTGTGTGGTTCTGATCAATTTGAATGATGCATGTTTACATGACCCATTTCCAACACCATTTGTAGATGAGGTACTGGAGAACGTAGGAGAGAAAGAAACTTACTCTTTCATAGATGTATCCTCACGATACCATCAGATAAAAATTGTGCAAGAGGATCCACACAATAACACTTTTTCAATGGAGTGGCAGAGTTATCAGTATACAGTAATTCCCTTTGGACTGAAGAATTCCCCTGTGATGTTTTTTAGAGTTGTGGTTGTAGCGTTCAAATAATTTATCCATAAGTTCCTTGAATTGTACTTAGATGATTGGACGATGTTCAATATACTGAAGGATGACATAGAATTCCTTATCCTAATGTTGGATCGGTGTAGACAGTGTTAGATTTCGATGAACTTGAATAAGAGTATTTTTTTCCCATTGTTTGGAATTTTGCTGGGACATGTAGTTTGCAAGAAGGGATTACCAGTAGATCCAGCCAAGATTGCAACAATTATGGATTTAGAACCACTGACATTAGTTAGAAAATTGAGGGAAACTTTGTGTCATATAAGATATTAGAGGAAATTTATCAAAGGATATGCACAGATCACAACACCGATGGAAACACTACTCAAGAAGAAAGAAAAATTTCAATGGAACGAGTAATATCATAAGGTTTTGGACACCTTAAAGAAAAAAATAGTGATCGTGCCAATTTTGATCTTTCCATATTGGAGCAAGGAGTTTCATGTACATGTAGATGCATCATCCATAATGTTTGGCATAGTACTATCCCAACCAGGGGAAGGAGACATAGATCACCCAATTTCGTTTGCAAGAAGGAAGTTGTCCATAGCATAGAATAATTATACTACCATGAAACAAGAAGGATTGGCAATGGTCAATGCACTACAAAAGTTTAGATATTATTTATTGGGGTCTCACTTTAAGATGTATACAGACCATTCTGCATTAAAATACTTAGTCAACAAGCCAATGTTGCGGGGGAGAATATGAACGTGACTACTATTATTTCAGGAATACGATTTTGAGGTTGTAGTGAAAGTAGGGAAGTTGAATGTAGGAACAAATTATTTATTGTGCATACCATCAGGGGAAGATGTAGGAAATTTAAATGACATATTCCCATATGCACAACTAATTTCATTTAAGAAGGTGGATGATTAATTATCGAACATCATATGATTTCTAGGTATAGGTATTTCCCCATTAGACATGACGGTTGCATAGAAGAAACAAATGGTAGTGAAAGTAGTAGATTATTCGTTCATTGTAGGGAATTTATACAATTTAGGTGCAGATGGAATATTGAGACGATGTGTGCTGGAACACGAAATATTGATGATAGTTGAAGAAGCACATGACAAGATTCCAGGAGAATATTATGCAAGGTGAGAAACTACACAAAATATTTTTTTCGTAGGACTTTTGTGGCCTACACTTCACAAAGATGTGAATGAATATTGTCAATCATGTGATGTATCTCAAAGAGTGGGAAATCCATCCAAGAGGGATGAAATTCCTTTGAGTCCACAAGTTACCTTGCAATAATTTTAGAAATGGGCCATAGACTTTGTGGGTCCAATCAATCCACAAGTAAGAATATCATGAGTAAGTTACATCATCACTGCAACAAAGTATTTGACAAGGTGGGAAGAAGCAGCCCAAGTTACATATTTCATTGCGAAGATTACTGCGAGTTTTTTGTTTGAGAATGTAGTCACAAGTTTTGTATGTCCACGCATATTAATCAGTGATCAAGGCACACACTTTTTGACCAAGACAATTGTAGCATTGACCGACGAGATTCAAATTCATCATCAAAAGAGTACACTGTATCATCCTTAGTCCAATGGGACAGTGGAAGTTTTCAATAAAATCTTAGAGAACGCTTTGAAGAAAAATTGCAATGTAGGGAGAGATGATTGGGACTTAAGAGTTCCTGCGGTGTTATGGGATTATAAGACTACAAGTAAAAAGTTGATAGGTCAGACACCTTTCAGGTTGGTCTATGGGCAAGAATAAGTGATGCCAATAGATTTTATTCTACCTAGCATGCACATTGCAGAAATCATCGATCTTTCAGACTCTGATGCAGTAGAGGAAAGACTATCATAGTTGGTACAACATGAAGAAGATTGGTCTATTGCAGGTTTCCAACAACAAGTTCATAAGGAAAGTGAGAAGGCTTGGCACGATCGACACATCAAACATAAAATTTTCAAGTGGGAGATTTGGAATTACTCTATGACAACAAGTTTATGTAGCATCCAAGAAAGTTTAGAATGCACTGGTTAGGACCCTATGTGATTTAAAATGTAACAGAGACAGGTGCTACACACTTGGAAATCCTGAATCGAGAAGTCCTTGGAGGAATTATGTATGGAAGTTTGTTGAAGCTCTATAGAGACGATCGATGGTCTGCATAGTAATCTAGGTTGCAATAGAGCACATGTATCATAGTAGTTGTATTATAGTAGGAAGGAAAAAAAAAAGTAGAAGTAGGAAGAAAATCAAATAAAAAATATATAGATAAAAAGA
This sequence comes from Picea engelmannii, assembly GCA_009831015.1. Lineage (NCBI taxonomy): Eukaryota > Viridiplantae > Streptophyta > Pinopsida > Pinales > Pinaceae > Picea > Picea engelmannii. The sequence goes on from ML803954.1 coordinate 8,340, forward strand.
ACAAGATTACAGAGTAGTATAACATAATAACATTCACAGAAGGCATGGTTATCATACATCTGAATAGAATTGCACCAATTCATAAAACAACACACATAGGACAAAGACTGTGAAGAACACAGATGCAAAAGTAAGAACCTTTGCGTATTTTGGAAATGACAAGACCTTTGGAAGCATTAAATCACGGAAATGATGACTGTGAAGTGGGAATGACAGGTCATAAATATGTCATATAATATTAAATAGTAAAAGCCACCGAAAATCACGATAGATTGGTAGTACGAGGGAAAAATAATACAACATATTTGGTAATAAAGATGAATTTATTTAACAACTCATCAACCACATTGGAATAATGGAGAAGGTAGTTAAGGCATGAAGAGACATGCACAATTGGAAAGGAGGCACAAAAACAATAGAAGGTCGTTAAATGTAAGTCATTGTTGCATGTAAGAGAGAGAAAACCATAGCGAACGAAAGTGAATATGAGTGCATCACAGTCGATATACAGCGAAAAGAGAACAAACACCGAGCCATTTAAGGAATCTTTCACATAAGAGGAGCGACCCTGCCAAAAGTTGGATTGTCATCAACAACAACAAGAAAAAAGTCAAAATGATCAGTAGAGACACCAGAGGTCGAGGAAGTACTTGGAGCTTCATCTTCAGATTCACAAGCCAACTTCTAGAGAAATTACATCCCACCTAGGATGGATGATGCGCCACCAATCACTTTACCAACCAATGGGAAATACCCACTGGAAACAACATTGGTCCCTCCTATTGTAAGCATTGAAGGAAATATGCTTGGAAAGGTTTCTAGCCTCAAGTTCATGGATCATGACATTACAGATGAGAAACAATTCCTGGAGTTGGGCAGGGAAACATAATTTTTCATGAAGAGAATGCCAGGCATGTCGGCGATAGTGCTATAGAAATAGGTATGGGATACAATATTGGAGAAGGCAGACATACTTTTCCTATTGAAGATTCCACATTTTGGGAAAAGTTTGGATATTAATGCTTGTCTGAAGGTGTTTCTCAGTTGCGTCGATGAGGGGATGTTATGGCTTGATCCCCTAGTATCAATTGACATTGCACTAATTGCATGCATTATAGGACTACCAAAATCCAACAAGAGTCCGACCCTTTTGTTCAACAAGGAAGGAGAGCGATCCCTCTCATAATCGATGAAGGAAAATTTCCATACTTTTAGGGAAAAAGGGCATTGGATGTGAAAAACATCAATGATAACAATGCTCATTTTTCAATGCAGGTATTGGCCTGCAAGTTGCTGCACAAATTTCGAAAGGATGAAGTACAAACTGCAGTCATTGCAGCTGCAGAAAAATGTGTCGAAGGGGTGCAAATGAACTAGGCCACCTTCTTGATGAACCAATTTTTGCAGGATTATATTGAGGCCCAAGAAAAGGGAACACAATTTCACTATGCATGGTTGTTGATTCTGATTGCATTGGATGAGTGGTAGGAACCAGGTTACTATAAGTGCATGGGCACATCTAGCAGAGGCAATTTAAGGAGGTATGCCAACTTATGGCATATGACATACAAGAGAATTCAATGGGACACTAATTTTACATTCTTTGTATACTTTGATACTATCAGGTATCCATTTGCACATGCATCGTGCATATCAGTTGAGACAATGGAAACATATAAGGATATCATGTATTTCAAAGAAGGAATGCACCACATGTATGTGCAGGGAAATAAGGATCCAACGCACCAATGGTTTCGAACCAATTATAGGTTGACAACATAGGATGTATGTTTGATAGTGAATGATTGGGAACATGGATGGAAAATACCAACAACAAAAACAAGACACCTAAATGAGGAAGAAGAGAAATATAAGAGTGATGAAGAACTAGATGACGAGAAGGTGAATGATCAAAACAATGACACAAGAGATATTTCAAGCCCATCCACAACATAAGTTCATTAGACAGTCCCTGCGATAGGAGAAAAAAAAAATCATAAGGGGAAATAACCAATAGGAGGGGCATGTAAGAAGCCTAAACTGCATAAGGAAACCGCAATGTATAATTTAACCAATGATAATATGGATAGGATCGACTACCAGGTATGGGATGTTGCATAAGAAATCATGGAGGAATAAACTAGGAAGCAAGAAGAGCATCAACAGAGAGTGCACAATCAGTTGGAAGCACTGCAATGGCTCTTAGAATATGCCAACCTATAAAAAGAGAGCAGGACCAAGGGAGGATCATCCATAATTCTAGGGAAGGAAGAAGAGGATACGTGTCCAACATTAACTCAACTAAAATTCAAGCATATAACACTCCATATTGAGACGAACACACTTGAATTTCCAATGTCTGAATTAAAAGAATAGGTGAACACGCTAGGACACCTGAACATAGTTGTAATGAGGATTCTGATACAAAGATTACAAGACTTGTCTATAGGCTTATTGAAAGAGATTAAGAATCAAGGAGATGAAGTACATCAGGACTTGACAAAAATTATGGACGAAAGAGCCTAGTTACAACAACATTATGATGCTACGCTCTTGCAGAAGAAGGAAGTTGAAGGCTGAGTGGAAGAGGTAATGAAAGAAAAGAACAAGGTCGAGGAAAGGGTAAGGAATTCCCTAAAGGAGAAAGATGAAGCCAAAATTATAGTGCAGAAAACTCAAATGGCCGTCTAGAAATTATAAAAGGCCATTCC
>ML803954.1:11150-21469 GCA_009831015.1 Picea engelmannii
TTCCCTACTTTCACTACAACCTCAAAATCGTATTCCTGAAATAATAGTAGTCACGTTCATATTCTCCCCCGCAACATTGGCTTGTTGACTAAGTATTTTAATGCAGAATGGTCTGTATACATCTTAAAGTGAGACCCCAATAAATAATATCTAAACTTTTGTAGTGCATTGACCATTGCCAATCCTTCTTGTTTCATGGTAGTATAATTATTCTATGCTATGGACAACTTCCTTCTTGCAAACGAAATTGGGTGATCTATGTCTCCTTCCCCTGGTTGGGATAGTACTATGCCAAACATTATGGATGATGCATCTACATGTACATGAAACTCCTTGCTCCAATATGGAAAGATCAAAATTGGCACGATCACTATTTTTTTCTTTAAGGTGTCCAAAACCTTATGATATTACTCGTTCCATTGAAATTTTTCTTTCTTCTTGAGTAGTGTTTCCATCGGTGTTGTGATCTGTGCATATCCTTTGATAAATTTCCTCTAATATCTTATATGACACAAAGTTTCCCTCAATTTTCTAACTAATGTCAGTGGTTCTAAATCCATAATTGTTGCAATCTTGGCTGGATCTACTGGTAATCCCTTCTTGCAAACTACATGTCCCAGCAAAATTCCAAACAATGGGAAAAAAATACTCTTATTCAAGTTCATCGAAATCTAACACTGTCTACACCGATCCAACATTAGGATAAGGAATTCTATGTCATCCTTCAGTATATTGAACATCGTCCAATCATCTAAGTACAATTCAAGGAACTTATGGATAAATTATTTGAACGCTACAACCACAACTCTAAAAAACATCACAGGGGAATTCTTCAGTCCAAAGGGAATTACTGTATACTGATAACTCTGCCACTCCATTGAAAAAGTGTTATTGTGTGGATCCTCTTGCACAATTTTTATCTGATGGTATCGTGAGGATACATCTATGAAAGAGTAAGTTTCTTTCTCTCCTACGTTCTCCAGTACCTCATCTACAAATGGTGTTGGAAATGGGTCATGTAAACATGCATCATTCAAATTGATCAGAACCACACAGATCTTGATTCTTCTTATCTTCTTGTCCTGCACTACCATTAGACTAATTCACTCATATTATTCTACTGATTCAATGATTCCTACATCTAACATCTTGTCTATTTCAACTTCCACCTTTTCCTTGTACTTTGGATTTAACCTATAAGGTCTCTGTTGTACTGGCTTCTCTCTTGGCTTCAGTGAAATATTCATCTCACATAAGTCCCTTGATATTCCCTTCATCTATGAAAATGTCGTTGGGAATAGGTCTTGATATTCAAACAACAAGTCTACAATCTTTTCGACTGCCTCATCACTCCATTAATCCCCTATTTTTGCAAACTTCAGATTCTTTATTGTCCCGATGTTTACCTTCCACGTCTTTATTGGGTTGGTGTATGTGGAAGATTCAATCTCTGGCCCCTCTACTGCTCGTTCTCCTTATGTCTCAGGTACTTGTACATTTCTTGGATCTTCTTCATAGTTCTCTTCCTTAGCCACATTGTAGCACTCCACTAACTCATGGAAAATTATAGTAGCTTTGGGCACATTGCATACTAGTACCACCTCCATCGACCCTTCTTCTGCAGATATCTTCATTTGAATAGCCTGTAGCACTGAATCTACTGATGTATATTAATGATCAAATGTAAATGTGACTTTGAATCTATGAACCAGCTTGTCCCATATTGGTGTCTCTCTGCGCATTTCCAATTCCAAATACCATTCTTTTGGAATTATGTCCAGGGTATGTATAAATCTATGTGTCCATTCTATTTCTAGTACCGAACTCCATAAAGTCCTACAATGCTCAACATGACCTGTTGGATCACTTTCTCTTGTATACTTCTATGTAATATTTTCTTCCTCATTCATGAAACTTACTTGCATTAGTCTTCTGCATTGTTTCCAATATTTCATCCCCTCTCTATGTGAAACCCACCATGTGGATGGAGTCACTTTTAGGATAACATCTAATGCTAAAATCCTTTGTTGTTCAGGTACCTAAAACTCAAATTCCTTTAAAAAAAATATATATCAGTTAATCCATCATACCTGGGTGGATCACATAACTTTGTTCCAATCTAGCACAAGTATTGGTTTATGAGTTCTCATCGTCAAGTTGAGACTTCATGCATTCTCTGCTACCAATGCTCTAGACCTTCTTCAGAATCTGATGCACACAAACTGATACTTCTCCAACTTAGTGCACCATCTGCAGTAGGGTTGACATAATCATTCTTCCACATAGCCACGTTATACAAGTTGTCAATGTCATTTCCTCTAGCTGGTTCTATTTATCTCTTTCCTTTTGATGGGTCCAAGGGTGCAGTGACTTTCAAATCTCCAACTTTGAATATCATCTACCTTCTCTTCAAGTTGATGATATATTAGTTATCAAATTCCCATTTCAGTCTCATCAGTGTTGGATATGTTAACTGTCATCCACGATCGCAATAACTTCAAAGTCTTCCACTTTATGCACCTATTCTATGTTTACATGTACTCCTTTCAAACGACCAATCGATACTATTTTGTGTTGATTCGTGAGCCTTAATTGAACATGAGACCATACTAGCTTGGGTTTTCCCATCATCTCCTAGGTATTTGTTGCTTTGTTTCTCTCTTCATACTCTTATTCTGACCCAAATTCGGATTTGATCATGGTTCCTACAAAACCCCTTTAAAATTATCGACCCTCCTGATAAACCAACAGGAAACACGGTACACAGAGTGTACTGCGTAGTATCATCCGAGATAGTTCTATGGGTTACTTCGAATATCAAGTGCTTGCAGTCCAGGAAGGAGTGGGGATCTGGGATTAATATTGATCTTCTTAAGGCTTTGATCTGATTTTTCTCTTTATTATTCCTAATATTCATTCATTTGTTAATCTTGTGCATGCATTCTAATAGGTCTAGATGAAACATTCATTCATCCATTCACAATCTAACTACTGGAAGATGGTAAATATGAAATAAACAGCACACAAAACATAGGTTTTACCCTGGTTCACCCCCTCATGGGATACGTCTAAAAATATATGGATTCTTAGGCTCTTTTATTAGGTTTGCTGCAAAATATGGTGTTGTACGCACTACATATCCGATCATACAATCATGCAAAAGGTTCAACAACCTATGTGAGGAGGACTAGATAAAACTAGGATACTCAGCCTATGATCTAACCCTCAAAATATGGCCTAATTGGCTCTTCTACATCTCCACAGCTTATAAACTCACATAAGAACTATAATAGTCGAATTGAATCAATATTCTAGTCAATCCTGACCGACCAATTTCGAACCACCTAGAACCCCGATATAGACCTCCTAGGTTCTTATTTATACTAATTTACAAGATTATTAGCCATTATAATCTCTTACCAAAACCCTAACCCTAACATGGTTAGGTTTTCCTACTTGCGTGCCTTGCATGCTTTCCTCGTTTGCATGTCACCTTTCCTTGCACATGTTGTTTTTCTTGCCAATTGTTCTTTTCCCAAAATTAGGCTTTACCTTCCCAAAATAGACCTTTCCTCAAAATAGGCTCACGTCCAACAATATTCTTAGGTAAAACATTCACATCATACCGCAAGTACAAAATAACATTAGCCACATCATACTCCCCAATTTGTGCACTGAATCTGAATTCTCCATTGGTCCTCTTCCTGTGTAGTACCCGATTCACCATCCTTTGTGTGATTGGAATTTCGCTCCCTCATGTGCAATGATCAATCATGCCATATAGTGTACTCAACGCAGTTTCATATTTCATTATCTCTACACAACTTCTCACGAATTCAGTTAGCGTTTTTTCCTTTCCAGTTGGCTTCTTAAAAAAGGCATGATCTTCTACATGAGGTGAAGATGATGTTGATGTTCCCCAATCCTATCCAAGTACTTCTTTTCTTTCCCTCTGATATGTCTCTTTTTATTGTTGAGGATCAAAGGTTGGCATAGGCCCTGCTAACTTATGCATTACTCAGTATGATTTCCTCCATTATTTATTTCAACTCCTATTCTAGATCCTCCTCACGTAACAAATGTTATTCTTGGTCCTTCGTTGTGTTTTTCAACTTATATATTCTACACAATTTGGTTTTGATTTTGATTATGGTTTCCTATGGCTTTCCATTTCACAACTAGATGGGGAAAATCTTTTGTCGCATGGTCTATTTCTCTATAGTATGTGCACGTTGTACATGGGTTTGAGAAGTCGTGGGCCAAGTGTCCTGGTTGATTACAATTTTAACATATAATTGGTCCTCTTCCTCCTCTTCCAAAATTTCCATTTCCTCGACCTCTTCCAAAGTTTCCTATGTTCCATGGATTAAATCCTCTTTGATTATTATATTACATACTAGCCCCATATTTTGCATAATTCTCCTCCTGAGTCATGTACACATCCAAAGTTCCTTGCCTCATCAAGTTCAACGTGTAGAAATCCTTCTCTTCATGTCCAACGGACTTGCAAAAATTACAAAATAAGTTCCTTGGTGTACTCTGATACTTTTGTGGCAATGGACACTCAATTGGGTGGTGTCCCCATTTCTCACATATCTCACAATATACCCCTCCTTGTGATGGATTTGACACTCCAGCCACGAAAATACTGCATGAATGAGGGGAATTCATCCTTGTGATGGCCTTCAGTCCTACACTTGGTACACCAAATTTTCTCGTGTTTCTCTTTTCCCTTTGTCTGTTTTTCCAGTTGAATATTCATTGCAGCCAACTACATCTAAACTTGCGCCATCCCTTCACTGTCTCCTATAGGGGATTATTCTAGTTTCATGGCAATTTCCAGCTCCTCGGCCTATGAATCAATGACCTGTGAATATGGGGTAGAAGTCCCGCAATAAACCATTCCTTATGCTATTGACTGGGGATTTGTAAAGTTAGTCTACCCATCAGATATTTGAACCTTTGATTGAAGTCCCATACTGACTCTGTTTGTACCTGTTTAATCTCCTTCAGTTTTTTGATGTACCGTGACTCAGACTTGGGCTTCTTAAACTCTTTCAATATAACTTGCCTTATCTCTGCCAAATTCTCGGTCTGCTCTGTCGGTGTGGTACTTTGCATCTTCATGTACCAGACCAACGCATGACCTCTAAATGTTGTTTCCAATTGTTGAATATTCACAACCTCATCTTGGACATTATTTGCAGGCCAAATTGTCTCATAGACAAACAATTTTGTTATGGGCCCTCTGACCCAAATCTATGGAACTCAGGAAGTCTAAGGGTGTTGTCTACCCCTACCATATTTCTTTGTGTTTTCCCTCTTCTTGGCAATGTCGTTTGAATCTGACTCTGACTCTGACTATGACTCTTCGCATTACTTCCACTACTCTAATTACTACTACTCTGTCCTCCTTGGCTAACTACAATTTATTTTGATAAGTCTTCAACTATTATCTCTAATTGTGGTGATGCACATGGGGTCATGGATTTGACACACGACCCATTCTGAGTAGGATTTAATAGTTCTTCTATTACTGTATAGGATTGTAACTCCTCTTCTTCTCCTCCTATATGTGGTGTTGCCACGATTTGGACTATTGTGTAAGGTTCTCTCCCCTTTGGATCATTGTGCGACTCTCCTTTCTTACCCCTAGTATTTCACCTCTTGTACCTCCTTCTTCCACGCGATACTATAAACTCATATTCTTCCTCTAGTATACCCTATTCAATCCTCTACATCCTCATTCTCTCCTTTCCATCTTCATCATTTCCTTCGTTCTCTCTTGATATTAGACTATCCTCTTGTCATCCCCCAGTTCCTCTATGTTTGTGAAGCCTCTTAGCAGTCGAATTTCATCTTTATCATGTACTTGTCACAAAACAACATCTTTATCCACGTACCCAATGATTTCTTGAACCTCCTGTGTGGACCTTTGAAAAACTATCTTTCTGCAACACTGTTTGATTGGGTAGAATCTACTACAAACTCTGTAATGTATCCTCCTAGTATTCTATGATCCAACAAAAATTCAACTACACAAGTAGTTGGGTTACTTACATAAGTCAACTGTCTTACCTCCTCAGGATTCCAATTCCTTGGAGTTGTAGTTCTGTACCTTCTAGTATTCTTTGCTAATCTTTATAGTCACTCAACCATAATAATTGGAAATTCGCCAAAGAAGATTTCATGTAGTTTTGTGTACAAATACCTTTGCATCCATTGCTTTTGTCTCATCTGAGGATTTCTATTCTCTTTCCAAGCATATTCTTGTTCTTTCCTTTCAAACAATTCTAATATCTCTTTCTTAGTTGGCCTCCACAACATTCCTTCAATTGAAAATTTTGAGTCCTGAAAACATAACCATTTGTTGGCAGTGCATGTGGTTTGTAAGACCCTAGGTTTGAGTAATATATTACCAACAAAACCCACTAGATATTGTCCCTTTTGCCATCACCTTCTTGCGCAGATGAAGTCTCACCTAAGGTATCTATTGGGACTGCAAGAACTAGGTTTCTGCAGTAGTGAGGGAATGAGATGTGACCATTATGTTCATTCTTCCTTATTAGTTTTGTGTCTGTAATTTTGTCCTCGTTATGTATTAACTATGTAGTGATTTCATATTCATACTATCAGTATATTCCAGATTACCACATAACCCATTACTATAATAGTCATGATTGTTGCACAATGATTAAACATAAGACAACTCTACTCTAATATGCATTCATAAAAAATTCATAAGAAATCACATAAAATACATACAACACAATATTTAAAATGGTTCACCCAACTCTTGGCTACGTCAACAACGACTGACTTATTTATTATGTGTTTAGTAATTTCTCCAATCTTGCGCACTGCACTTACAAATATATGTCATGTTTATATTTCTCTTCTCCTAGCCTAGCCACTCTACAGTTCAAGCCTCTCTCTCTCTCTCTCTCTGCATCATCCCTTAAATTTAGACACTGATTCTCTCCCTTCACAACCTATCCTATCAACCTTCTTACTGACATGAATTCTTGACAGCTTGGAACAAACTCCACAATATTGCTCGAGAATAACCACACAGAGGAACCTACCAACAACAAGGAACATGAACCCAATTACATGAGGAGGAACCCATGTTCTCCCAACCCATTACAAATTTACATATTTATGCATACAATCTAGGGCTTAAAATCCTACTTGTTTCATCCCAAAAACTCATTACATTGCAAGACTACTTCAGTTAACTAGTTGTTCAGGCTACTTTCACCTGCCTTTTTGTCTACATGTTGCTTTTGCACTTTGACTTCTTTTCTTCCTTCTTTTTTGCGTCCTTCCATATTTAAAACATCGAGTTGTCATCCTTCATTTTCATCCACTTTCTTCTCCTGCTTTATTCTGCTTTCTTCTTCTCTTTTATTTATTCTTCTTCCTTCTTTATTCGTCTTACTGCACACTGTACTTTTGGATGCACCTCATCTATGCACTCCCTAGTATGTATTCTTCTCCTCTATGGACCTCTTATATAGTTAGTATTTTTCCCAAAATTGTATCCCAAAAATTCATGCCCAACACTAATAATGTGCATGTGTGTTCCTAAAGCATGCCCACACTATTTTCATTTCAAATGTTTTTAAGGAATGCGTGCATTTTCTTGAAAAAAAAAATCTCAAGAATGCATGTGCATTCCTAAATAATCCAAGTTGGAAATTATGTTTGTTTATTTTGTTAATACCGAGAATCTATGATTAAGGACGCATGCACATTTCTAGGAATGTGCATGTGTTCCTGCATGTGCATGTTCCTTTGCACCCTATTTCAACTTTTTCATACACCAACTTTGTGCATTCCCATCTTCCCTAGATGTAAAATGGCACTCATTGGTAAATCATTCACCACTTCCACCCTCACCACTATTATATGCATCTCATAAATTGATCTTTCATCTCTTACTCAAATCAAAACCTCAATTCATTTTGTGCCTGGGTGTGGTTTGTCTCTCTGGATACTAGAAAAAGAAACAACATTCTTATAACTTTTTTTCCACATTGAATTAACAACCTTACAAAATGATAATTTATAATTCAACATAGGAAAACTCACAATAGATAGTACTGAAAATCACAAGGGTGTTTCCCTCCTCCACTACCCTAATCTCTTAGCTATGCCACCCTGAAACAATTACAAGAATCAAATCATGAAATTTAAGCAAATATGCATAAAATCAATTCCATTCTTGATACATAAAAAAATAATCAATGTATGATATCACCATGAATAAACCAGAAAACGATGAAGATCACTAGCAAGTGGATCACTCAACTATACAATATCATATAATGTAGCATATATTTTCATATCGATTATGTTATCTATATCATATGATGGATGGGAGGATGCTTGAGAGTGAAGTGGTGCATCCTCAGTGGAAAATGTTTTGTGTTTCAATAGAGATGAATGATGTGTGGCATACGCGTGCAACCAATGTGGATGGATGGGATGGAAAAGGTGGTGGGGGTGGGCAGTGATAAGGCCCCATGGATTGTACAAGGGATGGAAAAACCCTTGGGGAAGAAATGGTATCCAAAGAGCCAAGGAAAGGTGGTAAAGGATTGTATTAGCCATGTAGCTAGGGACAAATGATGTGTGTAATGTTGGTAGTGGTGATGAATGTGATGGTGAATGTGATGGTAGTGGTACAAGTGAATTGGAAATGAATGTACCAAACTGCATACCTATTTACAATATTTTTATTAGTACAAAAAGATAAAATTCAACCAAAAAGATATAACAAATTTCACATTTAAACAAGATTTACCTTTACACATGATACCTATGAAGGGGGTTATTTTTCCATCCTCGGTGGACATGTTTCATCATTTTATGCTATAACAACATGTAGAAAAAAAACAACATTATATTTCATTTCTCACAAACATCCTGTAGAAGCACAACAACTATCTTACATATGAAGAAAAATAGTATCATATCAATGAAATTTCCAAAGAATAAGCAAAGTACTATGGTTAATTTATCAAAGGTATTGCGGACATGAGTTTGGTGCAAAAAATGCATAGGTTGTTGCCACTATTGTATCAATGGTGGAAATTGGCATTGATTCTCTATCTTGTGTAGACCCATGACCCACCCCATGGAATCAACAATTCCAAAGTAGTTGATATGGAGACTTAACATAAACCATACCAATAATTTTATGAGGAAATATAGAGGCAACTCCCTATTATTACAAGGAAGTTTGTCAAAAACCATAAACCACCTAGCCATCCAATTCTCTAAAATTTGTTGGTAGGTGCACCAAGTCCATACAAATGTGTGTCTTTGTGATTAGTGGTTGTACTCTAGTTCTACAATCAATAAACAATGTCATAAATTATTGTTATTCTAATTTTTATGTCTCTAACTTGGTTTTTATCTAGCCCAATCCTATAATATTCAAACATTCTAGCCCTGTAATAAAAAAATGTTAGTTAATTGGCCTTGGGGGCTTGCAATGGAAGATACAATGGTTTCCAATGAATTGTCTAGTGACACTCATGAGGGATATCTGAAATTCTGCAATTCTTGAACAAAAGTTCTAAGAGACCTCAACTCTTCATCAATTTCCATGTTTATATTTTATGGTTGTGGGTTGGGGTTTGGTGTGCATTTATGTGGTAGTGTCGGGTTTAGGATTTTCTAGGCTCCATGTTAATTAAGTTTTCTGCAATTTAGTAATGAAAAATGTAATTTAGGTTTATTTTTTAAATATTTAAACAAATTAGGAAATTAAAAACAAATTGAAATTCCATGCAAACACATACCTAGAATCAACTAGAGACCACATCAGTAAAGTGTGGACACCACGTCAGTCGAGTGAAGGAATATTTTTTCTTAATCTCCCTTGACAACATGCAGCTTGGTCGGTTTATTGGTGAAATAGACTGGTCACAACCCTTGTTAAAAAAAATGAACAGAAGAACATGCACATGTTCCTAGAGTGCATGCATATTCCTAGGAGTGCATGCATGTTCTTATGCATGTGCATGTGTTCCTACCCAAGGTTTGACTTGGTTCCCTAAGTGGTGGTTTGGGGATTTTCAATCCTCATCAAGAATGTGTGTGTATTTTTAATAATGTACACACATTCCTATGTGAGTTTGTTCGTGCTCACCTCAATGCCACTTTTTTTCCATCAACTTCTTGTGGACACCCATATTAAGTTAAATAATTTATGATAATAGTGTATTCAAATATTTAAAAAGTAAATTAAATTACAAAGTTATTTGTAATCTTATTTTAATCAAACAATATGCACATCAAAATAATTT
>ML803954.1:39678-55464 GCA_009831015.1 Picea engelmannii
TGAGAGAGAGAGAATGATGGGGTGGGAATGTGTGTGTGTGAGAGAGAGGGGGGGGGATTGGGTAGAAAGAGAGAGGGAGGGAGAGAGAGGTAAACTGAGAGAGAGACGGGGGGGGGAGAGTAGGGGTTAGAGAGAGAGGGGTGGTGGTGATGGGAGAAGGTGAGAGAGATGGATGGGAGGAGATACAGTGAGAGAGGTAAAGAGAGAGGGGGGGAGAGGGGTAAGGGAGAGAGAGGGAAGGGTAGGGGAGGGAGAGGAAGATATTGAGAGAGAGAGAGAAAAAGAGGGAAGGAAGAAAAACATGAGGGAGAGAGAGTGTGGTAGTGTGGCTGAGGGAGGGAGAGACAATGATCCAGGTGGATATTGGTGGCCACCCACCTATTCCAACTGGCTCCTCGTGTTCATTTTTATTCAGCATGTCCTTTTGTACTACTTTATAATTGTGAGTTCTACACTTCTAGGGTTGTTTGAAGCCCCGCACATTTTCCAGGTGGATACGGGTGGCCTCTCACCTAATCCAACTTGATTATTTTGTATGTTTTCATGTCAGCACATCTTATTGTACCTTCAGGGTTATTTTGGGGCCCTAAATGTTGTTTTTCTGGCTCATCGCAGTCAAACTATAGACAGAGTTAGATTCTGGTAGCGCAATGTGTATTTCTCGGAAATACCTTTCCAACAGGATATCACGCGGCTAAAACAGAGGTCATATGAAAAAGTTACGACCCTAGGAAGTTGAGGTACCAAATTAGACCAACTTACCCATAGGGCCCACATGACTTTTGGAGTTTCACCTTTTAGGGTTAGGTTTTTGGATGTCTAGGGTTTTGGAATTCATGAGTAATATGAAAAGGGCCCCTGGAGCCTCATTGTAATCCATTATGCTCAAACGGATGCGTGTAGAAGCCACATCTCTTCTTAGAGATAGCTACCACCATTCGAGCAAGTTTTAGTTCTGTAGTTTTATAGTTTCAACCTATTTCATTATTTAATAGAAGATATTGCTCACTGGATATTTGTATTATTCTTATTATCTCTATGTTTATTGTATTCAGTCTATAATTAGTTCATTCCGCTCCTAAATCCGACTCAGTGGTATCAGTGTGGTATGATCTTCATTTATTTTTCTTCGTTCATGTCTCTGACGAGGTCTAGGTACAAGAAGTTGGGACTCGAACTAATCGATCCATTACCATATTGACCACGTCGAGCCTGACAACAAACCATGGGAGATGAAAATAAAGATGATGGAGCAGGAGATCCTATTAAAATGTTGCTCGAGGAAGCCCTCGCGACAAAGGAATGAAACAATGGACAACTTCATGCAGATCCTTCGACGGTTGCACAAGGGAGAAGCATCTTCATCAATCGGCCATGTAAACCCCTTGAAGGTACATGTAAATTTTGATATTCCATTATTTGAAGGACTGCTAGATGTGGATGCTATAGATAAATAGTTGAATTTTCTCGAAGGATATTTTTCAGTCCACAATTTTTATGATAAGGAAAATATCACTTTTTCACTCCTCAAGGTTGTTCCCCATGTTAAAGACTGGTTGGATACTTACTTTGAGCAAAGGTTCATGGAGGAATATGAAATTTTTGAGGTGTCCCCTACATGGGATTCCTTTCGGGACGCCATTAAAGAAAAATACTACCATTTTGAAAGCTACAAGGACTAGTACACCAGATGGACCACCCTATGTCAAGAAAGGGACCAAACAGTACCAGACTTCACCATATTTCCATACCCTACGCAACAAATTGGGTATCAAATATTATGAGTGTCATCTGGTGCTCAAATATCACGGTTTTTTGCATAGATGCATTCAAATGAAAATGGAGTTCCTGGACAATGCCTCATTGGGCACGACTTATAGATACGCTGTCAAGATCGAGCAGAAATTTAAGCAAAAATGGTGAGAGTATTGATCTACAAACCCCTCACAGTCGAAGCAGGGAAAAGGCAACCCCAACCCACAGGGACCAAGTTGAGATGGCCTCTCTCAAGACAATCTGTCCAAGCTGCAACACAAGAAGGGCAATGAGAAGATGAATAAGGACACAAGGAAATGGTGTGGGTACCATAAGATTCCTTGGCACAACATCATAGAATGTCGCTCCAAGAAGTCCCTCATGGTCGAGCTGAAGGCTTCTGAGTCAGAGGTCGATTATGATTTCGAGTCAAATCCTGAAGGAGGGAAGCATATTATTGATGTTGAAAACATTGCAATGGTCGCTACCACCAAAGTCCGGCCAAGCGAACCAGAAGAACCAGAGGAAGGGGAACACCTCTTTCACTCGTAAATGTGGGTCAAGGGGGCTCCGATTCATTTCATTGTTGACATCGGTAGTCAGAGGAACCTGATTTCAGTAGAGGTCATCAAGCAGTTGGAGCTTCCAATGACACTGCACCCACAACCCTACACCATCGGTTGGATTCATCAAGTTAGAGATCTATGTGTCATCCAACAGTGTCGTCTGCCCTACGACATCAAGTTTTTCAAATATGAGGTATTGTGTGATATTTCTCCCCTTGAATTTTGTGATGTTATTTTAGGAAAACCATATTTGTGGAAACATCATGTTGTGTATGAGTCTAGACCCCATAGTTTTATTATTACTTTGGGTAGACAATTGTACAGGATCCCAGAGGTGGCACTACCTACTGTTATTTCTTTAATTGTTGTTAAGTAATGCAGTAAGGTCATTTCCTAGACCGGGAAGTTCATATTCTTTGTGATATGTTCTCATAGTAAGAAGAAGGTCGTCGCCACATGCGTGGCCTCTACACAACACCTATCATTGCAGCAGAAGCAAGTGAACGAGATCATGGAAGAATACAAAGACATATTTGCCTCACCTACAGGGGTACCAACACACTGCCAAGTCAAGCATCTCATTGATCTGACCCCTGGTGCACCCCTACCTAATGAGCCATTCTATCAACACTCGTTGATGGAGAATGATGAAAAAAGGTGTCAAATCCAATATATTCTCAAAAGGGGCACATGAGACCCAACTCCTCCCCTTTCAGAAGCCCAATTGTATTGGTGCAGAAGAAGTACATGACTTGGTGAATCTGCATTGATTACAGAGCCTTAAACAAAATCACAGTCATGAACTACTACCCCATTCCCAGGATTGATTAACTTATTGAACAACTCATGGGGGAAAATTTATTCAGCAAGATTGACCTTAAGTTTGGCTACCACTAGGTTCCCATCGAACCAACTGATGTATGGAAGATAAAATTCAAGTTTAAAGAAGGTATCTACGAATGGCTAGTCATGCCCTTTGGATTAACAAATTCACTAACCTCTTTCATGAGGTTGATGGATGATGTATTGAGACCCTTCACCAACTCCTTTGTGGTATTATATTTGGATGACATCCTCATCTTCAACAGAATGTGGGAGGAGAACATGCATCATATTCAATAGGTTTTAAGCTGTAACACCCTTTCATACTGTAACTCTTTGATACCAAACTGTAACGCCCCTGTGCCGGGCCATCATCCAACCCACTAGCCGGTTAGATGCTACTTTGCGGAACAACATCATTTTATGCTTAATTAATAACATGCATTTAAAACAGGTTAAACACATTTAAACTCAGAGTCAACACAAAATTACTACTAACATAAATGCTCCATGGAATTAACATTAATTCATATGCACAACAGAATACATGATAAATATAAATACAAAGACAACCAAAACATAATTAAAACATCATCTGGTACTTATCTTTGAAACGGTGGTAATTACACCAACCACGTGCAGGCCTTCCACAAACCTCCCAGCCTTAGACCACGCTGCTCATCAAGCTCAGCAATGGGTCACCCCCGAGCTAGGACTAAGTTCCACCCCAAGGTAAGGAATCCTAGGCTAGGCTTAGGTTACAGGGAAAACAACACAGAATGACTGGAAGTATTCTTCCCAAGATGCCATCTTACACCCACTACTCCCGGACTCGCATTCCCCACATGCCTGTTCCACCTGGGAGTATACACCTTCACAAGCATAGTCCATCGGTGCTACACCTCCCTCTCTGGGTCTCGAAAAAAGGCCGGATCAGGAAGTCTCAGAGCCCGAAGTTGGTGTTGGACACTCTCTATAAGAAACCACTTCCCAGCAAACTCTCTCACCTGGAGAGAGATGCTCACAGGCCTGAAAACCTGCCTCTTCCAACAACAATCACCTCCCTCACCTGGAGAGAGATTACACAGGATAAACAAGAACTTGCACTGGCCAGTAAGCCACGAGCAGTCCAACACTGCATGGCCACAACAACCAATTGGGAAAACAGACATGGGCTTCCCAAACAGGATCAACAATCACGAAATAGACTCACAATTTTGGTTTCGGGATTGCACAAGGTGTATAGAGATCTCACGCACAGGCTCAAACTGTTCCAGCAAGGAATGTACCAGCTTCCTTAGGAATCAACACAGGCTTTTCGGCTTTCAGGGATGCACGGTTCAGAAGATGCACGAGGTCTCTTGTAGAGGTTGGACAGGTTCACGCTTAGATGATCACGTAGAATGGAGGAGGCCCCCCCACCACGACTCATCTCAACTATTTTATTTGCATGGGCTTGAGTTGACACTTGTCACCCGTGAAGTTGCATGCTTCCATCAGCGTGCGTTCCTCCCGCCATTTGGAAGTCACATGTCATTCCAAAAGAAATTAGGATAAAAACATATTATTCACATGTCTTTTGGAATAATATTAAAATATTATTCCCCAAGGACTTAAGCCCCTAGGCTCAACACTTAATCCCTTTTCCCACCTTCCAGCCGCTAATCACTTACCCACTTTCTGGAAGCCATCACTCATTCATCGTCGTCGGTCTGCATGCGACGATGTTTATATTTTATTAATTTTCTGCATTGATACATGTACAAAATCAGGCTCTTGGCCTTCAACCCTTAGGCTCTCTAGCCTAACAATCACATAAGCCCACCAGCTTATAAAAAATTGTCTCACTAGCCTATAAAACATATTTTCAATTCATTTCATAACCAAGATTTACAACAGGGCTCGGCCTTGGGGACATTACAATCCCCCTCCCCTTATTTCTGCACTGTCCTCAGTGCAACTTTATACAACTTCTGCAAGCTTTTCAAAATTTTCAAAAAGATGCAGGTACTTTGCCCGCATAACATCTTCATGCTCCCATGTTGCGTCCTCAGGACCGTACCAAGTCCACTAAACCTTTATAAGCTTTATAGTTCGATTCTGGAGCCATTTTATTTTTCTGTCCAATATGCGCACAGGATGCACTTGTAGGACACCTTCTGGTTCCACCTGAATCACATTCCAATCGATAACATGATTAACATCAGGTATATATTTCTTAAGCAATGAAACATGAAACACATTATGTACAGTCATAGATGCAGGTAATGCAAGCATGTATGCAACTAGCCCAATCCTTTCCAGGATTTCAAATGGCCCACAAAATCTAGCTGCCAATTTGGCGCAACTTCTCAGCTTTAGGGAACTCCTGTTAGTTTTCACTTTCAGGAAAACATGATCACCCACTTTGAATTCTCTGTGGTTTATGTTCTTATCAGCATAACTTTTCTTCCTGTCCTTGGCAACTTTCAAATTCTGTTTAATTTTTATCATTTGGTCCTCCATCTCCTTGAGAAACTCTGGCCCAACTACTGCTATGTCAGCTGGATTATCCCATCTCACTGGAGTGTTGAACTTTCTTCCATAAAGTGCTTCAAATGGGCTCATTTTCAATGATGCATGATACCCATTATTGTAGGTGAATTCTACCAAATGCAGGTAGTATTCCCATCTTGATGGTTTGTCCATCACATACATTCTCAGCATGTCCTCTATTACTCTGTTCACCCTCTTTGTATGTCCATCAAACTCGGGATGATACGTTGTACTAAAATTCAGATTCGTTTTGAATCCTTTGAACAGTCCTTTCTAGAAATTCGAGGTGAATTTCGGGTCCCTATCAGACACAATCGTTTTAGGAATTTCGTGCAAGCGTGCCACTTCCCTTAGGAAAATATCAGCAACATCTGCTGCCTTGTGAGTAGTTTTTAGTGGAATAAAATGGGCAGCTTTTGTAAGCTTGTCCACCACCACCATGATCGAATCATGTTGCTTTCTTGTTCTGGGCAATCCTGTAATAAAATCCATGGTCAACACTTCCCACTTCCACTCAGGAATGGGCAAAGGCTACAGGAACCCTGTTGGGTGCCTATGCTCAGCCTTAACTTTTTGGCATTCCATACATCTGGCGATGTATTCAGTGATCTCTCTCTTCATACCCGGCCAAAAGTAATGGCTTTTGACTGCTGCCACAGTTTTCTGATATCCAGGGTGTCCAACATAAGTCACGTTATGCATTTCTTTTAGAATCGCAAGTTTCAATTCCTGGACATTGGGTATATACACTCTGTTTTTATACAGAAGTATTCCATCAGCTCCCAAGATGTAATTTCCCTCTTTCTGTGGTCTCTCGCTCTGTTGTAGCTTTGCTACCAAGTCTCTATATTGCAAATCTGCATTTGCAACTTCCAAAATTCTATCTTTAATATCAGTCCTATACATGCTAATGGTTGTAGCATGTAATTCATGCACCTTTCTGCTGAGTGCATCAACCACCTTGTTTTCCTTCCCTTTGATACGCTTGATATCAAAGTCGTATTCACACAGAAACTTCATCCACCTACTTTGTCTAGCGTTTAAGGTTGGTTGGTCAAACAAATATTTCAGGCCGTCGTGGTCTGTTCTCAATTCAAATTTCCTTCCAATGAGCTAATGTCTCCATTTCCTTAGAGCATGGATGATTGCTGCCAGCTCCAAATCGTGAGTGGCATAATTCTTTTCATGCTCTTTCAACTTCCTGGGCTCATAACAGATTACCAATCCATCTTGGCTGATAACTCCTCCCAGTCCTTCCTTACACGCATCTGTTCACACCATGAAATCCATATTTGGATCTGCAATCCTCAGGATTGGAGTGCTAGTTAACAGCTGCTTCAATCGCTAGAAACTCTTCTCACACTCTTCAGTCCACTGAAACTTTTTCTCCTTCCTTTGCAAGGAAGTGATAGGGTGAGCTATCCTTGAGAACCCTATTATAAACCTTTTGTAGTAGCCCACGAGACCCATAAAGGATCTAACTTCCGCCAAATTCCTTAGCACTGACCATTATCAGATGGCCTCAACCTTCTCAAGATCCATGGCGATCCCTTCCTCTGAAATAATGTGCCCCAAGTAATGGATCTGCCTTTGTTAAAATGAGCATTTGCTCAATTTGGCATATAGTTGGTGTTCTCTCAACACTTGCAGCACTAGTCTCAACTGTTGTTCATTCTCTTCCTCTGACTTGGAATACACCAAGATGTCATCCAGGAAGACTATGACAAACTTGTCTAAATAGTCCCTGAATACACCATTCATCAAGCACATAAAAACAACAGGTGCGTTTGATAGTCCAAACAACACCACTGTGAACTCGTAATGACCGTACCTTGTTCTAAAGGCGGTCTTGCTGATGTCCTCATCCTTTATTCTTACCTGGTGATATCCCGATCTGAGATCTATCTTTGAAAATATTTTCACACCCTTCAACTGATCGAAAAGATCATCGATCCTCGGCAGAGGATACTTGTTCTTGACAGTTACCTTGTTCAACTGTCGAAAATCAACGTCCCATCCTTCTTCTTCACGAACAGGACTGGGACACCCCAAGGTGACATGCTGGGATGAATGTACCCCTTCTTTAGAATCTCTTCAAATGCAATTGCAACTCTTTCATCTCTGGCGTGCTTATTCTATAAGGAGCATTCGACACTGGAGCTGCTCCAGGCATCAAATTTATAGAAAAGTCGATGTCTCTCTTCAGAGGTAGTCCAGGTACCTTCTGAAATACATCCTTGAACTATGTGAGTACCTCATGGTCTCCAATATTAGAGACTTCATCTCTAGATGCTTCCTCCACACGGGCTGCAAATAATTGATAGCCTTTTCTGTAGCACTTCTTCAGCTGCATGGCTGAGATTTCTCTAACAACCACAACTCTAAGAATCCCTTATAATGTTTTCCATTTCCCCTCCTCATCTAGGCATGTAAACCTCTTGTTATGATAGTCCAGGAGGGCATGGTGCTGGTCCAACCAGTCCATTCCAATTAAACAGTCATAAGAGCCTAAAGGCATACTATTCAATCCAGCCTTAGTGCTCAATCCTTTCATGTCCACAGGACAAGACTTCCACAATTCAGTGACCTTCCTCTTGGTTCCTATAGCCAACTGCACTAACCAAGACTTTTCATGTTTGCTTCTTGATAAATGAAAACTTTCCACCACCCTGGGATCTACATAACTATGGCTAGCCCTTGAATCGATTAAAATAATGAATGGTCGGTTGTTAATCATACCTTCCACTTCGATCATGTGCAATTGAAATTCTGCTTGCTTGTTGTCTAGGGATACTTAGATCCTTGGCATTATTCTTCCCATATCCTCCATTGTTTCATATTGCTGAACATTGTGGACGGTTCTCGCTTTATCTTTTCTGTGGGGGCAGTCTCGATACCTGTGGTTTCCTTTACAGCCCCAACACTCCATAGGTGGCGGTCTGGGCATTTGTTCACCCACTTCAGCCTTCCTGGGCTCTCTAAACGATGGTTGTCCCTAAGGATTTTTTCTGAAAAAGGGAGGTTTGTTTCCCTTCTGCCTCTGTTCCTTCTTAAACCTCCTCTAGTCATCCCAAGCCTTCCGAAAAGGAGGCTTTTCTCCTTGCTGTTCATATAAGCATTTATCCCTTCTTATTGTTTCTTCCATAGTCTTAAGATCATCATACTGAATCTTGTCACCAATAGCAGGTGGCAGTCCACTCAAATACCTTTGAATCTTGACATCCTCATCTTTGATGAATGGAACATACTTAGTAGTTCCAAGAAACTTCGTTCGCATTCATCAATGGTCATGATGCCTAGCTTGAGTTCGAAGAACTCCTTCATCTTTCTGTCATAGTATCTTTTAGTCAGGTATTTCTTCTCGAAATACCTCTTGAACGCCTTCCAAGTGATATCTTTCTCCCTAATGTGTTGCACTTGCACAAACTGATCCCACCACATGGATGCTTTTCCTTTCAATTGATACATCGTAATTCTTCCTTCTGCATGAGGAAAATAATTCTGCAGTTGGAAATATTTCCTCATGCCAAACATCCATGTTTCGACATATTCCTCCTTCTTTTGTTCTCCATCGAACGTTGGAGGATTGATCTTCTTCATCTCCCCTTTCAATTCATCCACTCCAAATCTTCGGTGTTTTCTGGTAGGGGATGGGCTTGAACTACTGCGTGCCTCCCTACTGGAATGCTTTGGGGAGCGATGATGATGTCTGCTACCACTCCTCGATCTTCTTCTCCTCTCAGGGGTCCTGACACTTCTTAATCTTTTTTTCCTCTCAGGGGTCCTGCGACTCTATCTTGCTTGAGTCATTCCCCTTCTCCAATTTCCTTTCTATTCTTTCCAGGCTCTTCAACATTTTTAAGTTGAATTCACCCTGCCTATCCCTGATTTTCATGAGATTTTGGCTATCAGCTCAGTGAGCCTGGGCATCTTTCTGCAACCTTTCAATGAGTTTCATCATATGTCCTTCCTTATCCATCTCTTTTCCATGCCCATTGGAGTTCGATCCTTCAACTCCGAGGTTGACATCCCTTCCTACCCTTTCGTCCTCTGTTTCAGAGGCAATCTGTACCTCTTCCATTAGTATACTCAGCTGTCCTGACACCAGTTGAACTCTGCACACACAATGTGCAGTCAACCGGAGTTTGTCAGGACTTATCCTTTAATAAAAACCACAACATTCATTAACCAACATGAATAAGAAAACGTTTCAAATTCACTAAGTTTTCTGAGCCTTGCTTGGCTCTGCAAATTTTCGGGACTTCGGGACTTCAGTTTTTGGGGTTTTTGTCCGTGAGGATCCAACAATTAAATCCTCGACAGTTCTTATGTCCTTCGAAAATTTCAGGATTTCGGAACTTCGGTGTTTCGGGTTTCAGGGTTTTTGGTCCCCGGAGGTTCTCGCACTCGCTTCCCTCTTCAACTCTCGACTTTCTAACTTCCAACCCCTCTTCCCTTGGGCCCACAACATAGTTGTCTCCAACCCCGGTAGGGATTTTGGGACTCGACACTTCGGGTTTTTGGGTCTTCGGTACCCGGGAGTTCACGATGCAGTGACTTCCAGCCCCATGTCACTCCAACTCCCGAATTCTGAAATTCTGATTTACTTTACTCTCCGGGCCCACAGCACAGTTGTCGCCCTTAACCACAGTGGTGCGTGGTACATTCAGGAGGGTCCACGTGACCTTTGGTGACGTCATCGGGTCCCACCATTCCCACTTGTCTTCTCGACTCACGAGCACGTGGTACACACCCATGTATCCACGTCCATTCCAAGGCAATCCAACGGTTAGACTTCTCTCAGATCTACAACGTAGATCTTTTCAGTGTTTTGGGGTTTCAGGCATCGGGAGTTCATGCATCTACATATCTTGAACTTCCGTTTGCCGAAATTTTGAAATTACTGTCTACTCTTCCACTTGATCAAATGGTCAAGCTCCTCTCTTACGATCTACAGTGTAGATCGTTTCAAAATTTCAAGTTTCGCTATTTTGCGACTTGCGAAAACAGGGTTCTTCCCCTTTGGTTTACCGGGTACCGAAATGTCGTCCGATAGCCACGTGGCCCCCCCCGATGGATGGTCCTAACAAATTCAGGATTTTGTGTATCATGATTTCCACGTTCCTGTGCAACTCTAAAGGGTTTTTAAACCCTGCACAAATTTTCCAAATATCACGGTCGTGAGGGTTCTCCTTTCCTCCTAAACAGATCCTATGGCTCCAACACTTTTGGTGTGGATTCCTATCTCCCTGTGGCCAGATGCCACCCCGGCTACGGTTTCATAACACCGCTACACCTCCTGAGCTAGTAACATGGTCAAGTAACTCCTTGACACTCAGGAGCATTCAAAGGTCCGAAATTGGTCCTCCAGACACAATTTCTCCTTGAACCCTCAGTCCAAAGACCACTCAACTGGCCCATCTAGGCTTAGCGTCGAAACCTTGGCTCTGATACCAATCTGTAACACCCTTTCATACTGTAACGCTCTGATACCAAACTATAACGCCACCGTTCCGGGCCATCATCCAACCCACTGGTCGGGCATACGCTACTTTGTGGAACAACATCATTTTATGCTTAATTAATAACATGCATTTAAAATAGGTTAAACACATTTAAACTCAGAGTCAGCACAAAATTACAGCTAACATAAATACTCCATGGAATTAACATTAATTCATATGCATAGCAGAATACATGATAAATATAAATACACAGACATGCAAAACATAATTAAAACATCACATGGTACTTATCTTTGAAACGGTGGTAATTCCACCAACCACGTGCATGCCTTCCATGAACGTCCCAGCCTTAGACCACACTGCTCATCAAGCTCAGCAGTGGGTCACCCCCGAGCTGGGACTAAGCTCCACCCCAAGGTAAGGAATCCTAGGCTAGGCTAAGGTTACAAGTAAAACAACATAGAATGACTGGAAGGATTCTTCCCAGGATGCCATCTTACGCCCACTACTCCCGGATTCTCATTCCCCACATGCCTGTTCCTCCCGGGAGTATACACCTTCACAAGCACAGTCCATCGGTGCTACACCTCCATATCTGGGTCTCAGCAACAGGCTAGATCAAGAAGTCTCAGAGCCTAAAGCTGGTGTTGGACACTCTCTGGAAGAAACCACTTCCCAACAAACTCTCTCACCTGGAGAGAGATGCTCACAGGCCTGACAACCTACCTCTTCCAACAACAATCACCTCCCTCACTTGGAGAGAGATTACACACAGGATAAGAAAGAACTCACACTGGTCAGTAATCCATGCACAGTCCAGTACTGTGTGGCCACAACAACCAACTAGGAAAACAGACACGGGCTTCCCAAACGGGCTCAACAATCACAAAATAGACTCACGATTTTGGTTTCAGGATTGCACAAGGTGTATAGATATCCCACACACATGCTCAAACTGTTTTGGCAAGGAATGTACTGTCTTCCTTAGGAATCAACACAGGATTTTCGGCTTTCAGGGATACACGATTCAGAATATGCACGAGGTCTCTTGCAGAGATCGGACCGGTTCACACTCAAACGGTCGCGTAGAATGGAGGAGGACCCCCCACCACAGCTCATCTCAGCCATTTTATTTGCATGGGATTAGGTTGACACTTGTCACCCATGAAGCTGCATGCTTCCATCAACATGCGTTCCTCCCACCATTTGGAAGTCACATGTCATTCCAAAATAACTTAGGATAAAAACATATTATTCACATGTCTTTTGGAATAATATTAAAATATTATTCCCCAAGGGATTAATCCCCTAGGCTCAACAATTAGTCCCTTTTCCCACCTTCTAGCCCTTAATTCCTTACCCACTCTGTGGAAGCTTAGTCCCCCATCACTCATTCATTGTGGTCGATCTGCACACGGTGGTGTTTATATTTTATTAATGTTCTGCATTGATACATGTACAAAATCAGGATCTTGGCCTTCAACCCTTAGGCTCTCTGGCCTAACAATCGCATAATCCCACCAGCTTATAAAAACTTGGCTCACCAGCCTATAAAACATATTTACAATTCATTTCATAACCAAGATTTACAGCAAGGCTCGGCCTTGGGGACATTACATGAGCACTCTGCGACAACACAAGATTTATACCAACTTGGAAAAATGCTCTTTTCGCATGAACATGGTCCAATAACTAGGTTACGTTGTTGATGAGCATGGGGTACATGATGATCCAACTAAAATCCAAGTCATCTGGGACTAGCCAACCCTGACCACACTAACTGAGCTTAGTAGCTTCTTAGGACTAGCCAATTTCTACCGACGTTTCGTGTTGGGATTTTCCCATATTACAAGGGCCCTCATCCAGGTGACCAAGGGTAGTGGTAGGGCCAAGTTCGTGTGGGGGAAGGAGTAGAAGAAAGCATTCAATGATCTGAAACATCACTTGTGCTCACCTCAAGTACTCTCCTTTCCCGATCTTCAACAACCATTCGAGATTGAGACTGATGCATATGACTATGCTGTGGCGCATTTCTCACTCAACACAGGCATCCTGTGGCATACCATAGTGAGACACTCTTTGATACTTTTTGGAAATACCCCACATATGACAAGAAAATTTATTCCATTGTACAACCCTTTCGTCAATGGAAACATTACATTCTGGGGAAAGAGACAATCATATACACTGATCAAACACCTCTACAATTCATATAGACACAGGGGAAATTGCAGAATGACTGCCATCAGAAGTGGTCCACCTACCTGCAACAGTTCCATCTCAACATCAAGTATAAGATAGGTATCCCCAATCATGTCGTTGAATTCCTTAGTAGGCCTCCTATGTTTGTACTCACCACTGTGCTCCAGTCCTGTGGACATGAAGCATTGGAGTGGCCCCAACTTTATCATCAAGATCCAGACTTCGCCACCACATATAAGCTCTTGGGTACAGGTGCCATTGTCACTAATTTTCACATTCAGGATGAACTCTTATGCCACCTGGGCCATCTCTTAGTTCCTACAATAAAGCGTTAAAAGATGATTTGGGAAGCCCACTACAGTCGGGTGGAAGGACATTTTGGCATAGAGAAAATTGTGGTCGTTCTTCAGAAACATTATTATTGGCCAAAACTTCAACAAGACGTCAACAAGTATATTATATATTTCACTGATTGTGCCATTTCCAAGCCAACCATCAAGAAGCAAGTCTTATACACCCCTCTTCCTATTCCCAAGAATCCATGGGAATCCATATTAATGGATTACATGTCTGGTTTTTCGTCCACCAAGCACGAGAATGATTGTGTGTTTGTGGTCATTGATCGGTTTTTGAAGATGGCCATCCTCACATCCTGGAAGAAGAATATCACAGTGACAGATACTTCCAAGCTCTTCTTCGAACAAGTTTGGGTCGACTTTGGGATACCATATACCATCATCTTCGACCGAGATAGCAGGTTCCTCAACACCTTTTGGTCGATTCTATGGTCTCTGTTGGACACCAAGCTCAAAAAATTCACTGCCTTCCACCCCTAAACCGATGGCCAATCCAAGGTCGTCAATATGATGATTGTGCACATCCTTCGCATGTACAATTCTAATCATCCCCTTACATGGGACGAGAGTCTCCCATATGTCCAACACAACTACAACAGGGCTCTCCATAGTTCCACCAGCCATATCCCATTTCAGGTGGGTATGGGATTCCAGCCCTTGGGACCCATTGATGTTATCCTTCCTCTTTCCACCGCACAAACAGACTCTTCACTTGATCATTCTTCGATCACCAAAGCCACCATATTCATTGAGTGGATTTAGCACATTCGCCAACAGGTCCAGGAGATTTTGCAGAAATCCAATGCTAAGTATAAGCAACGCCATGATCAACACAGAGTACCACACCAGTTCCAGGTTGGTGACAAAGTGTGGTTACATTTGCAGAAGGAGCGTCTCACCAGCCCCATCCGAAGCTTCTCCACTTCGTTATGGGACTTACACTATCACCAAGGTTGTGGGTAGGAATGCTTTTGATCTCAACACTCCACCCTTCCTTGGTCTGCATGCAATATTCAATGTGGACCTCCTTCGACCATATTTTGCACCATTATTGGACACCTCTGAGACCATCAAACAACGAACACGAACAGAGCTCAACCTCGACTGTATGGAATAAGCATCCATAGATCAAATCATTGACACACAGGTCAAGGGCGCTCACTAGCATCGAATCAAGATTTATCGGGTTGTCAAGGTAAGGAAACTCCTACACCAAGTCAAGTGGCTCACTCGGGGCCAAATCCAACAAAAGTTTCCTCAACTAATGGGGGAACTCAATGCAATGGATACCATTTCTTCCTAAGGGGGGATGATTGATCCAGGTGGATATTGGTGGCCACCCACCTATTCCAACTAGCTCCTTGTGTTCATTTTTTTTCAACACGTCCTTCTATACTGCTTTATAATTGTGATTTCTACACTTGTGGGGCTATCTAAAGCCCCACACATTCTCCAGGTGGATACAGGTGGCCTATCACCTAATCCAACTGGCTTATTTTGTATGTTTTCATGTCAACACATCTTTTGTACTTTCAGGGTTGTTTTGGGCCCCTAAACGTTTTTTTTTTTTTTTTGGATCTCCACAGTTATACTATAGATGAAGTCAAAGTATGATTTAGGAATGTGTATTTCTCTAAAATACCTTTCCAACGAGATATCACACACCTAAAACGGAGGTCGTATGAAAAAGTTACGACCCTAGGAAGTTGAGGTACCAAATTACAACAACTTACCTAGAGGGCCCACATGACTTTTGGCATTTCAGCTTCTAGGGTTAGGTTTTTGGGTGTCTAGGGTTTTGGAATTCATGAGTAATATTAAAAGGGCCTCTAGAGCCTCATTGTAATCCACATCTCTTCTTAGAGATAACTACCACATCCACATCTCTTCTTAGAGATAACTACCACCATTCGAGCAAGTTTCAGTTCTGCAGTTTTACAGTTTCATCCTATTTCATTATTTAATAGAAGATATTGTTCATTGGATATTTCTGTTATTCTTCCTATCTATGTCTTTATTGTACTCAGTCTGTAATCAGTTCATTCTGCTCCTAAATCTAGATCAAACAAAGAGAAATAGAGGAAT
>ML803954.1:55618-104729 GCA_009831015.1 Picea engelmannii
GGGAGAGAGAGAGAGAGAGAGAGAGAGAAATATGGAAAGAAATAGAAAGTGGAGAGACATATGTACAGAGAGAGAGGGAAAGATGAAAATAAATAGAAAATGGGAGAGAGAGAGAGAGACAAGAAGAGAAGGTAAGATAGAAAGGGAGAGGAAGAGAGAGAGGGGGATATAGTGAGTGAGAGAGAAAGAGAGAGAGAGGGAGGAAGATAGAGGGAGGGAGTGAGAGGGGGGTAGAGGGGGAGGGAGATAGGGAGGGGGGAGAGAGAGGGATAGAGAGGGATATTTTTTTTTAACAAGAATGCATGTGCATTCTTCTTACTAATTTTTGGAACTATGTGTAGTTTGTAATACCCTAGGTTCAAGTAATCTGTGCCCAACAAAAGCCGCTAGACACTGGCCCTTTCGGCATCACCTGAGCTATCTATTGGGGATTAAAGACACATGTTTCTATAGTAGTGAGAGAATGGGAGGTGAACATTATATTCATTATTCCTTATTAGTTATGTGCACATAATTATGTTCTTGTTCTGTATTAACTACTTAGTGATTTCATATTCTTACTATTAGTATATTCCAGATTACCACATAACCCATTATTGTAATAATCATGATTGTTGTGCAAATGATTAAACATAAGAAAACTCTACTCTAATATGAATTCATAAAGAATTAATAAGAAATCACATAAAATACATATGACACAAGATTTAACATGGTTCACCCAACTCTGGGCTACATCCACAATGATTGGCTTCTTTATTATGAATTTAGTAATTTCTCTCGGCTTGAGCACTACACTAACAAAGATATGTCATGGTTACATTTATCCTCTCCTAGCCTAGGCACTTTGTAGTGCAATCCTCTCTCTCTTTCTATATGCATCATCCCTTACATTCAGACATTGGTTTTCTCCCTTCCCAGTATATTCTATCAACCTTATTATTGACATGTGTTCTCAGTAGTTTGGAACTGACTCCACAATATTGCTCGAGAATAACCACACAAAGGAACCAACCAACAAAAAGGATCAGGAACCCAATTACATGAGGATGAACCCCTATTCTCCCAACCCATTATATATTTATACATACAATCTAGGGCTTAAAACTCTACTTGGTTCATCCCAAAAAACCATTACATTGTATGACTACTTTAGTTAACTGGCTATTCTGGTTACTTTCACCTATTTTTCCATTTGCATGCTTCTTTTGCACTATAACTACTTTTTTTTCCTGATTTTTCACATCCTTCCATCTTTAGAATGTCGAGATATCATCCTTCCTTTTTGGCCGCTTTCTTATCCTAATTTATTCTACTTTATTCTTTTGTTTTCTTTATTCTTCTTCTCACTTTATTCCACTCACTTCACATTGTACTTCTGAATGCACTTCAGCTTCACACTCCCTAGTATTTCTTCTTCTCCTATGTGCACCTCTTCTATGCACATCTTCTATACTTAGGATTTTTCCCAAAATTGTATACGAAAACTACCTACCCAATAGGCCCCAACACTAACCTGTGGCTCATCCTGAGCCACTCAGGCCTATTGCGTGCTCCTCCATGCCGCAATGAAATTTTGGGAGGATGACTTTGATTCCTGCACTTCCTTTAGTATCGTTGCCTCTGTCTCTGTGATCTCTTTGGCCCCCTATGCAGTCAATCTTGTAAGTTTATCTTCTGCTTTCTTTACCTTTCCCTGTGCAGTGACTAGTTCACTGATTACCCTCACTGCTTCTTCCTGCAGTGGTCCTAGATCCTACTGAAGGATCTTCTATTGATCCCTCATTTTCTCCACTTCCACGTACGACTTCCTTTGTAACAAAATTGTTGTCATACATTCCGCTGGTGGAAGTGTAGTGATCCTTTCTAAATCTTGTTGTGCCTATTCCCGTGCTTCTCTTACCTTGGCCTCTACAACCTTCATTTCTGAATCGTCCACTAGGTTTGTCTTGATCTATGCTCTCTCCTCATAGAGTTTGGTGCACTCTTCTTATATCTTCTTAATGTTAGTGATTGTTGTCATCACCATTCTCTCTCTTCCTTCTTTGAATTTTGGTTGTGTGTATGGCACACTTTGTAATTGTATGTCCTCTATATATGATAGAAAACCTTTTATGCCTTCACTGATATTCAATACTTATTCCTCCATAGTATCTTCTATTACTATGGGGAATTAGGGAATGGCCTTTTATAATTTCTGGACGGCCATTTGAGTTTTCTGCGCTATAATTTTGTCTTCATCTTTCTCCTTTAGGGAATTCCTTACCCTTTCCTCGACCTTGTTCTTTTTTTTCATTACCTCTTCCACTCGGCGTTCGACTTCCTTCTTCTGCAAGAGCATAGCGTCATAATATTGTTGTAACTAGGCTCTTCCGTCCATAATTTTTGTCAAGTCTTGATGTACTTCATCTCCTCGATTCTTAATCTCTTTCAATAAGCCTATAGACAAGTCTTGTAATCTTTGTATCAGAATCCTCATTACCACTATGTTCAGTTGTCCTAGCACGTTCACCTATTCTTTTAATTCAGACATTGGAAATTCAAGTGTGTTCATCTCAATATGGAGTGTTAAATGCTCGACTATTAGTTGAGTTAATGTTGGATATGTATCCTCTTCTTCCTTCCACAGAATTATGGATGATCCTCCCTCAGTCATGCTCTCTTTTTATAGGTTGGCATCTGCTAAGATCCATTGTAATGCTTCCCGCTGATTGTGCACTCTTTGTTGATCCTCTTCTTGCTTCCTAGTTTCTTCGTCCATGATTTTTTATGCAAGATCCTGTACCTGGTAGTTGATCCTATCCATATTATCATTGGTTAAATTATACACTGTGGTTTCCTTATGCAGTTTAGGCTTCTTACACGCCCCCCCTATTGGTTATTTCCCCTTATTCTTTCATTTTTCTCCTGTCGCAGGGACTGTCTACTGAACTTCTGTCGTGGATGGGCCAGAAATATCTCTTGTGTCATTGTTTTGATCATTCACCTTCTCGTCATCTGGTTTTTCATCACTCTTATATTTCTCTTCTTCCTCATTTAGGTGTCTTGTTTTTGCTGTTGGTATTTTCCAGCCATATTCCCAATCATTCACTATCAAACATACATCCTATGTTGTCAACCTATAATTGGTTGGAAACCACTGGTGCATTGGATCCTTCTTTTCCTACACATACATGTGGTTCATTCCTGCTTTGAAATACATGATATCCTTATATGTTTCCATTGTCTTGACTGATATGCACGATGCATGTGCAAATGGATACCTGATAGTATCAAAGTATACAAAGAATGTAACATTAGTGTCCCATTGAATTCTCTTGTATGTCATATGCCATAAGTTGTCATACCTCCTTAAATTGCCTCTGCTAGATGTTCCCATGCACTTATAGTAACCTGGTTCCTACCACTCGACCAATGCAATTAGAATCAACAACCATGCATAGTGAAATTTTGTTCCCTTTTCTTGGGCCTCAATATAATCCTGCAAAAATTGGTTCATCAAGAAGGTGGCCTAGTTCATTTGAACCCCTTCGACACATTTTTTTGCAGCTGCAATGACTGCAGTCGATACTTCATCCTTTCGAAATTTGTGCAACAACTTGCAGGCCAATACCTGCATTGAAAACCGAGCATTTTTATCATTGATGTTTTTCACATCTAGTCCCTCTTTTCCCCTAAAAGTATGGAAATTTTCCTTCATCGATTATGAGAGGGATCACTCTCCTTCCTTGTTGAACAAAAGGGTCAGACCCTTGTTGGCTTTTGGCAGTCCTATAATGCATGCAATTAGTGCAATGTCAATTGATACTAGGGGATCAAGCCATAACATCCCCTCATGGACACAACTGAGCAACACCTTCAGACAAGCATTAATCTCCAAAATTTTTCCAAAATGTGGATTCTTCAACAGGTTTAGTATGTACACCTTCTCCAATATTGTATCCCATACCTATTTCTCTAGCACTATCGCTGACATGCCTGGCATTCTCTTCATGCAAAATTATTTTTCCCTGCCCAACTCCAGGAATTGTTTCTCGTCCGTAATGTCATGATCCATGAACTTGAGGCTAGAAACCTTTCCAAGCATATCTCCTTCAATGCTTACACCAGGAGGGACCAATGTTGTTTCCAACGGGTATTTCCCATTGGTTGGTAAAGTGATTGGTGGCGCATCATCCATCCTACGTGGGATGTAATTTCTCTAGAAGTTGGCTTGTGAAGATGAAGATGAAGCTCCAAGTACTTCCTCAACCTCTAGTGTCTCTACTGATCGTTTTGAATTTTTTCTTGTTGTTGCTGATGACAATCCAACTTTTGGTGGGGCCGTTCCTCTTATGTGACAAATTCCTTAAATGGACATGTGTTTGTTCTCTTGTGGTTGTATATCGACTGTGATGCACTCATATTCACTTTGGTTCGCTATGGTTTTCTCTCTCTTACATGAAACAATGAATTATGTTTAATAACCTTCTACTGTTTTTGTGCCTCCTTTCCAATTGTGCATGTCTCTTCATGCCTTAACTACCTTCTCCATTATTCCAATGTGGTTGATGAGTTGTTAAATAAATTCATCTTTATTGCCAAATATGTTGTATTAATTTTCCCTTGTACTGCCAATCTATCGTGATTTCTGGTGGATTTTACTATTTAATATTATATGACATATTTATGACCTGTCATTCCCACTTCGTAGTGAAAATTTCCGTGATTTAATGCTTCCAAAGGTCTTTTCATTGCCAAACTACGCAAAGGTTCTTACTTTTGCGTCTGTGTTCTTCACAGTCTTTGTCCTATGTGTTTTTTTTTATGAATTGGTGCAATTATATTCGGATGTATGATAACCATGCATTCTGTGAAAGTTATTATGTCGTAGTACTCTGTAATCTTGTTCTTTTTATCTATATATTTTTTATTTGATTTTCTTCCTTCTTCTACTTTTTTCTTTTGTTTTTGTTTGTTTTTCCTTCCTACTATAGTACAACCACTATGATACATGTGCTCTGCTGCAACCCAGATTACTATGTAGACTGTCGGTCATCTCTATAGAGCTTCAAAACACTTCCATACACAATTCCTCCAAGGACTTCTCCATTCAGGATTTCCAACTACGTAGCACCTATCTCTGTTACATTTTAAATCACATAGGGTCCTAACCAGTGCATTCTAAACTTTCTTGGATGCTACATAAACTTGTTTTCATAGATTAATTCCAAATCTCCCACT
Source organism: Picea engelmannii (assembly GCA_009831015.1). Classification (NCBI taxonomy): domain Eukaryota; kingdom Viridiplantae; phylum Streptophyta; class Pinopsida; order Pinales; family Pinaceae; genus Picea; species Picea engelmannii. The sequence goes on from ML803954.1 coordinate 60,842, forward strand.
TGAAAATTTTATGTTTGATGTGTCGATCGTGCCAAGCCTTCTCACTTTCCTTATGAACTTGTTGTTGGAAACCTGCAATAGACTAATCTTCTTCAAGTTGTACCAACTGTGATAGTCTGTCCTCTACTGCACCAGAGTCTGAAAGATTGGTGATTTTTGCAACGTGCATGCTAGGTAGAATAAAATCTATTGGCATCACTTCTTCTTGCCCATAGAGAAACCTGAAAGGTGTATGACCTATCAACTTTTTACTTGTAGTCCTATAATCCCATAACACCGTAGGAACTCGTAAGTCCCAATCATCTCTCCCTACATTGAAAATTTGTTTCAAAGTGTTCTCTAAGATTTTATTGAAAATTTCCACTGTCCCATGGACTAAGGATGATACAATGTACTCTTTTGATGATGAATTTGAATCTCCCCAGTCAATGCTGCAATTGTCTTGTTCAGAAATTCTGTGCCTTCATCACTGATTAATATGCATGGACATACAAACCTTGTGACTACATTCTCAAACAAAAACCTCGCAGTAGTCTCCGTGATGCAATCTGTAACTTGGGTTGCTTCTTCCCACCTTGTCAAATACTCTGTCGCAATGATGATGTAACTTGCTCATGATATTCTTACTTGTGGATTGATTGGACCCACAAAATCTATGGCCCATTTCTAAAATTATTGTAAGGTAACTTGTGGACTCAAAGGCATTTCATCCCTCCTGGATGGATTTCCCACTCTTTGACATACATCGCATGATTGACAATATTCCTTCACATCTTTGTGAAGTGTAGGACACCAAAGTCCTGCGAAGAAAATATTTTGTGCAGTTTCTCACCTTGCATAATGTTCTTTTGAAATCTTGTCATGTGCTTCTTCAACTATCATCAATATTTCGTGTTACAGTACACATCGTCTCAATATTCCATCTGCACCTAACTTTTATAAATTCCCTGCAATCAATGGATAATCTACTACTTTCATTACCATTTGTTTCTTCTGTGAAACCATCATGTCTGATGGGGCAATACCTATACCTAGAAATCATATGATGTCTGAGAATTAATCATCCACCTTCTTAAATGAAAATAGTTGTGCATATGGGCAGTTGTCATCTGAATTTCCTACATCTTCCCCTAATGGTATGCACGATAAATGATATGGTCCTGCATTCAAATTCCCTACTTTCACTACAACCTCAAAATCGTGTCCTTGAAATAATAGTAGTCACGTTCATATTCTCCCCCTCAACATTGGCTTGTTGACTAAGTATTTAAATGCAGAATGGTCTGTATACATCTTAAAGTGAGACCCCAATAAATAATATCTAAACTTTTGTAGTGCATTGACCATTGCCAATCCTTCTCGTTTCATGGTAGTATAATTCTTCTATGCTATGGGCAACTTCGTTCTTGCAAACGAAATTGGGTGATCTATGTCTCCCTCCCCTGGTTGGGATAGTACTACGCCAAACACCATGGATGATGCATCTACATGTACATGGAACCCCTTATTCCAATCTGGAAAGATCAAAATCGTCAGGATCACTATTTTTTTCTTTATGGTGTCCAAACCCTTATGATAGTACTCGTTCAATTGAAAATTTTCTTTCTTCTTGAGTAGCGTTTCCATCGCTGTTGTGATCTGCGCATATCCTTTGATAAATTTCCTCTAATATCTTGTAGGACCCAAAGTTTCCCTCATTTTTCTAACTGATGTTAGTGGTTGTAAATCCAGAATTGTTGCAATCTTGGCTGGATCTACTAGTAATCCCTTCTTGCAAACTACATGTCCTAGCAAAATTCCAAACGACGAGAAAAAAATACACTTATTCATGTTCATCGAAATCTAACACTGTCTACACTGATCCAACATTAGGCTGAGGAATTCTATGTCATCCTTTAGTATATTGAACATCATCCAATCATCAAAGTACGATTCAAGGAACTTGTGGATAAATTATTTGAACATTGCAACCACAACTCTATAAAACATCATAGGGGAATTCTTCAGTCCAAAGGGAATTACTATATACTGATAACTCCGCCACTCCATTGAAAAAGTGTTCTTGTGTGAATCCTCTTGCACGATTTTTATCTGATGGTATCGTGAGGATCCATCTATGAAAGAATAAGTTTCTTTCTCTCCTACGTTCTCCAGTACCTCATCTATAAATGGTGTTGGAAATGGGTCATGTAAACATGCATCATTCAAATTTCTCAGAACCACGTAGATATTGATTCTTCTTATCTTCTTTTCCTACACTACCATTAGACTAATTCACTCATATTATTCTACTGATTCAATGATTCCTACATCTAACATCTTGTCTATTTCAACTTTCACCTTTTCCTTGTACTTTGGATTTAACCTGTAAGGTCTCTATCATACTGGCTTCGCTCCTGGCTTTAGTAAAATATTCATCTCACATAAGTCCCTTGATATTCCCTTCATCTATGAAAATGTCGTTGGGAATAGGTCTTGATATTCACACAACAAGTCTACAATCTTTCTGAATGTCTCATCACTCCATTAATCCCCTATTTTTGCAAACTTCGGATTCTTTATTGTCAATGTTTACCTTCTGCGTCTTTATTGGGTGGGTGTATGTGGAAGATTCAATCTCTGGCCCCTCTACTAATTGTTCTCCTTATGTCTCAGGTACTTTTACATTTCTTGGATATTCTTCATAGTTCTCTTCCTTAGCCACATTGTAGCACTCCACTAACTCATGGACAATTATAGTAGCTATGGCCACACTGCATACTAGTACCACCTCCATCGACCTTTCTTCTGTGGATATCTTCATTTGAATAGCCTATAGCACTGAATCTATTGATGTATATTAATGTTAAAATGTAAATGTGACTTTGAAACTATGAACCAACGTGTCCCATATTGGTGTCTCTCTGCGTATTTCCAATTCCAAATACCAATTTTTTGGAATTATGTCCAAGGTATGTATAAATCCATGCGTCCATTCTATTTCTAGTACTGAACTCCATAAAGTCTTGCAATGCTCAACATGACCTGTTGGATCACTCTCTCTTGTATACTTCTACGTAATATTTTATTCCTCATTCATGAGCCTTACTTGCATTAGTCTTCTGCATTGTTTCCAATATTTCATCCCCTCTCTGTGTGCAACCCACCATGTGGCTGGAGTCTCTTTTAGGATAACATCTAGTGTTAAACTCCTTTGTTGTTCAGGTACCTAAAACTCAAATTCCTTTCCAAAAAAACTTATATCAGTTAATCCATCATACCTGGGTGGATCACATAAATTTGTTCCAATCTAGCACAAGTATTGGGTTATGAGTTCTCATCATCAAGTTGAGACTTCATGCATTCTCTGCTACCAATTCTCTAGACCTTCTTCAGAATCTGATGCACACAAACTGATACTTCTCCAACTTAGTGCACCATCTGCAGTAGGGTTGACATAATCATTCGTCCACACAGTCATGTTATATAAGTTGTCAATGGCATTTCATCTAGCTGGCTCTATTTATCTCTTTCCTTCTGATGGGTCCAAGGGTCCAATGAATTTCAAATCTCCAACTTTGAATATCATCTACCTCCTCTTCAAGTTGCTGATATATTGGTTATCAAATTCCCATTCCAGTCTCATCAGTGTTGGATATGTTAACTATCATCCACGATCGCAATAACTTCAAAGTCTTCCACACTACGCACCTAATCTATGTTTACATGTACTCCTTTCAAACGACCAATCGATACGATTTTGTGTTGATTTGTGAGCCTTAACTGAACATGAGACCATACTAGCTTGGGTTTTCCCATCATCTCCTAGGTATTTGTTGCTTTGTTTCTCTCTTCCTACTCTTATTCTGACCCAAATTAATATTTGATCATGGTTCCTACAAAACCCCTTTAACATTATCGACCCTCCTGGTAAACTGACAGGAAACATGGTACACAGAGTGTACTGTGCGGTATCAACTGAGATAGTTCTATGGGTGACTTCGAATATCAAGTGCTTGCAGTCTAGGAAGGAGTAGGGATCTGGGATTAATATTGATCTTCTTAAGGCCTTGATCTGATTATTCTCTTTATTATTCCTAAGATTCATTCATTTGTTAATCCTATGCATGCATTCTAATAGGTCTAGATGAACCATTCATTCATCCATTCATAATATAATTACTGGAAGATGGTAAATATGCAATAAACAACACAAAAAACATAGGTTTTACAGTGGTTCACCCCCTCATGGGATACATCTACATATATATGGATTTTTAAGCTCTTTTATTATGTTTGTTGCAAAATATGGTGTTGTACGCACTACATATCCGATCATACAATCATGCAAAAGGTTCAACAACCTATGTGAGGAGGACTAGATAACACCGGGATACTAAGACTATGATCTAAGCCTCAAAATATGGCCTAATTGGCTCTTCTACAACTCCACAGCTTATAAAATCACATCAGAACTATAATAGTCGAATTGAATCAAAATTCCAGTCGATCCCAACTGACCAATTTCGAACCACCTAGAACCCCGATATAGACCTCCTAGGTTATTATTTATACAAATTTACAAGATTATTATCCATTATAATCTCTTACCAAAACCCTAACCCGAACCTGGTTAGGTTTTCCTACTTGTGCGCCTTGCATGCTTTCCTCGTTTGCATGTCGCCTTTCCTTGCACATGTTGTTTTTCCTGCCAGTTGTTCTTTTCCCAAAATTACGCTTTACCTTCCCAAAATAATGCTTTCCTCAAAATAGGCCTGCATCCAACAATATTCTTAGGTAAAACATTCACATCAGACCGCAAGTACAAAATAACATTAGCCACATCATACTCCCCAATTTGTGCACTGAATCTTAATTCTCCATTGGTCCTCTTCCTGTGTAGTACCTGATTCACCATCCTTTGTGTGATTGGAGTTTCCCTCCCTCATGTGTAGTGATCAATCATTCCATATAGTGTACTCAACGAAGTTTCATATTTCATTAGCTCTACACAACTTCTCATGAATTCAGTTAGCATTTTTACCTTTCCAGTTGGCTTCTCAGGAAAGGCATGATCTTCTACATGAGATGAAGATGATGTTGATGTTCCCCAATCCTATCCAAGTACTTCTTTTCTTTCCCTCTGATATGTCTCTTTTTATTGATGAGGATCAAAGGTTGGCATAGGCCCTGCTAACTTACGCATTACTCAGTATGATTTCCTCCATTATTCATTTCAACTCCTATTATAGATCCTCCTCACGTAACAAATCTTATTCTTGGTCCTTTGTTGTGTTTTTCAACTGATATATTCTACACAACTTGGTTTTGATTTTGATTATGGTTTCCTATGGCTTGTCATTTTGCAACTAGATGGGGAAACTTTTTTGTCGCATGGTCTATTTCTCTATAGTATGTGCACATTATACATGGATTCAAGAAGTCGTTGGCCAAGTGTCCTGGTTGATTACAATTTTAACATATAATTGGTCCTCTTCCTCCTCTTCCAAAATTTCCTTCGCCTCGACCTCTTCCAAAGTTTCCTATGTTCCCTGGATTAAAGCCTCTTTGATTATTATATTACATACCAGCCCCATATTTTGCAGAATTCTCCGCCTAAGTCATGTACACATCCAAAGTTCATTGCCTCATCAAGTTCAACGTGTAGAAATCCTTCTCTTCATGTCCAACAGACTTGAAAAAATTGTAAAATAAGCTCCTTGGTGTACTCTGATACTTTTGTAGCAATGGACACTCAGTTGGGTGGTGTCCCCATTTATCACATATCTCATAATATACCCCTCTTGGTGATGGATTCGATGCTCCAGTCACAAAAATACTTCGTGAATGAAGGGAATTCATCCTTGTGATGACCTTCAGTCCTACACTTGGTACACCAAATTTTCTCGTGTTTCTCTTTTCCCTTTGTCAGTTTTTCCAGTTGAATATTCATTGCAGCCAACTACATCTAAACTTGCACCATCCCTTCACTGTCTCCTATAGGGGTAGAAGTCTCGCAATAAACCATTCCTTATTCTATTGACTGGGGATTTGTAAAGTTAGTCTACCCATTAGATCTTTGAACCTTTGGTCGAAGTCCCATACTGACTTTGTTTGTACCTGTTTAATCTCCTTTAGTTTTGTGATGTACTATGACTCAGACTTGGGCTTCTTGAACTCTTTCAATAGAGCTTGCCTTATCTCTGCCAAATTCTCAGTCTACCCTGTAGGTGTGGCACTTTACATCTTCATGTACCCTGTAGGTGTGGTACATGAAGAATATTCTTCCTCTAGTATACCCTATTCAATCCTCTGCATCCTCATTCTCTCCTTTCCATCTTCATCATTTCCTTCGTTCTCTCTTGATATTATACTATCCACTTGTCATCCCCCAGTTCCCCTATGTCTGTGAAGCCTCTTAGTAGTCAGATTGCATCTTCATCATGTACTTGTCACAAAACAACATATTTATCCACGTACCCAATGATTTCTTGAACCTCCTGTGTGGACCTTTGAAAAACTATCTTTCTGCAACACTGTTTGATTGGGTTCAATCTACTACAAACTCTTTAATGTAACCTCCTAGTATTCTATGATCCAACAAAAAGTCAATTGCACAAGTAGTTGGGTTACTTACATAATTCAACTATCTTACCTCCTCAGGAGTCCAATTCCTTGGATTTGTAGTTCTGTACCTTCTAGTATTCTTTGCTAATCTTTATAGACACTCAGCCATAATAATTGGAAATTCGCCAAAGAAGATTTCATGTAGTTTTGTGTACACATACCTTTGCATCCATTTCTTTTCTCTCATTTGAGGGTTTCTATTCTCTTTCCAAGCATATTATCATTCCTTCCTTTCAAACAATTCTAATATCTCTTTCTTAGTTGGCCTCCACAACATTCCTTCAATCGAAAATTTTGGGTCCTGGAAACATAACCATTTATTGGCACTACATGTGGTTTGTAAGACCTAGGTTTGAGTAATATATTACCAACAAAACTCACTATACATTGGCCCTTTTGGCATCACCTTCTTGTGCAGATGAAGTCTCACCTAAGGTATCTATTGGGACTGCAAAAACTAGGTTTTTGCAGTAGTGAGGGAATGAGACATGGCCATATGTTCATTCTTCCTTATTAGTTTTGTGTCTGTAATTTTGTCGTCGTTATGTATTAACTACGTAGTGATTTCAGATTCATACTATCAGTATATCCCAGATTACCACATAACCCATTATTATAACATTCATGATTGTTGCACAATGATTAAACATAAGACAACTCTACTCTAATATGCATTCATAAAAAAATCATAATAAATCACATAAAATACATACAACACAAGATTTAAAATGGTTCACCCAACTCTCGGCTACGTCAACAATGACTGACTTTTTTATTATTTGCTTAGTAGTTTCTCCAGTCTTGCGCACCACACTTACAAATATATGTCATGTTTATCTTTCTCTTCTCCTAGCCTAACCACTCTATAGTGAAAGCCTCTCTCTCTCTCTGCATCATCCCTTAAATTTAGACACGGATTCTCTGAGCTCTCCCTTCACAACCTATCCTATCAACCTTCTTACTGACACGAATTCTCGACGGTTTGGAACAAACTCCACAATATTGCCCAAGAATAACCACACAGAGGAACCTACCAACAACAAGGAACATGAACCCAATTACATGAGGAGGAACCCATGTTCTCCCAACCCATTACAAATTTACATATTTATACATACAATCTAGGGCTTAAAATCCTACTTGTTTCATCCCAAAAACTCATTACATTGCATGACTACTTCAGTTAACTGGCTGTTCAGGCTACTTTCACCTGCATTGTTGTCTACATGTTGATTTTGCACTCTGACTTCTTTTCTTCCTTCTTTTTTGTGTCCTTCCATATTTAAAACATCGAGTTGTCATCCTTCATTTTCATCCACTTTCTTCTCCTCCTTTATTTTGCTTTATTCTTCTCTTTTATTTATTCTTCTTCCTTCTTTATTCGTCTTACTGCACATTGTACTTTTGTATGCACTTCATCTACGCACTCACTAGTATGTATTCTTCTCCTCTATGCGCTTCTTCTATAGTTAGTATTTTTCCCAAAATTGTATCCCAAAAATTCATGCCCAACACTAATAATGTGCATGCGTGTTCCTAAAGCATGCACACACTATTTTCATTTCAATTTTTTTTAAGGAATGTGTGTGCTTTCTTGATTTTTTTTTTATCAAGAATGCATGTGCATTCCTAAATAATCCAAGTTGGAAATTATGTGTGTTTATTTCGTTAATATCGAGAATGTATGATTAAGGACGCATGCACAATTCTAGGAATGTGCATGTGTTCCTGCACGTGCATGTTCCTTTGCACCTGATTGCCACTTTTTCATCCACCAACTTTGTGCGTTCCCATGTTCCCTAGATGTAAAATGGCACTCATTGGTAACTCATTCACCACTGCCACCCTCACCACTATTAGATGCATCTCAAAAATTTATCTTTTGTCTCTTACTCAAGTCAAAACCTCAATTCATTTTGTGCCTGGGTGTGGTTTGTCTCTCTGGATACTAGAAAAAGAAACAACATTCTTATAAATTTTTTGCCACATTGAATTAACAACCTTACAAAATGATAATTTATAATTCAACATAGGAAAACTCACAATAGATAGTACTGACAATCACAAGGGTGTTTCCCTCCTCCACTGCTCTAATCTCTCAGTAGCTATGCCACCCTGCAACAATTACAAGAATCAAATCATGAAATTTAAACAAAGATGCATAAAATTAATTCCATTCTTGATACATAAAAAAATAATCAATGAATGATATCACAATGAATAAACCAGGCAACGATGAATATCACTAGCAAGTGGAACACTCAACTATACAATATCATATAATGTAACATCTATTTTCATATCGATTATGTTATCTATATCATATGATGGATGGGAGGATGCTTGAGAGTGAAGTGGTGCATCCTCAGTGGAAAATGTTTTGGGGTTCAATAGAGATGAATGGCGTGTGGCGTACACATGCAACCAATGTGGATGGATGGGATGGAAAAGGTGGTGGGGGTGGGCAGTGATAAACCCCCATGAATTGTACAAGGGATGGAAAAACCCTTGGGGAAGAAATGGTATCCAAAGAGCTAGGGAAAGGTGACAAAGGATTGTACTAGCCATGTAGCTAGGGACAAATGATGTGTGGAATGTTGGTAGTGGTGGTGAATGTGATGGTAGTGGTACAAGTGACTTGGAAATGAATGTACCAAACTGCATACCTATTTACAATATTTTTATTAGTACAAAAATATAAAATTCAATCAAAAAGATATAACAAATTTCACATTTAAACAAGATTTACCTTGACACATGATACCTATGAAGGGGGTTATTTTTCCATCCCGGGTGGACATGGTTCATCATTTTATGCTATAACAACATGTAGAAAAAAAACAACATTATATTTAATTTCTCACAAACATCCTTTAGAAGCACAACAACTATCTTACATATGTAGAAAAATAGTATCATATCAATGAGATTTCCAAAGAATAAGCAAAGTACTATGTTTAATTTATCAAAGGTACTGCAAACATGAGTTTGGTGCACCAAATGCATAGGTTTCTGCCACTATTGTATCAATGGTGGAAATTGGCATTGATTCTCTATCTTGTGTAAACCCATGACCCACCCCATGGAATCCACAATGCTAAAGTAGTTGATATGGAGACCTAACATAAACCATACCAATAATTTTATGAGGAAATATAGAGGCAACTCCCTATTATTACAGGGAAGTTTGTCAAAAACCATAAACCACCTAGCCATCCAATTCTCTAAAATTTGTTGGTAGGTGCACCAAGTCCATACAAATGTGTCTCTTTGTGACTAGTGGTTGTACTCTAGTTCTACAATCAATAAACAATGTCATAAATTATTGTTATTCTAATTTTTATGTCTCTAACTTGGTTTTTATCTAGCCCAATCCTATAATATTCAAACATTCTAGCCCTGTAATATAAAAATGTTAGTTAATTGGTCATGGGGGCTTGCAATGGAAGATACAATGGTTTCCAATGAATTGTCTAGTGACACTCATGAGGGATATCTGACATTCTGTAATTCTTGAAGAAAAGTTCTAAGAGACCTCAACTCTTCATCAATTTCCATGTTTATATTTTATGGTTGTGGGTTAGGGTTTGGTGTGCATTTATGTGGTAGTGTCGGGTTTAGGATTTTCTAGGCTCCATATTAATTAAGTTTTCTGCAATTTAGTAATGAAAAATGTAATTTGGGTTTATTTTTTAAATATTTAAACAAATTAGGAAATTAAAAACAAATTGAAATTCCATGCAAATACATATCTAGAATCAACTAGAGACCGCATCAGTAAACTGTGGACACCACGTTAGTAGAGTGAAGGAATATTTTTTCTTAATCTCCCTTGACAACATGCGGCTTGGTCAGTCTATTGGTGAAATAGACTGGTCACAACCCTTGTTAAAAAAATGAACAGAGGAACATGCAGACATTCCTAGAGTGCATGCATATTCCTAGGAGTGCATGCATGTTCTTGTGCATGTGCATGTGTTCATACCCAAGGTTTGACTTGGTTCCCTAAGTGGTGGTTTGGGGATTTTAAATCCTCATCAAGAATGTGTGTGTGTTTTTAATAATGTGCACACATTCCTATGTGAGCTTGTTCATGCTCACCTCAATGCCACTTTGTTTTCCATCAACTTCTTGTGGACACCCATATTAAGTTAAATAATTTATGATAATAGTGTATTCAAATATTTAAAAAGTAAATTAAATTACAAAGTTATTTGTAATCTTATTTTAATCAAACAATATGCACATCAAAATAATTTACTAATTAGTTTTATTATGTAAATAATTTTTTTTAAATTTTAAAATGACAAGTTAGTTAGTAGATAAATTGAACTTTAGTTCCATGAATTTTTTTTCTTTTAAATTTCATAGGAACTTTTTTGAAAGTTATAATTCCATTTTATTGACTAGAACTTTGATCATGGAACATTTTCCTTTGATATTTTATCCCAATTTAATATTATCCTTATCATCAGAATTTGAAAATTCTAGATTAAAATAGATCTTTAGATTGTTGGAAAAAAAGTAAACTCACTAAACTCTTGATATGTTTTTTATCATTTCAAGGTTCCTCATAGTGATCCATATCATAAACATAACATAAATAAATTATATTTCATCTCATAAGTAAGTAGATATTTTTAACTCATACAATCGTTTTAGCCCTCTTGGTGGAGTTTCATTCACAACTAGAACCCTAGACAAGTTAATTTAGAAAATCATTACTTCTTCTTGAGCCTTGTATAACTTGTTTATGTCTTCATTTATTTCCTCTATTTCTTCTTTTTTAATGTTTTCTACCTCTTGTAAAGGAAAATATCCTATACTCAGATCATCTCACGATCATCTTCAACATTTGAAAGTGGTAGTTCACATGGTCATGAGCTTTTACATTTAGAAGGATGGCTCTTTTTTCCTCTTTGTATGTTCTCTATATTGAGGAAAAGATTCATGTAGATGGCCTATTTTATGACATAAGACCCAACTAAATGTTGTATTTTCATAATCTAATACTTGATTTCATTCAACTTTGTCTTTTTTGAAATATGTATATTCTTTGGAGAACTGTTACTAAGATCAATCTACATGCGATTTCAAGAATAAGTAAAAATCCCCAAGTAAGCCTCCTAAAAATATACCTTTACAAATATACCTAAATAGTTTCTAACATATTTAAGTGCTAAAGGATACGAGTAAGGAAGTGGAAATTTGGTTGACAATCCCATACTAACATTTTAGATGCAACCATAGTGTAGAGATCAAAATCCAAGAAATATGGAGTAATGAATATACCTTATCTTCCCACAAACCATCGCCTAACCTCAAAGACTATATGATAATCATCATGAATAAGAAATTGTACAAAAAGAAAATTTAGAGAACAAATATACCTTGCATTTTGGAATAGTTTGAATAGATCCACTAATATAGGTTTGTTGTACAAGGACAACACCATCAAAATGAAAAATAATTGATGTTGATTTATATGAAGGTAATCAAGAACCTCATTGTAAGAGATCTCTACCATTGGAACCTCATATGTTTCTCCACAATATGCATACCTGGAAAAACAAGGGGCTAAAGTGTTTGAAAATACATCTTAGATCAAACTCCATCCTCAAATGTAACCAACTTTGAAAAGAGGGAACCCATATTCCCATTTCTCTCCTCTGTAGGCACATAGATATGTTCAACATTGAATAGTTACATATGTGCTATTCAAATTGTTGGGAAAATCCTCCAATTGTTTTCCTTCAAAAATAAAATGTTAATTTTCAACTGGAATCCCATGGAAATTTTCGAGTCCATGATTTGATGTGTTTTGGTACAGTCTACATGACCTTCTCTTACTATTTACCTTGCCATTTTCCATCATATTACCCTACAATGACATATATTTTACCATTTTTCCTTCAAATTGTGTTTTTGGTTCAAAGGTAGTTATCTTAGACTAAGTATTTCATTTTTCCTTGTTTAATGAATGAAATGTGTTTAATTACTTGAGTTGATGAAAATACTAGAACATTCATGTAGTTTGTTGAACAAGTCCTATAGTCACCTCAATGGTTGAGATATTTTATACTCATTCTAGTTGATTTGAAGATATGGTTTCTGTAGAGAATCACATACACATGAGCATCCACTATCCAACTTGGCCAACACTACAAAAAAATAAGCACTATTAATGGTCCATGATCCAATCAATTATTGTAGCGTGTATGAGGTTCTTACGATTTCATGCCTTCATTTATGAAATTATAACGAATTTATATATACGAAATTATGTTGGTTCAATTAGATAGTTTGAAGCCAAAAATGTAATGTAGTGACTATCTTTGGTGGATTGAACGGGATTGGAATTTTTAGAGCTGTTAGTATTTAGTTTGAATCTCATTGTATATTTCATCTCATAAGTAAGTAGATATTTTTAACTCATAAGATCGTTTTATCCCTCTTGGTGGAGTTTCATTCACAACTAGAACCCTAGACAAGTTAATTTAGAAAACCATTACTTCTTCTTGAGCCTTGGATAACTTGTTTATGTCTTCATTTATTTCCTCTATTTCTTCTTTTTTAATCTTTTCTACCTCTTGTAAAGGAAAATATTCTATACTCAGATCATCTCACGATCATCTTCAACATTTGAAAGTGGTAGTTCACATGGAAATGAGATTTTACATTTAGAAGGATGGCTCTTTTTTCCTCTCGGTATGTTCTCTATCTTGAGGACAAGATTCATGTAGATGGCCTATTTTGTGACATAAGACGCAACTAAATGTTGTATTTTCATAATCCAATACTTGATTTCATTCAACTTTGTCTTTTTTGAAATATGTATATTCTTTGGAGAACTATTACTAAGATCAATCTCCATGTGAATTCAAGAATAAGTAAAAATCCCCAAGTGAGCCTCCTAAAAGTATACCTTTACAAATATACCCAAACAATTTCCAATATATTTAAGTGCTAAAGGATACGAGTAAGGAAGTGGAAAATTTGGGTGACAAGCCCATACTAACATCTTAGATGCAATCATAGTGTAGAGATCAAAATACAAGAACTATGGAGTAATGAAGATACCTTATCTTCCCAAAAACCATCACCTAACCTCAAAGACTATATGATAATCATCATGAATAAGAAATTGTACAAAAAGAAAATTTAGAGAACAAATATACCTTGCATGTTTGGAATAGTTTGAATAGATCCACTAATATAGGTTTGTTGTACAAGGACAACACCATTAAAATGAAAAATAATTGATGTTTATTTATATGAAGAAAGGTAATCAATAACCTACTCGTAAGAGATCTCTACCACTGGAACCTCATATGTTTCTCCACAATATACATACCTCGAAAAACAAGGGGCTAAAGTGTTTGAAAATACGTCTTAGATCAAACTCCATCCTTAAATGTAACCAACTTTGAAGAAGAGGGAACCCATATTCCTATTTCTCTCCTCTATAGGCACATAGATATGTTCAACATTGAATAGTTACATATGTGCTATTCAAATTGTTGGGAAAATCCTCCAATTGTTTTCCTTCAAAAATAAAATGTTCATTTTCAACTGGAATCCCATGGAAATTATAGGGTCCTTGATTTGATGTGTTTTGGTACAGTCTACATGACCTTCTCTTACTATTTACCTTGCCATTTTCCATCCTATTACCCTACAATGACATATATTTTACCATTTTCCCTTCAAAATGTGTTTTTGGTTCAAAGGTAGTTATCTTAGACTAATTATTTCTTTTTTCCTTGTTTAATGAATGAAATGTGTTTAATTACTTGAGTTGATGAAAATACTAGAACATTCATGTAGTCTGTTGAAAAATTCCTATAGTCACCTCGATGGTTGAGATATTTTACACTCATTCAAGTTGATTTTAAGATATGGTTTCTATAGAGAATCACATACACATGAGCATCCACTATCCAACTTGGCCAACACTACAAAAAAATAAGAACTATTAATGGTCCATGATCCAATCAATTCTTGTAGCGTGTATGAGGTTCTTACGATTTCATGCCTTCAGTTATGAAATTATAACGAATTTACTTATACGAAATTATGTTGGTTCAATTAGTTATTTTGAAGCCAAAAATGTAATGTAGTGACTATCTTTGGACGTGGATTGCACGGGATTGGAAGTTTTAGAGCTGTTAGTATTTAGTTTGAATCTCATTGTATAAATACTATAAGCAATCATGCCTGAATGTATGAATTTATAGACTGATAATAGCATTAAGGAGGAAGATCATACTATGTCCAAGCATCTGTGTACTATGTTAGTTAAGGAATATAAATATTGGTTCATGCTTATTCATCTGTTGCATTCCTGAGCATGTAAGTGTTTAGAGGGAAGAATTTTGAGAGAAGTAAGGGCTCCCTTCATATTAGAAGTAGCACCCTAGTTGTTTTATTTATTTTGTTACATCAGGATTAGTTGTAGTTTGGTTATTGGTAATCAATTCATTTAATTCAATCCATGTAGAGAGTTTAATTATGTAGTTAATTAATGTTGCAATTTCATTCATGTTAAATTTCAACGAATGCTTGTGAACATGCATCTTCATGCTTGATTTTTTAATGATATAGATGGTGATTCTCCAGGAAAGAATTGTCCAAAGTTGAATGTATATGTAATTAGTGACTGCCATACTTCACTAATCGACAACTACCCATGATAATTACCTTGATCACATGCATTATTTTTTCGATTATATTCCTTTTATTTCAGCTAATGGATGTCAATCAAACTGACATAGTGGATCCAACATAGTAATGTTGGGTGTAAAAATCTATACCCAACCTGCAATTCAACCTTAGAGTGTCCATTGTTAGATGAGAAACTAGATTGAATTTTATTTCATATATTATTGGAATGGTGTGTCTCTTAGATGTGTTTTGCATATATTTTTCCCGGTTCTTCATAAGTATACAAAACGAGATTGATAACTAGTGTACTTAATTACTATCGTATAATTCTCCCAACATTTTGGCATTGTTGATGAGGAAGTGCAGAGAAATCTAATTTGAAGAGAGTGTGCAATTTTTTTCTTTTATTTTTTGCAGGACTAACATTTTTGACTCGGAATGTGGAAGCAATAAAATTTGGGGTGAAATGCGCACACATAATACTATAGTGAGTCTCCATGGGCCCTTGTCATGTTGGAACTTTTAGTATTTTTAATTTTTAAAATGATAAAGACTATATGAATAATTCGAAGGGAACTAGAGGTAAAAATCCTCAATAGAAACCCAACCTTGTCACCCCATGTAGTGGGGCTACAAGTACCACCCACTCTACTAACCCCTTAGTAAGGAATGCTAGAGGAGGAATTTCTGGAATAAGAGCTAAGGGACTTAAGAATTTTTTTGTACTTGAAATAGTCAATCAAGAGGTTCATGCACCATAGGTAGTGCTTACTCCTACTGTAGAAGGACAAAGTGACATCAAATTCCAAACCAGTCTGATTCAAGACCCAGAAATAGTGGAAGAAACCTTTGACACATATGTAGCAAAAGAACTACCTCTATGGTGGCCCGAGATGGCAGAAGAAGACGTAACAAGAAAAAACCATGAGGAGATAGTCACCTTTGAATTCCCTATCAAATATATTGGTGGAACAACACAAATAAATAACATCCCTCCATCTTCTCTACCAAACTTTCATGGTTTGGCCAGTGAAGACCCTAATGCAGTTGTATTTGAGTTTGATGAGCTTTGTATGTGCTATGATTAATATACTATTTCCCATAACTTAAAAAAATTTCCTACCACCCTAAAATGTGCACCCCTCTGATGGTTTAAGGGCATCAATGGGGACATCATTCAAACTTTGGATGAGAAGAAGAAATTATTTATGAAGAAATACCAATACTACTGCAAGGGTAGAGAACTCATGGAAGAAATATTCAAAATTATGAAAAATGAGGATGAAAGTTTGGAATACTATGTGGAGTGATTTCAGTGAGACAACCACAAAGAAGAATGAATCCATTCTTGAGAGAGATAGTGAAAGCCCAACTGCATAAAATTTTGAACATCGGTTTCATTTATCCCATCTTAGATAGTCAGTGGGTGTCAACATTAGTGACAGTTCCTAATAAGAATGGGAAATGGCAGGTATGCATATAATATAGGGAGTTAAACAACACTACCCTAAAATATCATTTCCCCCTACCTTTTATTGACAAAGTTCTGAACGTACTAGTTGGAAAGAAATACTTTTCTTTTCGGGATGGATTCAATGAATACAACCAGAACTAGATTGCTCTGGTAGACTAGAACAATACTACTTTCACTGTCATAGGGGACATATGCTACTTGTTACTACCCTTTGGTTTATGGAACGTTGTAACACTCTGGTTTTAACCTTTATGAACTAGAATGTATTATGTAATTGTGACTTAGGTTGGTGAGCCAATCAATTTGAAAAGGGGCCAGAGTGCCTAGGAAATGTAATATTTCATATACATTAATAAAATACACCGTTGGATGCAATAAAAACAAGTACAAAAGATATAGGGGGATATGATTCCACGAGATAGGGGGCTTAAGGAGATAAGTATTTTTATTATAATTTTATTTACCCATAATTGATTTTATGGAGAAAAGGGGTTACATGAGCTTATTGGGGGAGGCCATGTGGTTCTTGATTTCCAATTAATTATATAAACCCATCTTTGGTTTGGGTTGGGGGACACGCACTTGTTCTTATTCATTCACTTCTACACCCTTCTCACTCTTTCATTTTTGGGAGCCTTATTATTGGTAATTCGTGTTCTCTTGGTCTGAGCATGGAAGCAAATGACTGGAAGAGGAGAGACATTGCTAGATGAATGTATTAGATTATTGATCATTCCATTCCAAGAGGGAATGGATGTCTGTGTGCATGATATTGATGTCAGTTTAGAAATAATTGTCGACAACTGAGAATCCTTGGAGTTTCCAGCAGGGACATTTCCCAACCAATAGCACATGAACCCTAGAAACTAGAAATGGAACAACCTGAGGGATTACATGATAGAGAAAGGTGATTATTTCTTTGGGTTGTGCAGCATGAGGGTGAAAGAGATATGGAAATTTGGATTGGATGTGTGGTTGGGAAACCTGAGAGATAGTTATCCAACTATTGTGTGTTTTAGATTTGGCCTAGGACATGTCCTTGTATATTCATAGCCCTGGCTCCAGGGTGACCTATTATTGAGAGTAAAATAACAACAATGTCTATGGTTGGGAGGAACGTCCTTGGTCTACAACCAATTGGTGAATGTTTACTTGCAAAGATAAGTGCTCTCTTTGTTTTTTGTATAACGTATATTCTGATGTGTATTTAATTATCGTTGAGATATGTATTTATAATATGCTTGTCTCCTGGTTGTTTGTTGTGCATGACACGTTGTTTATTTATTTTATGTTGTAGCAAGGATATTGATTAATCCATGTGGGTGTTTCATGCTTGATTTTAGATTAACTGTTATTAAAATTTGAGATCTGTTCAGAAGAGAGATTTTGGAGTAGCGTGGCCATCCTATGGGTGGTTGGGTACATTACAGGTTATCCTGGCCAACTTGTGGGTGGTTGGGTACCTTACAGAATGGTATTAGATCTTTTAGTTGAAACACTAGACTTGTATGGGATAGAACTGTTGGAAATGGTATTGTCCTTAAGAAAAAATATGTCCTCGGGATCTTAAATATTAGGAGTGATAGCTTTGTAGAGATCGCACAGAAGCCTGAGTTTTCTGCAGTCAAAGATCCTTTGTAAAGGATTGTAGAATCATGATTGTTCCCTTTTGAATTCGGGAGCGATCACAACCATTGGATTAGGGAGCTCTATATCATTAGATCGAAAGTCAGGTGGATGAGGACCATCATATAGAGGTGAAACCAGGGTCTGGGTGGGATTAAGTCTGCACCATTAGATCAAACTAGTCGATCGTCAACCATTGATTGAAGCGAGTAGGAGATATAAAACTTTGTAACTTCACCACTTTGGTGATTATGGGAGGCAGGGAAGAAGCATGAAATGTCGAAGACCAAAGTTAGGAAATCCCGTCGACCGTATGATCTAATAGGAAGTTTAGGTGAAATATCCATCCTTGATCATGTTCATCCAGCATTGACCACTTCGGGAAGTTAACTCCAGGAGAATCGAACCATTTTAGAACTTCTATAACCCAAAGTCCCGGAGTGTCGAAGTCCCAAAATATCGTCGACCATTAGATCAAAGGAAGAATTCGGGAGAAATGACAGTCATTAGATCAAAAGTACAAGGATAGAGAAGTTTGAGGACTCTAGAAATTCACCACTTCGATGAATACTGGATACTAGGAAAAGTTGTTAAATGCCAAAGATGCAAAGAAATGAAGCTGTGAAGTCTTGAATCCATGAAGTTCCGAAGCCATGAAGTGTTGAAGCCACAAACTGTAAAGTTGTAGTCATGAAATCACACAGGCCATCATATCTGGAGCAGCGGAATGTGGACCGTCTGTTTGGTTGATGATGTGCCTTATGCCATGTGGTAGGGGTGATGTATGGCGACATGTGTCATGTGAATTGAGTTCCTTTTGGACCCCAACATTTCCATTTCTAGGTGATACGTGGCACACCTACCAAGGGTCCACGACACCATAGGTAACATCAACATGCAATGTCATCTCCTGGAGTATGGTCTCCAAGGGTGTCCAACATCTCTACCAACGAAAGTGTCAAAGACCGAAGTCACGAATTCACGTAGATCATCGATCTAAGATCCCTTTGGGACTTTTCACAATCGTTATATCAAGGAGTGGAAGGATGACATAAGCACTTCGAGAGATATCACTACGGGGAAGTGGAATGAATTAAGACTTGAAATGTCTTAAAGTTTCGTTGTGCCTAAGTCCTGAAATGATTAAGGACCGTCCATCCAAAATATTTATTAATTTCTATCTATTGGATTAATATAGTGGAACGATAGCGTAGGCAGAGGGGTTAAATGATGGTAAGAGATCATCGTCACTTTATGACCGCTTCGGGAAGTATAAATCTAGACGAGTTGAGAAACTCATGAGGGAAATGTCCTGAAGTCCCAGAGTGATGAATTCACATGGTCCATTGATCTGAGACCCTCTGCGAGTTCTCGTGACCGCCTTATTTAACAATGGAAGGATAGGGTAATAGCTTCAATGGATATCACTCTGGGGGAATTGAGAGACTTGAGAATTGTAATGTCCCAGAGTCTCAAAGCACCGAACTAATTAAGAACATTCCATCCCAACACCTGATCAAGTCACGATCATTGATCTTGTTGAATCCTCCATATGGGGTGGGACCGTCCAATGAATGGGAGATCAAATATTGATCGTTTGATCTGCTACGGAGATAATAGAAGGGTTTCGATGAAGTTTACTCTAGGATAAGTTGGGAGATTGAAGAGGGAGAATATACGAAGGCCGAAGTCCAGAGGACTTGGTCCCAACACTAGTCACATGCTAAGTTAAATGGGTCAATTAGAGGCCTAGAGAGCCTAAAAGTAACCAATCCCTCAAACATTATGTTCAAACAAGATCCTGTGTAGAATAATATAGAGGAAGGCGCTAAAGAGTTAATAATCCCATAGTTTCGAGATGTGGTCACATGGAAAGTGGTTTGAAGGAAGAGCCCATGAAAAATTCAAATTATGTACCAATTAAAGGAGATGTGGAATATTTCGACAAGAACCTGTTGAAAAACAAGAGAAAAGGGGTTGAAAGTGATTTTTTCGGGAAGCCAGAACTTTCATCTCAAAAATCTGATTGGGGAAAGACTACAGTCGTTGGAAATATGATTCATAGGAGAATGACCTGGAATTGTTAGAATTTGAATAATTGTCATATAATTCTTCATGAACTGAGAAAAAAAAAGGTGCATGTAAATTTAATCGACAAATTTTTATGATATGTATAATTCTAACAAAATGGTGGCTTGCAGATTTTGCAGAATTAGAGGTATAATCAGATCAATTTAAGAATAGGATCAGATATTAGAGTCATGGAAGCATGAAGGAGCTTACAGAATATGGATGAGACAATAAAGAGCTACAGGGAAAGTAAGTAAAAGTTGATAAAGAACTCAAGAAGAGCATAATAGAGAGATTATTATTTAGCTGCTACCAAGTGTGAATAAATTCCAGGTATGACAGAGGAAAGAATCATCACATAGGATATGAATCCAATATGTTAATAATGTCATTCATGGGATTAGAAAGGAAACGTAAGGCTCCATAGACTTTAAGGTAGAGATGTGTAAACAATTGCAAGCTTGATGTGGAAGAAAACAAAGAGATTAAGAGGTTGTGTGTGAATAATCTCTATGTGTCAAGCATAGGATTTCAAGGGAAGGATTTGTTAGATATGACTTAGCTACGTTTCAAAAAGTGATTAGTGAAATAAATCCACTTCTGATATCAAAGTTCACAGTGGAAGTAGGATGCCAATGCAGAGAAATTGGAACTAGAAAAATGAATTCTCTTTCACTTGAAAAGTCTCACTGAATGAAAATAGACTTCCATTGAGAATGGTATTAAGTGTGAAAGGGTGATTAAATGTTTCATAAAGGTAAAGTTGGATATGAATACCCAAAATGAGTTGTTGCAAATTGAGTACAATGGTTGGATTACAAAATGGCCAAGGGAAGCTTGGCTGGAAAGTATTCAGACCAGGGAACAATAGTGCGGATGAGCAAAATGGGAGCATACAAGGAAACAAGGACTTGAAGGAATTCAAGGAAAACCAACTACAACATAAATAAATAAATGAATAAGTGAATTGAAACATAAATCTACTAGAGTGAATGAAGCATACAATGAAGTTAAAGTGCATATACATTAGTAGGCATGCTGACAATGAATGCTTGGTGCATATGGATGTGTAATTGTGCTTATGCATATAACATGCTTAGAATAGTATGTTATTTGGAAATAATGATTTTGTGGAAATTGATTATGACTAATGATGGATTATGTATTCAGGAAAAGTGATATAGCATGGTTAAATATGTGGATGTTGTTGCTTCTTATGATTTCCATGTATGTGAAGACCCATGAGAGTGGTAGGAATGAAGATCAAAATAATGAAGGAGGAAGTCAATAAGATTTTACAAATACCAGTTGATTAGGTAGCCTCAAGTACATTGATAACAACCATCTAGGTATGCATTTTTTGCTTCTATGTTGAAGGGAATCGAGGTAATAAATTCCCTTTGTTAATTTTTCAATATTTAAATCAATATGTAATGGCCAAAGACCTACAGTATGTAACTGTTATTGATGCTAGAATGAATTTAGATAGATTTCCAGTTGTATATTGTGTTATGATTAGTTATGGGATCATAACCGCGTTAATTCATGAGACATACCCCTTCTATAACAATGAAAATCCATAGATATAGTCATGTCTAAGACCATAATATGGTTGGATATGAAAGGGCTATAGTGCCATGTGAGTGATCAATGGTATCTACTGTATATCTAATGTTTGGACTAGAACCTCTTTTCCGACATGAAAGAACACTTAAGAATTATATTATTGGTGTTGTGTTTGGGTTGAAAAGGAAGGTATCCAAATAGTCAGGCAAGCAGTAGGAAGTGTGTGGATGGTGTGTTGAGGCATTGGCTAGACCTTCCAACTCATTTTGGTGGAATGCATGACATAGTTATGTGGTATTATGTAGTCAATGCATGGATGCATTGTGTAGTTGTGGCCATGGGTATTGACACATCAATTGTTATTTTATTTAGTAATTAATTGTTCCATTATTAAAAGCATGTGGTGATGAAAATACATAATGATGGATAGTTTCATGATATTTAATATGAGTACTAGTTGAAGGTGATTGGATTGTTGTTTATTACCATTCTAAGATCACTTTTTGGAACTATTAAAAATGTTACAAGTTGTATTACAAGAATTATTGAATGCATTTTGGTGAATGAATGTATATATTATATAAAATAGAAATGATTATGATAACTAAAATGATGTGAGTATTTCTAACTCATGAAGTTGAAAACACTTCAGGAGTTGTTAGATAATGCAACAAGAAAGTTGTTGGTTAAACTAGCTACATGATGATAAATTATGGAAAATATTTGTCAAGGGATGATCTGTATTTTATGAGTAGAACGAAATGACTACAGATTATTAACAGATTCTTAACACAGAATAACAGAGATACAGTAAAACTAGTTTTCTATTCAATAAGGAAATAAACTAAAACTATAAAATGCAGCGGAAAACAAGCTTGCTAGAATGGTGGTGGCTTATCTTTGAGAAGAGATGTGATGGCTGTGCTCATTCGCAAGAATTTGGTTACAATGACGCTCTGAAGGGCCTTTAAAATAAACAGGAATCTAAAAAAACCTAGACATCCAAAAACCTAACCCTAGGAGATTAAGCGCCAAAAGTCATGTGGGCCCTATTTGGGTAAGTCAGTACATCAACTTCCTGGGGTCGTAACTTTTGAATATGATCTTCGTTTGACATGCTCAATACCTTGTTAGAAATATCTATCCAAGGAATACAACTTTGACGTGAGAAACATCCAAGGAAATTTCATGTTTCTCCCTGTTTTTTCAAAAGACATTGTTTAGGGCCTCAAAACGGCTCCAGAAGTCCAAGAGTTGAAAAATTACTAAAAATAGTAAATTATCAAAATTTCCAGAAAATTGTTTTGAGCCAGTTGGAAAAGGTGGGTGGCCACCGATATCCACCTAGATCAATCCTCCCTCCTTAGGAATAAATGGTCTCCATTGCATTGAGTTCCCCCATCAGATGAGGAAATTTTTGCTGAATTTTGCCCCGAGTGAGCCACTTGCCTTGGTGCAGGAGTTGCCCTTCTTTGAGGACTCGATAAAGCTAGATCCTTTGTTGTCGAGTGCCCTGTTAATAATTACTACATCCATTCATGACATGATATAGGAAATAGTTATTCTCCACATTCAATCATACATGCATTTGATGAAAACTTAAACTTGTCTTTGGTCCATAAGGACTTCTCAATTAAAGGCAGCTCCAAAATAATTCTTAACAAACCCAAAAATGAGAGTTTCTTGCAACAACCATCGACCCTTAACTAATCAGTTGATGCTCCTATTTATAACATAAAACTAACTAAAAATAACGGCTAAAGTGAATATGAGTAAAACAGAATTCACCACGTGGTGTTTTCTCGTACCAGTTTGTCTAAGATTCATCTCAAGATATCACTTAAAAGGGTGACTCTTCTCATACTCTGACCATTGGATGAAAACCTCCTTGTAGGTGTTGGCGTATGGGAATCTATGTTGTTCCATTAAGGCCACATAAATTTCTCTTATCTCTACCACATGTGCCCAATACTTGAATAGACTGGTACTTAACTGTTGAAGAATAGCTCGATCTTTGATCGGGTGTTCCATAAACTGTCACACCTGACCTAGCATTATGTCTGTTACATTTTCTATTTCTTCATCCCATAAATAATCTCACTTGGTGTGTGATTTGACTATGTCACGTAATTCGGTGAAGTCATCAGGCATGCCAAACTCGGAGATCTCGATATCCTTCATTTCCTTGTTGATTTTGATCCAGTTCCTCTCGCACTTGCCCCATTTTCTTGAATTTCCCGATGAGGCTCCCGATCTATTCTTGTCCAGTACTCGGAGGCATCTTTCCTGCAATCAAAAAATGAAATGTTGTAGAGACCGCGTATAGAGTAACACTGGATAAAATACATGTATAAAGTGTAAGCATGAGAAATCCATACTGGTACATACCTGTAAAGCCCGCTAAACCTAGTTATTCGATACTTACGGGATCTCTTCAACTTTTGAATCGCTTTCTTCACTTTTGTTAATGCCATCATTTTTCTCCTAGTCAGGGTGGGTATGTGTGTCACAACATGAAATATCGGGTATGAACTAACATGAGAGTCGAAGTCATGCCAATGGCCGATTGGCCCTTGGAGTCGGGAATGGATGTCAGAGCCAAAGATGTGTTAAGAGTACGAGTATGTTCCAAAAGAGTCGAGTCCTATCATAAGGGAAGTCATTAGGTGCCTTAGGTCGAGGCAAGTTGTTTAAACATAAGTCATGTCGGCAAGTGCAAAAACCATCATCAAATCATCATGAAGGCTGGACGAATAAAAAATCATGGCATTTGTGTTACGCACGCCCTACAACTCCTATCGGTTGTATCCCACATGCCCTGAAACGTATTTGTTGCGTGGATGTGCCACAAAAAAAATTCAGTTCACTTTAAAACATCCAGTCACCATGAATTCAGTGTTCCCTGGAACATTTCCACCCACTTCCCTCTCTGTTATAAATTATGGATGTTCTTTATGTCTTCTACTCACAAGTTGAGCTTATGCATTGTAGGTAGTCCATCTTGTGAGCTCAGATTGATCAAGTTTTCTGCTTTGGGCCCTCGCCAAGTTCCCCGTGTTTAAGACAGATATCTGTCGCACCATGGGAACCCCTCAAAACATAAGAAGGGGCCCACGAAGCAGTAGAAGTGCCAGGCTTGAGCCCCAAAGCACCTAGATTTGTTCTTACTCACTGCGGGCATTCCTGAGGTTTCAAAGGCAAGTTCCTACCTGCGCATGAAAACAATGATATCGCACTGTGAAAAGGCAAAAGTGGTAGAAGTTGTGCTGGATGGAAGGACGTTGGAAGACATGCCTCCCCAAGAACATATACCATGGAAAAGGGGAAGGCCAAGAAAGAATAGGGAATCTGGGGAAACCCAAATCCCAAGTGAGTCGTGCGCAACATCGGCTTCTAAGGAATCACTTATGCATGTTATTCGGCTAGAGCCTGTTGAAGTCTCAAGTCGGGGAAGCAGGATCATAATGAGGAGGATAGATGCCACAGATGTTAACGTTTGATATTCAACTCAGCAACTGAAATAGGCCCAACTCGCCATCGTCGAACTCTACCAGGAAAATAGAGAATTAAGACGACAATTGGCGGAAAAGACACTTGAGGTGTCAGTATCACAGGGTCATAAAGGGAACATGGCACGACTTAAGAGACATCTCTGGGAAGCGTAAGATACAATCTTTCAGTTGCATGAAGCACAAAGGGTGTCAACATAATAAAATATGAAACATCTCAGAGAAAGTGAGGCAGTCGGGGAGAAATTCCACGCAGATCTTGCTAGCGCGCAGAAGAGACAGGTTTAACTAACTCTATTTTGTATTCTCAGACGTGGCACCAATATTGACAATTTTTTGAATATTTTTCATGTTTTTAACGTAAACCGGGTTGGTTGGCCAAATAGCGTAGACAATTTCTATTGTATGTAATTTGAGTGCGATTGAAACCTAATGTAAAAGTCCTGAAACTTTGATGAAACGATTCTGGTTGTAGCGGTTGGATGTATCGTTTCTTTTCTTTGTGTATATATTTTTTGTGTTCTTCATCAATATCTTTTTCTGTCTGATTCAGAACATATTTTGAGCCTAGGATTCGTTGTGTAGCACCCCTTTTTTGCACCCTTCAGACAAACCGTATTTCCTCCAAGTTAACTCTGAATCTTGCAATTTAATTCATCATGGGTTCAAGGCGAAGGCACGGAGGATGATGTGTTTTATCAGTAAATTTAAACGGTACTTTTGAAAAACCTCCGACGTCGATTGATTTTATCGTACGATGATGACATGGCGAGACTGGCTTGGGGCACGTAGCAATTAAAACCGGTGACTTAACTCGCGAGTATTAGTCAGAGTCGGGACCTTCCTACAGTGGTGTCTTCTTAAAATAAACCTGGGATCGTTGATGCCAAAAAGGTGTTGAGGATCGGTGATCGGGGATAAACCTATCGTGTATTTTCCTTTGGGTTAGCGTCCTTGAAACTCCCGATGCCGAAAATTTTTGGGAGTCGGAAATCGCAGATAACCTTGTAGCATGGTCTGAACGTTCGTTGTGGTTTGGTCTTCTCTGTTTCGCTAAGCGCGTCGGGTATAGGCCATCAGTGATATCATTTATTTATTCATTAATGTTTACTCTTTTTTCCTTTCACCGATGCTGAAGGGGATCAATTGTCGGCGATATCCTTGTGTGATGCTAGTCGTGAAAGAAAACTTCCTTTTGCCGATGGCGATGAAGATCAACGCTCGACGACTACAGTTTTTTGAGTGATTTTACTTCATATTTTAAACCCTTTTGATGTCAAATTTGGGCGCATCGAGTGAAATTGTTTGTCTTTTGATTATTTATTTAAAGGTTAGTACCTTTAAGTCATTAGTTTTCATAGATTCAAGCAAAATTTGAAATACTTAATGAGAGCCAAGATGATTAGAAAAGGAAACATTTTTCACAATGAAGTCGAATTAGATAGTGCAAAAGATCAAGTGGTATCCAAAAATTAAAATTTGACATAGGATTTTTAGGGTGTGTTGAGTGCTCAACAAATGGAGACTTACTGGGCGAAAAAAGAATCTATGTTCCTCTTTCGGGCTCGGCTGATGAAAAAGTTGGTGGAGAACTTAACTAGTTTTAAATCATAGCCCCTTTTACCCTTGCATTTGATATTCTCTAGTTGATGCCTCTGGGTCTTCCTGTGGGGTTTTCAACCTTTAATCCTCCTTCTTTTCTTGTAACCCTGACTCATTCCCTCTTTTGACAAGATTCTAGTAGATAATTCATTGGAACTAGGCCCTTTAGTTACCTTCATTTATTTTCTACGGTGATGCTCCGCTGCCAGCGAGCGTCCATAGCCCCGGTGGGGTCACCCAGATGCCACAGACCTTGATCTGCTGCTAGTGAGCGTCCATAGTCCCGATGGAGGTATCTGCATACCCTCTTCTATTGTGCGCTCATTTGATATAGTTGAATTTTATTTCGTCAGCATACCCTGAGCGAGCGGGAGAGGAAGACGTCTATTATTTGCAAAAGTATGAGGTGATTAAGCTGAAACTCACTTGTTTTGTCTCTGAGGTGTATGTAGCCCTTTCCATCTTTCCTTATTTCCCTTAAGGTCTTACCAAACCACCAGGCAGACACTTTTGCATTTCCCCAAAGTTGTTCCTTTACATAGGTTAGATAGAGAATCCTTTGAAACAACCGTAGGTTCTTCAACGTTTCTTGTGTTTGTATGTGAGCGACAAGTTAGGAAGAGAGTTCTCTATATCTCATTATTTAAGGTCAGCCATTGTCTTGCATCAACACAATCTTTCAAAAGCATAGAAGTACAAATAGAAAAAGAAAAAAATATGCATTTCACAATCGACCTAGATAAAATCAACATCATGAAAATACGCATGCAAAGAATTTTTTTTTTTTTTTTTTGGAAGTATTGTTTTAGGTCTTGGCCATTCACTGGGAGGGCATCAAGTTCCCCCCTTAGATTCTATAATCGATAGTTTCCTACCCCAATATTCCCGGCCACTTGGAAAGGTCTGAGCCACAGATTCTGAAACTTAGAATGTTTGCCTTTAGGCTCGTTTGATCTGTCCCATTTCAGAACTAAGTATCCTAATTCAAAAATCTTCTCTTTAGCCTTATGCTTATCAAACCACCTTTTAACTATGTGTTGGTGGGCTATGAATTTTAATTTAGCTTTCTCCCTTTCTTCTTCTAACATGAGCAGGGTGTCAATCCTTTGTTGCATGATTGATGGGGGCTCCCCTCTGGAATCTTGGGCAAGTTGAAGAGACAGAAGATAAATCTCATTTGGGATAATGGATTCTTGTCTGTATAAAAGAAAGTATGGGGAATTACCTATAGATTCCTTGGGTGTAACTCTATCTTTCCATAAAGATTTATGGAGTAGATTATGCCAATTCCTTTGGTTGTCTGCAACTGTTTTCTTTAATATTCTTACCAGGTTCTTATTAGTTAATTTTTCCACTTCGTTTCCCTGTGGATAATAATTTGTAGAGTATCTAATGATGATTCCTTTATCCAAGGAAAACTCTATTAATAAGGTGGAAGAAAAATAAGATGCATTATAAAAAACAAGAACAGAAGGGACACTGAACCTTGTGATTAGTTGTTGTTCTATGAATTGGATTACCACCTTGTCGTTTACATGGGTCAGAGGAATGGTTTCTGCCCATTTTGTGAAATAATCGGTGGCAGTGAGTATGTACTTATGTTGTTTTTAAGAACTTGGTGTAATTTCCCCTATGATATCTAACCCCCATTGCTCAAAAGGCCTAGACAGGGTCACCGGTTGGAGTGGGATCACTGCCCTCTTTTCTCTCCCAGCACTTATATGACAAGTTTTACAATTTCTGGTGTATGTATGAGTGTCCTTGAACAAAGTGGGCCAATAATAGTTGGCTCTCAATATTTTATGAGTGGTGGTGTCTCCTGCAAAATGTCCACCTATAGGGCCATAATGGAGCTCCTTCAGAATTGTGTCTGCATCTTCACGTTTGAGGCATCTTAAAAGTACCCCATCATAATTAACCCGGAAGAGTACCGAATTTATGAGATGATATTGTGCAGATTTTAACCTGAGAGCTCTCATTTCCCTAGGTTTGAGGTCATCTGGACAAGTCCCATGGTGTAGAAGATAAGTTATTTTCTCATACCAAGACTCTTGTCCTGGGGAAATGTATGAAGTTTCACCACACCATAATGCCATTTCATTCTCCCATCTGGGGTCTTCATTTACTTGGTCTTGAGCTTCAGCTGCCAGTTTGCATAACCCTTGTCCTTTGACTAATTTAACAGGTTTTATGTCTAGATCAAATTCTTAAACTACTGCCATCAATTTTCCTCTTCTTTTACCCGTCTCCTTTTAAGTAAATAGGGATCAAACTGTAGGGTGAGGCATAATTACTTTGGTGTGATTTTTGAGGATGTAAGATCTGAAATGTTTTACTGCCTTATAAACTACATAAACTTGCTTATCTATAGAAGGATATTTAAGTTCAACAACTTGGAGGTTAGTGCTCATGAATGATACAGGGGCTTCGTTTTAGTCATCATCCATCTGAGTTAATACTGCGCCTAACGATTGGTCGGAAATGGAAGTGTAGAGGAATAAATATTTGTTGAAATCGGGACTTCACAGCACTAGAGCTTGAGAGATAGTGGTTTTGATCTTGTTGAAAAACATATTTCGTTCATCATCCCACTTAAACTCAACATCCTTATGAATCATCTTTTGTAAGGGTTTGATAGTTTCTGCGAAATCAGAGGTGAACTTCCTCACAAAATTGATTTTCCCGAAGAACGACTGCATAGCCTTCTTTTTGTGAGGTAAGGGAAGATGAGCTATAGGATTTATCCTTTCTGTATCTATTTGAATTCCTTCTTGAGATATAATATGGCCTAAAAACTTACCTTCCTTGACACTGAAAATAGTTTTCTTAGGGTTTAAGGATATTTCCTGCACCTTTCGAAAATTTGGGTTAGGTGTTGGATGTGATCTTCTCTTTTCTTTGAATACACAGTTACATAGTCCAGATACACTACTACACACTTGTTTATTAGTCCTCGAAATTCTACATCCATGGCCCTCTGGAGGGTTTCTCCTGCATTGATTAACCCAAAAGGCATGCATTTATATGAAAAAGTTCCCCACTTGGTTCAGAAGGTAGTTTTTAAATGGTCTTCCTCTGAAACCAGAACTTGGTTGTAACCTGAGAAACCATCCAGCAGGGAGAAAGTCTCAGAGCCAGAAACGGTTTGCAAGAGTTGCTCCATTGGTGGGACTGGGTAGTTGTCCTTTTTTGAAGCTCTGTTGAGGGGAGAAGTTCCCAAAGTAGGAATCATAGGAATAATTTCCTAGCATAGGGAAATCTGTGGATGAGGGTTCGTTTAGGGTTTCTAGGTTAGTGATAGTATGTTTCAGATATCTTTCCCTATCGATTCTGATCATATTTCCGTGTCCCTTTAATGGTAGCCAGAGGTGTGCCCAGTCTGTACTAATGTATCTGTTTAACTTCTCAGACCAGTCTCGGCTTAATAATAGTCCATAAGCTTCTGGGATATCTACTACAATGATGTCAATCACTTAAACAAAATTAGGATGTGTCGCTATTCTGATCATCACATCTCTGAGTTCTCCCATGACCTTGACCTAGGTTTTGTCTAGTTGTATTACATGTTTGTCACTTTTGAAAGGGACCATGTTTAGTTTTTTCCAAATAGATAGTGGCATAACATTAAAAGATGCTCCTGAATCAAGAAAATAGTTATGGAGGTTTCTATTGAAGACTTCAAACATTAATAGGAATGATGGAACAAAAGGTTTTCCTTTCTTATCTTCAGAGCAAGCATTCATAGTTGGTTTATTCCCTGGATATGTGGGGGTTAGATTCCTTCCTAGGTCATTGTTGGTCGTAGGATTTTCTACTAATTTCAAATCTTGTATTAGGAAGTCCTTTTGCTGAGGGATTATACATATTTCCATAACTGATATATTAGCTTTTAGCTTCTTCAAATCTTCAACTACATTGTAATCCATCTTGGGAGATTCTCGTGTATGGATGCTTATAGGATTCTTATGGGGAGAAAAAGGTGATTTCAAGTGATCAAGAGTTGATCTTCCTCTGGAAGTTTGGCTAGTAGTAAGTTTGTTTGAGACCAGTTGACCCCTACCTCGTCTTTGCACAACCAAGACTTCAGTGGATGGTTCTTGAACTTCAAACGGGTCATCAGAAGGAATGGCTAGGTCAGGATCCCATATCAACATGGTTGTTTCTAATGGTGGAGAAATTTCTTCTGGATCAGTGATATTCATAATTGAACCACTTGAATGTTCGGTTAGGGAAACCTCATCTAGAAATCAGTTGACCATCAAATTCATGGCATGTGCCCATTGGGGGAAGTCCCTTTGAGAGTGGTTTTCCTGGTGATAAGTGCAGAAAGAATCAGATGCTACATTTCCCAGATCGATGTTTAGGTTGGCTGGGGGAGGTTCAATTGCTTTGAATGGTGGATTTATTTTAAAGAAAGGCTTATAGGGCCTCTGGCCTTGGTTTCCCTCCCCTGCACTTCTCTTCATGTGTATGATTTCGTTTGATAACTTATTAACTATGCGTTGCAGGTCCTCTATGTCCCTACTTCCCTTTTTAGTTCCTTGTTCTGTTTGTTTTCCTGGGGGTCTAGTAAGAAATAGTCCTCTCTTGGGAGCAGGTTGGACTTCTTTCTTAACTAGAGACACCTGGCCCTATTTACATCCTTTCATTTGTAAATCTATCATTTTGGCTTCTTCAAAATTCTTAGTTAGGGTTAGTTTGGCAGCTCTCTTCACAAACATAGAAATAGAAGCTGTGAGAGCATTAGAATTACCTCGATTTGCAATTCCTGAGTAGGTTTAGCTTCTCGCTGGAATTTGTTTAAGATGGTAGTGAATCTTTGATTCAAATCTTTGACTCTTTCCTTCAAACTCGTGGTGGTGGCGAACAACTCAACCATCAGAGCTTCCGTAGTAGTTTCTTCTACAAATTTATCTAGAAAATCCTTTTGAAACTTCGTCCAACTTGTTATGGATCCTACAGGTAAGTTAAAATACCACGTGGAAGCCGAATTATCGAAAATATAGGGCAATAGCCTGCATACTACATTTTCATGTTGAACATTCATAAGTCTGATTTCTAGTATGAATTTATTGATATGATCTTCAAGCAATCCCGAAGTCTCGGGGTCAAACTTAGGAAGTAAATTCCTTGGAATTCTGGGAAGTTTATGTACTCATTCAGGGATGGCCAAAGCATCTCTAGCCAACCAAGGTTGATTTTTCTGAGGTGGGTTTCACCTTTCTTCATCATGGTCGTTGTTGTCTTCCATATCTTCGGATCTTGAGTTAAACTCTTTCTCTTCTGAAAAATCATCTGGCTTAGAGATGTCGCCAACTGGTGTTTCATGGATTAACTTAAGAGGATGTTCGATTTCGGTGATTGAGAAATCTATTAGGTATTCTACTGTGTGAAGAAAAACATAGTCAGGGGTGTCGACTATTGGTCTTCTTAATTTTTGTCTTCGAGGAAGTATCAGAGCTAAAGGCAGCGCACCGATCTGTCGGGCGTATGCTCTTGTGATTCTTATAAATTGATTTAATTCCTCATGAGGAAGAGCATAAGGTATATCAGGGAGCAAGCATTCTACCTCGAGCTAGAGTGAGTTACTCATTTCAGGAGTACTCAGTGTGTCTGGGTTGTCCTAGGAATGATTAGCCATGCATGTGGGTTGTTTTGAATGTACATGCTATATGCAATCTTATATGGAATATATATTCAACCATTCATTCTTCAAGCCATCCTTATAGTGACAATTTTGTTGATGGGTCCTATATCCCTTTAACTCAATAACAGGAACCAAACCCACCACCGAGGCCCAATTAGACTCTGCAACGTTTAATGGTGGAATGGTTCTCCAGATCTTGCGATCCAACCGAAATAATCAATGGGATTTACGTTTTCTTGTGAAGGTTTCTCAAATTCAGTGCAGACATTCTCTTTTTTGTGTTTTTGTCTTAGGAAACACTGATATAAGATAAATCTGGTATAAACCAAAAAGGTAACAAAGTAGGAACAAACTAAACTACTGGAGAAGAGGTTGATCTAGGGATAACCCTTTACTTGAGCGTGCAGGAAATGATCGTCAACCATAGGCCTAGTACTAATATGTTAACCATGTGAATATTCCAATTACTAATTGAGATACAACTGATCAAAAGAAAATACGCATGTGATAAATGACGACAAGTAAAATAATTCACTCAACTCTAATCATCCATCACATAATAACACAATGATTCATTTTCATCATTAAAGACAGAACTGTAAAACATTGCATCAGATAACTTATCAATAGATTTAATAGTTGTTACTCATTACTGCATCCATTCATGAGACGAGATAGGAAATAGTTCTTCTCCACATCCAATCATACATGCATTTGATGAAAAATTAAACTTGTATTTGGTCCAGAAGGACTTCTCAATTAAAGGCAGCTCCAAAATAATTCTTAACAAAACCAAAAAAGAGAGTTTTTTGCAACAAACATCAACCCTTAACTAATCAGTCGATGCTCCTATTTATAACATAAAAATAACTAAAAATAATGGCTAAATTGCAGATGAGTAAAACATAATTCGCCATGTGGAATTCTCTCCTATCAGGTTGTCTAAGAGTCATCTCAAGATATCACTTAAAAGGGTGACTCTTCTCGTACTTCGACCACTGGATGAACAACTCCTTGCAGGTGTTGACGTATGGGAATCTATGTTGTTCCATCAGGGCCACGTAAATTTCTATTATCTCTACCGCATGTGCCCGATACTTGAGTAGACTCACAATTAACTATTGTAGCATAGCCCGAGCTTTGATCAGGTGTGCCATAAACTGTTGCACCTGACCTGGCGCTGTCTCTGTTACATTTGTTATTTCTTCAGCCCATGATGAATCTCACTCGGTGCGTGATTTGACTATGTCACGTAAGTCGGCGAAGTCATTGGGCATGCCAAAATCACAGAGCCTGATATCCTTCATTTCCTTATTGATTTTGATCCAGTTCCTCTCGCACTTGCCCCATTTTCTTGAATTTCTTGATGAGGCACCAGAGCTATTCTTTTCCAATACTCGGAGGCATCTTTCCTGCAATCAAAAAATTAAATCCTTTAGAGACTGTGTATAGAGTAACACTGGGTAAAATACATGTATAAAGTGTAAGCATGATAAATATAGACTAGTACATACCTGTAAAGCCCGCTAAACCTAGTTATTCAATACTTGCGGGATCTTTGCAGCTTTCGAATCACTTGCTTCGCTTATGTTAGCGCCGTCATTTTTCTCTTTGTCAGGGTGGGTCTGTGTGTCACAACATGAAATATCAGGTATAGAATAACTTGAGAGTCGAAGTCACGTCAGTGGCCGGTTGGCCCTTGGAGTCAAGAAAGGATGTCAGAGCCAAACATGTGTTAAGAGTACGAGTATGTTCCAAAAGAGTCGAGTCCTGTCATAAGGGAAGTTGTTAGGTTCCTCGGGTCGAGGCAATTTGTTTAAACAGAAGTCACGTCAGCAAGTGAAACAACCATCATCATCTTATCATGAAGGCTGGAAGGGTAAAAAATCATGGTGCTTGTGTTACACATGCCCTACAACTCCCATCGGCTGTATCCCACGCACCCCAAAACGTATTCAATGGGTGGATGTGCCACAAAAAAAATTCAATTCTCTTTAAAACATACAGTCACCATGAATTCAGTATTCCCTTGCACATTTCCACCTACTTATCACTCTATTATAACTTATGGATGTTCTTCATGTATTATACTCACCAGTCAAGCTTATTCATTGTAGGTAGTTCATCTCGTGAGCTCAAATTGATCAAGTTTTCTACTTCGGTCCCTCGCCAAGTTCCCAGCGCATAAGACAGATATGTGTCGCACCATGGGAACCCCTCAAAACATAAGAAGGGGCACGCAAAGAATCAGAAGTGTCAGGCTTGATCCCCAAAGTGCCTAGGATTCGTTCTTACTCACACCGAGAATTCCCAAGGTTTCAAAGGGAGGTTCCTACCTATGCACGGAAACGATGATATCACGCTATGCAAAGGCCGAAGTTGAAGAATTTGTGCTGGATGGAAGGAAGTTGGAAGACATGCCTCCCTAACAATAGATACCCTTGAGAAGGGGAAGGCCAAGGAAGAATAAGGAAGTTGGGGAAACCCAAATCCCAAGCTATTTGTGCCCAAGATTGGTTGTCGAGTAATTACTTATGCATGTTATTCGGCTAGAGCCTGTTGAAGTCTCAAGTCAGGGAAGCGGGAGAGGAACGAGGAAGACATATTCCATGGATACTAACGTTCGACATCTAACTCAACAGTAGAAAAAATCCCAACTCGCCATCACCTAACTCTGTCAGGAAAATAGAGAATTAAGATGACAGTTGGCGGAAAAGACCCTTGAGGTGTCAGTATCACAGGGTCATGAAGGGAATGTGACATGGCTTAAGAGACAGCTCCGGGAAGCGCAAGATACAATTGTGCAGCTGTGTGAAGCACAAAGGGCATCGACAAAAAAAAATATGAAACATCTTGGAGAACGTGAAGTAGCCAGGGAGAAATTCCACGTAGATCTTGCCAGCACGCAAAAGAGACAGGATTAACTAAATATATTTTGTATTCTCAGACGTGGCACCAATATTGATAGTTTTTGAATATTTTTCATGTTTTTAACATAAACCAGGTTGGTTGGCCAAATAACATAGACAATGTCTATTGTATGTAATTTGATCTCGATTGAAACCTAATGTAAAAGTCCTGAAACTTTGATGAAAGGATTCTGGTTGTAGCAGTTGGATGTATTGTTTCTTTTCTTTGTGTATGTATTTTTTGTGTTCTTCATCCATATCTTTCTCTGTCTAATTTGGAATGTATTTTCAAGCTTGATATTTGCTGCATAGCGCCTCTTGTTCGTTCCCTTCAGACAAACCATATTTTCTCCAAGTTAACTCTGAATCTCGCAATTTAATTCATCGTGGGTTGACGGTGAAGACATGTAGGGTGAAATGTTCTATCAGTAAATTCAAACGTTCCTTTTGAAAAACCTCGGATGCCGATTGATTTCATCGTACGATGCTAATGTGGTGAGAATGGCTTGGGACATGTGGCAATTAAAATCAGGGACTTAACTCACAAGTATTAGTCAGATTTGGGACCTTCCAACAGTTGTGTGTTCTTAAACTAAACCCGGGATCTCTGATGCCAACAAGGTGTTGGGGATCAGCGATCGAGGATAAACCTATCGCATATTTTCCTTTGGGTTAGCATCCTCAAAACTCCCGATGCTGAAACGTTTCGGGAGTCGGCAATCGTAGAAAATCTTGTAGTGTGGTCCGAACATTCGTCGTGGTTTGGTCTTCTCCTTTTCACTAAGCACGTTGGGTATCGTCCATCAGTGATATCATTTCTTTCTTCGTTAACGTTTACTCTTTTCATCTTTTACCGACGTTGAAGGGGATCAGTTGTCGGTGATATCCTTGTGTGATGCTAGTCACGAAAGAAAAATTCCTTTTTCTAATGCCGATGAAGATTGACGCTCGACAACTGCGGTTTTTCGAGTGATTTTCCTTCATCTTTGAAACCCTTCGGATGTCGAATTTGGGCACATTGGGTGAAATTTTTTGGCTTTTGATTATTTATTTAAAGGTTAGGCTTTTTAATTTGTTAGTTTTCATAGATTCAAGAAAACTTTGAAATAATTAATGAGAGCCAAGATGATAATCAAAGGAAACATTTTTCACAATGAAGTCGAATTAGACAGTGCAAAAGATCAAGTAGTACCCAAAAAGTAAAATTTGACATAGTATTTTTAGGGTGTGTTGAGTGCTCAACATGCCCTTGATCTGTGTGTCCACAATCTGATCACTGGATGCTTGTTGTATGTAGTTGGGGTTGAGATTTTTTGGTGTCAGTTGTTCTATTGAGGTGTCCAATAATGGTGGGAAATAAGGCCGAAGGAGATCCACATTGAACACTGGGTGCAGGCCAAGGAAAGGAGGAATGTTGAGCTTAAAAGAATTATCCCCCAAAGCCTTGTTGATGTTGTAAGGCCCTTAACAGAGTGGGCGAAGCTTCCGATGGGGTCCTGTAGAGCATTCTTTCTGCAAGTGCAACCAAACTTTGTCACCCACCTAAAACTTATGTGGCACTAGATGTTGATAATAGCGCTGGTTGTACTTGTCATTGGACTTCTGTAGGATATCCCGAAACTGTTGGCGGATGTTCTGGATCCTCTCAATGAACCGGGTGGCTTTGTCAACTTCAGTTGGAGAAAGAGATGAGTCGACTGAGGTGACCGCAAGGGGAAGTGCAACATCTATGTGACCCAATGGTTCGAATCCCAACCCCACCTGAAAGGGGTTGTGGTTGGTTGAGCTATGAAAATCTCGATCGTTGCTATGCTGGACATAGGGAAGGCTCTCCTCCCATGTGCGAGGGTGCTTGGAATTATACATGTGCAGGATATGCAAAATCATTCGATTTACGACCTTGGTTTGGCCATCTGTCAGGGGTGGAAGGTCGTTTATTTGGTGATCATGGTGTCCAGCAGTGACCAAAGGCTCGACCATAATATGCTAAGAAATTGAATGTTTGGATATGAGACAATGGTTTGTGGTATTCCAAAATGTACCCAGTCTCATTCAAAGAAGAGCTTGGCAGTGGCCTCTACTTTGATTTTCTTCTTGTAGACAACCATAATTGCCATCTTGGAAAAGCGATCAACAACCACAAAAGCACAGTCATTTTCTCGCTTGGTGGAAGGGAGGCCCAACATGTATTCCATTGAGATGGATTCCCATGGTATTTCAAGAGTAGGAAGAGGGGTGTACATGCCCTGTTTCTTAGTGGTTAGTTCGGAAATAGCATAGGAAGTGGAGGGATTGATATGCTTATTGACCTCTTGTTAAAGTTTCGGCCAGTATAAATGTTTCTGTAGCATCGACACTTTATTTTCGACGTCGAAGTTTCCTACCACCTGACTGTAGTGGGATTCCTATATCATATTCGCTCACTCACTTGATGGAATACAGATATGGCCCAGACGACACAACAACCCATCCTAAAGACGGAAATTATCAATAACTTCATTTTCACCCAACATTTGGTAGGTCGTGGCGAAGTATGGGTCTATCTGATAGAGTTGGGGCCATCCATAGGTCTCATGGCCACACGAGTCTAACACCGTGGTGAGTTTCGTGATTGGCGGTCTACTGAGGAAATCAAGGACGCAGTTGGTGCTTCTTTTTTTATAATTGATGTTGAGGTGGAATTGTTGTAAGTATGTGGACCACTTTTGATGGCGGTCATTATGCAATTTGCCTTGCGTCTGCATGAACTGCAGTGGCTTATGATCATAGTGGATCATTGTCTCCTTCCCAAGAATGTAATGTTTCCACTGGCGGCAGGCTTGCACAATGGAGTACATTTCTTTGTCATAAGTAGGGTACTTACTGACAACATCTAATAATGTCTCACTATGATAGGCCATGGGGTGGTCGTGCTAAGTGAGAATGGTGCCCACAACATAGTCTGAAGCATCTATATCGATCTCAAAGGGCTTATGCCGGTCTGGTAGTGAAAGTACTGGGGATGAGCACAAGCGTTGATTAAAATCATCAAACACTTGTTGTTGGGACTACACCCATTCAAATTTATCCTTACCACCACCCCTGGTTAGTTGGCTGACAACCCATGCAATATGAGATAATCGTAACACAAACCTACGGTAGAAATTGGCAAGGTCCAAGAAGCTCCGAAGATCAATCAGTGTGGTTGGGGCTGGCCAGTCATGGATGACTTGGATCCTAGTTGGATCCACATGTACACCATGCTGATCAATGATGTATCCCAGGTAATGGACCATGTCCATTCCGAAGAAGCATTTTTCCAAGTTGGCATATAGCTTGTGCTGCCGCAGGGTGTACAGAACTTGCTTAATATGTTGCAAGTGTTATGCCCAAGTCTTGTTGTAATTGAGAATTTCATTCAGATACACCACTATAAAAATATTATTGAATGGTCACGGGATATCGCCCATCATCCTCATGAAAGTGGCTGGAGAAATTTTCAAACCAAAGAGCATGACCAACCATTCAAAAAGGCCTTCCCTTGACTTGAAGGCAGTCTTCCATACATCTGTCTGTTCTATCATGACCTGGTGGTAGCCATACTTCAGATCAATCTTACTAAAGTATTTGGCCCCTGTGAGTTGATCAAGGAGGTCGTCGATTCATGGAATCAAGTATCGGTTTCTGACTGTGATTTTATTCAGAGCCCGGTAATCAATGCAGAGTCGCTAGGTTCCATCTTTCTTCTGTACCAACACGATTGGGCTCCTGCAAGGTGATGATCCAGGATGGATGTGCCCCTTTTGGAGAAGTTATTGGATCTATCACTTGATCTCCTCATTCTCGAACAAAGAGCGGTGATAGACTGGCCCATTGGGTAGCGGTGCGTTGGGGGTCAGATCAATGGGGTGCTTGACCTGATAGTGAAAAGGTACCCCAGTAGGTGAGGAGAAGATATCTGAGTATCCCGGATGTGGCTGTGATATTTCTCTCATTTTGAGAGTGAATCATCAAGAATACAAACTTCCCCGTCTGAGAGATGACCTTCCTGCATTTCTTAGCAGAGATCGAGGAAATAACACTAGGTGGGACTGCCTCAGGTATCCTGTACAATTTCCTGTTCAAAGTAATAATAACACTACATGGCCTAGACTCATATACAACATGACGTTTCCATAAATAAGGTTGGCCCAAAATAACATCATAAAATTCAAGAGGAGCAATATCACACAATACCTCGTATTTGAAGGTCTTGAAGTTGTATGACAATTGACATTGTTGGATGACATGGAGATCGCTTCCTTGGTGGAGCCATCCAATGGTGTAGGGTTGTGGGTGCGACGTTGTCGGCAGGGCCAACCGCTTGACAACCTCTGCTGAGATGAGGTTCTTATGGCAACCACTATCAATGATGAATTGTAGTGGGGTGCCTTTTACCCACATCTATGAATGGAAGATTCACTCTCCTTCTTCTGGCTCATATGGTTCACTGCGATAGATCTTGGTGGTAGCAACGGTGGCACTGGTTTCCGCATCAATGATATGTCTTCCCCTTTCTATTTTTGACTCAGAGTCAAAACCCGCATCTGATTCAGAGGATTTCACTTTGGCCACCAGTGACTGCTTTGAGCGGCAGTCAACAGTGTTATGCCAAGGGCTCTTATGGAGGTCGCACCAATTCCCAATATATTTCTTTGTCTTTCTGGTGTTCCTCTTTGCTTGTGGCTTGGAATGGTTTTCCTGATACTGTCCATATTTGATTTGTCCTTTTTTCTCTGGGTTGGGGCCACCCTTTCCTGGATTTTTCTATGAGGGGTTCCCAAGCCCAAATTGTCGCGTCTTTTGTTTGAGCTTCTACTTGATTTTGACGGCATATCGGTAGGCCGTTCCCAAGGACGAGATGTCCAGAAATTCCATTTTGGTATGGATGTATCTATGGAAAGCACCGTGATACTTGAGGACTAGATTTCGCTCTGAATATTTGATACTCATCTTGGTGAACAAGGTATGGAATATATTTGTGAACTCAGACACTGCTTGGTCTCTTTCTATCCGCAGTGTGGTCCATTTGGTATATAAGTCGTCATAACTTCCGACACGGTAGTATTGTTCCTTAATAACATTCCTGAAGGATTTCCAGGTGGTCATGACTGTAAATAATGAGGGTTCCTCTATTTCCTTTTGTTCACAGAAAGTTTCCCACCAATCTTTGACATGGGGAATGACTTTGAGGAGTGCAAAAGTAATATTTTCTCTATTCGAAAAGTTATGGACAGAAAAT
Organism: Picea engelmannii; assembly: GCA_009831015.1. Taxonomy (NCBI): domain Eukaryota; kingdom Viridiplantae; phylum Streptophyta; class Pinopsida; order Pinales; family Pinaceae; genus Picea; species Picea engelmannii. The sequence continues at coordinate 101,775 of ML803954.1, forward strand.
ATCCTTTTAGTATATTCAACCACTTTTCTACAACATCTGTGTTTATCTGAACTTCAAATACAAGAATATCGAATTTGATTTGTACCTTGAAGGGGCCTCCCCTTGAAGAATATGTATTGCCTATTGGTAGCCGCCGAAGGATTTGCATGAAACTATCCATCATCTCGTTCCTCTATTGCATGAGGGTTTCCTCAAGAAACATTTTGAAAGGATCTCTTTTCCCATCATCTTTATTTTCTCCAACCATGAGAGGTCTCTTGGGCGTGCAAGAGCTTTTTTCCTCAAGAGAAACAAGCTCGAGACCCAATTCTTTGTACTTCGACCTCGTTGGGGACATGCATTAAGATGACAAGGAGCAGACCACTCTGATACCACTGATACAGATTTTATGAGCAGAATGAAATGAATACAAATTATTAACATATTCTTAACACAAAATAACAGAGATACAGTAAAGTTGGTTTTCTGTTCAATAAGGAAATAAGTTGAAACTGTAAAATGCAATGGAAAACAAGCTTGCTAGAATGGTGGTGACTTATCTCTGAGAAGAGATGTCACGAATGCACTCATTCACAAGGAGATGGTTATAATGAGGCTCTGAAGGCCTTTTACAATAAACATGAATGTCAAAAACCCTAGACATCCAAAAACCTAACCCTAGGAGATGAAGCACCAAAAGTCATGTGGGCCCCGTTTGGGTAAGTCAGTACATCAACTTCCTGGGGTCGTAACTTTTTCATACGATCTTCGTTTGATGCGCTCAATACCTCATTAAAAATACCTATCGGAGGAATACAACTTTGATGTGACAAACATCGAAGAAATCTCCATATTGCTCCTCGTTTTCCCAAAAAACGTCGTTTAGGGCCTCAAAACGACTTCGAAAGTTCAGGACCCGAAAAACTGTTTAAAATAGTAAATTATCAAAATTGACAGAAAACTATTTTGAGCCAGCCACTGATATCCACCTGGATAAAGGGAACATTGTAACACACCCACTATCATAATTTTAAAATTTTCTTTGAAACTTTGGATTAATCTCCCGCAAGTGAGAAATCTCCAGAAAACCGGCATTTGCGAAATGCCAACCCCTGGTTAACTATCGGGATTCGGGTTTTCTAATCTCAAACTCATTCACCCCCATGACTCGTGATCCTCCGTATTCCGATGCGCTCCTCACGCATTAGCTCCCCAGGCCAATCCTGTGATTCACTGCCTTTATGGCCGTGGTCTTACTTCCTCTCGGGCAACTCCTATCGGAGTTTCGGGTTTCCTGATGTCGCAATTCACGAGTCCTCGGAACTCGCGATTCTCCGATCCCCGATATACCCCTAACGCATTAGCCCTCTAGGCTATACAATAGCCCATGTGACCATTTACCATAGGACCACTGTCGTATAACCTTCCCCAAAACCCCGATCTCCGATTTCGCGATGTGATTAAGCCCTAATCAAACATCCGTTAATTAATCAGTTTTATCGAAGAGTTTAAGTTAATTGCGTCGGCTTTCAGGGTTTGCGATTTCATAGTGCATGGACACCTTGTCCACGAATTTCGCGATATCCTGATACCCGATGCCACCTGTCCACCGTTGACCCTTCCGTGGGCCCCGCTATCTCTTGACTTGTCGGCAAATCGTGTTTCGCGATTTCACTAAGCATAGATACTTCGTCCACGGAAGTCACGATTTCCCGATGGCTCCGATCATTGCCACGTGTCCTAAGAACGAACGGTCCCGATCTCATCGGGAAATCGCATATCGCGATTCCGTGTGACATGATTTTTGTGTGCCCAAATACTCTGATTCCCCGAATTCCCGACTCTTTTCCCAGATTCTGACACGCGTCCGAAATGAAGGACGGTCTTTATCGTCTCTCGCTGTTTCGGGGTTTCGGACTTCGCAGTTTCGAAATGCAAAGGTTTTGTGTCCACGAAATCCCCGATACGCCGAGTTCCGACTGTGTTGGATCCACTGACATGCGTCCCTCCAAGGATGGACGGTCCTGATTGCATCGGAGAATCGCGTATCGAAATTTCCTTGTGCACGAATCTCTTGTCTCCGGGAACTCCGATTCCCCGACCTCCGGCTCTTCGAGAGCCTCTGCCACGTGTCCCGGTAGAGGTTATACTCCGTGCAACTCTTCCCGATCCAACGACTTACGGGATTTCTACTCCAGATCTGATAGCTCAAATCATTTTCCTCGCACGTCTACCCCTGCGCTTAGTCCCTGCGCAGCTTCTCCAGATTCAACGGCTGTCGGGTAATGTGAACCGAGATCTAACGATCCAGATTCGTTCTTTTGGGTCTTGGGATTTACGATCCCAATTTCTCATTGCTCACGATGAGAGAGGGAAAATCAAGTAACGCTTGCGTTACTTTCGTCAATCTAAGGGTCGTGAATGACTATGGTTCCTCCGACGAGATCTCACCCGTCGACTGGTCACTCCTCACACACTACTATCTTGGAACCTTAAGAGAATCGTTCCTCCTCGTGCAGGGTTAATAAGACCTGTGCGTTCGAGTTCTTGTTCTGGGTTCTTAGTGAACCTTTCCAAGGAGGAAGTCTCTGTGAGGAGATCCCTACCGGGGTATTCCCGGAAGCAGATAAAGGAAAATAACTTCCCAGGGACGGCTGGGCATGATTAGGTTCATTCGTCAACGTAAACCGAGCACGGTTTCCTCGGTGTTAAGCATATATCAACAAATTCATATCAAACATTACACGAACACTCTCGTGCTGCAATCCTTTACAATTTCATGGTTCTGTGAACTAATATCTATTCCTTATCATCGATTACTACACAGACCTTGCTACACAGGAAGACATGCACAAATCCACAAGTCTATGAATGCATGTGACAGCATATAAATTCAAGATACAATATAAGAAAAACACTTATCAGAAATACTTCGGCAATGGAAGCAACTGCTGAGAGGGGTGCTCGTTTCCACCC
>ML803954.1:120055-133182 GCA_009831015.1 Picea engelmannii
ATGGAAGCACCAACTTCCTGAAAGTTCCAGCACCAACTGGATGGAAGCACCAACTTCCTGAAAGTTCCAGCACCAACTGGATGGAAGCACCAACTTCCAGTTACACAGGCTCCAACCTGTATAACAAAGAACACTTGTTCTCCAAAGCACCACCCTGCCACCCTGGTTTCTCTGGATGCAACCAGATGGAAGCTACAACTCCCTGTGTTCAAGCACCCACTTGAACCTCTGAGGACAACAGTCCTCCCGAGCACCTCCCTACCTCCCTAGAATATCAAATAATGTATACACAGACAATTTATGCAGATAAATCACTTCTTACCATTCTTTCTTTGTTCTGTAAATCTGATCTTCAACAAATTGTTCTGCAATTCTTCTCTTCATGTGTCCATTCAATAGGTCTGATCTACATCACATTCTTCTTTCATTCTGCTCTTCTTCTTCTCTCCCTATCGTTCTGCTCTGTTTCTGCTTTACATTTTCATCTCATTCTTTACCTCTGTTAATATTTCATACTACGCGTCTTCTCCTTTCTTCTTTCTTACTATTTCATTCTTTTTCCATCCAGAATAGCCAACTCGACACAGTCTGTTTCCACTTCTTTTATACACACAGGCACAATGTTTCAACTTCCCAACTCCTTGGGAAAAATGACGACAATTGTCCAGCCAACCGAAACGCCAACTGATCGACAACTAATGTGCGATCATGAGTCCGTTTTACTAACGGATTTGTAACTGAAAGTGTTAAGTGTGTGTGGAAGAACAGTAACCCTCCGATCACATTCAAACCTTATCCACACCATTGGATGATCTTTATCATGTTTTTCCTTTAAATCGGGTTTCGGCATTTCGACATTCCTTTGCCCAAGTTTCTCAACACTTACATCACGATCTCTGAAACTCTGAAATGGAGCTTATCTGGGCTGACTCCTTCTCTTCCCGTGACCAAGAGCTATGACCATAGTTTTATTCGAAAGGGTCTTTCGCGATTTCGCATATCGTGAATTCGTAATAGAGATTAGATCAATGGTCCAGGTCAGATCTTGTCTCAACGGTCGCGATTGAATCGCAATATCGCATATCGCGATTTTGGAAGTCTCGTTGCATTTGTTCACTTTCCATTCCATGTTGCGATCCCCGAAACTCCGACACGGTCTAGAATCAACGGTCTAGATCAAAGCCTGATCTGACGGCTTAGATTACATCGTGATTTCACATATCGCGAAATCGACACTCCTAATGTCAAGTGACTTTGTCACTTCAAAGTTCTGATCCCCGATGCCGATGTGCCCCTTTCCACGTGCTATCCCTGCTAGCTATAGGCCTTGGCCCATATGACCGTCAACACATGACCTCAGTCAAACCTCTCATCGAGGTTTTGGCATTTTCGATGTCACCATGCACATGCCTACGGAATTCTCGATCCTCCGATCCCCAATTCTCCGATGAAGGAAATCAACGGTCCAGATCTCATTCTCGCTTTAACGGCTGCGATCAAATCGCGAAATCGCATATCGCGATTTCAGGTTTTTTGTTGTCAAGTGAATTGGACTTTTCAAAGTCCCGATCCCCGATTCTCCGATGAAGCCTCCTTTCGATCTTCTCCCGATGGCGCTCGATCGGTGCCACGCGTCCACATGAATGGACAGTCCAGATCCCGTCGGGATTTCGTGACTGTTGCTGTCCCAATGCACACGACCTCGAGAACTCCGATTTCCCGATGGCCGATATCTCGATGCCTATCGGGACTTCTCTTCTTGCTCCTGAGGCTTATCTCCCTAGCAGCTTCTGCAGATATGACGACTGTCGACGACCCTGCACCAAATCTAACGGCTCTCGCTACGTTCGATCATTCACTTCTCTGAACTTGTCTTCTGTTTTCCTATCATCTTCACTGTTGCCATCAATGACAAGCATTCGCTGTCTGTTCACTGAATTTGCCAACACCCCTTCATCTCCGAAGTAGCACCCTAGTTTTTTATTTATTTTGTTACATTAGGATCGATTTTAGTTTGGTTATTTGTAGTCGATTCATTTAGATTAATCCTTGTAGACATTTTATTTATGTATTTAATTAATGTTGCAATTCTATTGATGTTGTAGTTCAACTAATTCTTTTGAACATGAATCTTCATGCTTGATTGTTTGACGGTCGAGTTGGTGATTATTTGGGAAAGAATTCTCCAAAGATACATATCTATGAAATTGACTATTACCATACTTTACTAATCAACAACTTCCCATGATAATTACCTTGATCACATGTATTAGTTCTCGATTATATTTCTTTTATTTTAGTTAATGGTTGTCAATCTAATCGGCATATTGGATCCAAGAGAGTATTGTTGAGTGTAAAAATATGTACCCAACCTGCAATTCAACCTTAGCATGTCCATTGCTATAGGAGTAACAAGATTGAATTTATTTCATATCTTATCGGAATGGTGTATCTCTAAGATTAGTTCTACATATATTTTTCTAGGTGCTTCGTAAGAATATAGGCTCCGATTGATAATTAATGTACCGAATTACTATCTTATAATTCACCCAATAGTGATGTTCTAGTTTTCCCTTAAGTTGTGCTACAAAATCAATGTCTTTAACCCATGAAAAAATTATTTCCCATGAAAAAAGCTTTGACTTGATATATAATAGAGGTTTCAAGCCTCTCTTTGCATAAACATACCTTTGATGAGGTGTCAATATCCATTCTATAACCTGAGAAAAAAGAGAGAATTTTTCAACAAAAAATTGTGACCCGTCACTACATCAAAAACTTGAAATCCATCCTCAAAATCCATAAAAAAATTCCCACGAAAATTCCTCATAATAGGATAGGGTGCTATACATATATGATCTGCTTAAACACTTCACAAAAATCCATGAAACACTTAGGCAACTGATTTGATGCATTCTTTGTGTCTAAATGAGTTTTTTACAACCTAGTATGGGGGAGATGTGTAATTGTTTCCATGCTCAAGATGGAGTTGACATGTGACATTAAAAATAATAATAACAAAAAATATGTCAATATCGGCCATAAATTAAATATTTCAAAATCCACCTTATGTACAATATTTTTATATCAACTATATATAATAATAATAATAATAATAATAATCTATTTTTGAGGTCACAAGCATGGCTTTGACTAGTAAAGTCTACCAACGTATACATACCCTACCCCCTCTCGAGGTATAGTTTAATATCATCTTGTATCTTTTTCTCCAAGAAAAAAACGCTTTCTACTTCTTACAATGGAGATATGTGTAATTCCTTGGATGCTTAACATGAAGTTCATAAGTAACATCTAAAACAAAATTAATAACAATAAAATATTTCAATGTGCCATAAATAAAATATTTCTATCCACTTTAAGTAAAATATTTAATTTCAATATCAACTCTTTATATATATATATATATATATATATATATATATATATATATAACAAGTGTTAAATCCATCTTAACTCTTATTTATATTAATGAGAGAAGGATTAAATCCCTTGAACTACAAAACATTTTTAAAGTGTGAAACTTGAAAAAAAAATTACACATTAAAAAATTCGATCCCTCAAATTAAAATAAATCTACAGGGATTACTAGAATAAATGACTAATCTTCTGTACTCATACACAACTTACATAACAATAAAAATGTATCTTTCATGTCAAAAAAATACATACCTTTTCTTAAAAAACGGACAAAGTATCTCCTATAACGAAATCACTAGTATAATCACCATCACTTAAACAAAATTTCGAAATTAAATACAGACAAAAACGTAAAACAATTAGAATACGACCTAATCATCACGGTTGGATGACCCAAGGCTTTAAATTTTGTGACGACTGAGTTGTCTTTGAAATTTCCAACCAGTGAACTATCTTGCACCATTTTTATTCCGCTGCCTTTATCCTTGGAATGAAAAAGGCCACCTAATAATGGTTGACTATGTTTTCACGCAAGGGATGCCAAATTAAAGCCGGATTTGCAATTATCTGAAAAACTGAAGCGACGGAGATAATGGAGAAAAAATTAGAGGCAACCGAGCAAAAGATTTTGGTTCTTAACAGCATACAAATTTGATTTTTTTAACCGAAAATGAATTAATTGTGATATTTAGAAAATGAGTGTTAATTGTGTTTAGTTCAAATGGAACATGTAAGTTTATTTTAACTAATAACATTGCTTTAAATCTTTTAAAATATTCTTTTAACTAATAAGATTGCTTTAAATCTTAAAAAAAACAAAACCTTGATATAATACTCGACGTGAGAAAAAATAAGAATTTTATGTATATATATATATACCACTCATCTAAATTAGTAACCTTGATATCATACTCGACTTGAGAAAAAATAAGAATTTTATGTATATATATATATATAACTCATCTAAATTAGTAAAGAGGATTGGGGTGGACGGAGACTATGGAACCCTAGCCACCACCAATTGTTTTTTCATTCAAATGGTCTTGGAACAACTATGACAATCTGTGTTATCAAGGTAGGATGTGATTGTTGAAAACATGTCAATGAATTTTCTCATGTTGTCCCATGCACATGCATGCAACTATGTTAATGTCGATGAATGCAATCTATTTATGAACTGTTAGTGTAACTATGTGATCTATTCATGACCAGTTTGTATAAGTGAGTGATAGATGTTATATATGTGAGAATACCCATAGAGGTGGAGTACAATGTGAGTGCAAGCGTGTGCAAGGAGGAATGCAATAGAGTGTGTGAGCAAGACACAATATTGTGGAGTAGAGTGTGTCTGTGAGGAGAGGATGGTTGTATGCCTATGAAGGCTATTGTAATTCTCCCTTGAATAATAAAAATATTGATAATTGCATGTGGTTTTTTCCCTCATTGGGTTTCCACATAAATCATTGTGTCAAGTGTATGATTGATGTGCTTGGTTTAATGCGTATTTGATATTGCTTAGTTTATGCTATGTTTTTCTTCCGTTGCCTAACAAGTGGTATTAGATCTTAGATTTGAAGGAGAAAAGAGCGAAAGAAAAGAGAATCTGGTCCCTGGATCAAAGAAATTGGTTTATTAGAAGCTGTGATTTTTTTTTGGACGATTGTTTCTGCTAATGGAGAAAGTGCAGAGTTCTAAGTTTGAGGTGGAAAAGTTCAGTGGTAAGAATAGCTTTGCGCTTTTGAAGCTCAAGATGTGAGATCTGCTTGTGCAACAATGATTGCAAAAGGCCTTGGCTGAAAATCCAAATAAACAGGCAAGCATGATAGATGAGGACTGGGAGGATCTGGATGCAAGATCCCTCGGTACTATTCATTTGTGCGTGGAAGATGAGGTGTTGTTTAACATCGCTGAAGAGACAACAACAACAGGTTTTGGACGAAACTAGAGAGTGTATACGACAAATAACTTGTCAAACATAATCTTCTTGAAGAGGCAATTGTACATCTTGTGGATGAAAGAAGGTACGAAAATTGTTGATCACTTGAATGTTTTCAATACTTCGAAAATTGTTGATCACTTGAATGTTTTCAATACTTTGATTTGTCAATTAACTAATATAGAAGTAAAGTTTGAAGATGAGGACAAGGTAATTACGTTACTGTGTTTGTTTCATGAATCTTGGGACCATCTAGTAACAACTATGTGGTTTAATACAACATATGTCATTGATTATGACATTGTTGTGGGAGCTTTGTTATCTGAAGAGATAAGGAAAACATCTAGTAAAGAAACCTCAACAACATAAACAATGGTGGTTAGAGGTCGATCTATAGAAAGATGGCAAAGTCAGAGGGGCATGTCAAGGTCTAAGTTAAGAGGAAAGAAGAGTAAACAAAAATGTTGGTTTTGTGGCAAATCTGGGCATCTCAAGAAGGATTGTTGGAAAAGACAAAATGCATCCAAGGAGGACTCCACAAAAGAATCAAAAGAAGCTAATGTAGCATAAACAAGTTCGGGTTCCAGTTCAGGTATGGTTGATGAGGTATTTTCTACTAGTGATGTTTTCCATCAACATCAACATTGGTTGTTAGATTTTGGTGCGTCTAGTCACATGTGTCTTCATAGAAATTTGTTCTCAACTTACCAATCTATTGATCATGGTGTTGTTTTTATGGGAAATGATTTTTCGTGTAAAATTGTTGGAGTTGGTAGTGTTCGGATTAGAATGCATGATGGTTCTGGAAGAACATTAACAGATGTAAGACATGTACCCGAACTTAGAATGAACTTGATATCTTTGGGAGTTCTAGATTCCATTGGTTACAAGTGTACAACTCAAGGTGGAGTATTGAAGGTGTCCAAAGGCATGTTAGTAGTCATGAAGGAAAAGATGATCGGGAACCTTTATCAGCTTGAAGGAAGGATAGAGGTAAATCAAGTAGTGGTAGCATCTGAAGATGCAAGTGACTCTGTTTTTTTATAGCATTAGTATATGGGTCATATGAGCGAGAAAGGTCTTAAGGTATTGGTTGATTGTAAGTCACTTCCAAGTTTGAAGTTTCTGAATTTGAATTTCTGCAAGTATTGTGTTTTTAGAAAACAGTGTAGACATAAGTTTAAAGCAGGAAGACATATAAGCAAAGGTATCCTTGATTACATTCATTCAGATGTTTGGGGACCATCCCCTACAATTTCTCTTGGAGGATCGTCATATTTTGTGAAATTTATAGATGATTACTCTAGGAAGGTTTGGGTCTATTTACTTAAAAGAAAAGATGATGAATTTAATACTTTTAAGAAATTCATAGCTTTGGTTGAAAAGAGCACTGAAAGATCAATCAAATGTTTAAGGACAGATAATGGAGGTGAATTCACATCTGTGGAATTTGAAATAATTGCAAATCTGACTTTAATTTGGCATCCCTTGCCTGAAAGCATAGTAAACCATTATTAGGTGGCCTTTTTCATTCCAAGGATAATGGGAGCGGAATAAAAATGGTGTAAGATAGTTCACTAGTTGGAAATTTCAAAGACAACTCAGTCGTGACAAAATTTAAATCCCTGGCTCATCCAACTATGATGATTAAATCGTATTCTAATTGTTTTAAGTTTTTGTCTGTATTTAGTTTTGAAATTTTGTTTAAAATTTTCTTGAAAATTTGAATCTATTATGTATAATTTTAGTTTTTAGGTATTTTTCAACAAACTGAAATCATTTTTAATTCAAAAATGGAATTTAAGAAACCAAAAACTGTTATTTTGTACCAAATTCCATAAATAAAAGCATTAAAAATATATAAAACTGTAAAACAAAGTCCATGATGACATAGGAAATACAATTAGTAGTTGAAGGACCGACAAAGATGGAGTGTACCTTTAAAAGTATATTTCAAATTAGTAGTTGAAGGACCGACAAAGATGGAGTCTGCCTTTAAAAGTATATTTCAAATTTCAATATTAAACGGATTGTCATAATTGCCATGAGTGTTATGAAGGTGGGTAAGCAGCTGTTGTGATTGTAAACACGTCGTTTCCATTTTTTGAATGTCGTATATGCATGTTCTCGAATGGGTGAGAGTGAGTCTACCGAAAAAATCAGATATGTACTCATGGAGTCGGTTAACAATAATGTCAGCGGATAGTAGATAATTTGTATTGTGAATTATAAGAAAATAAAAATTTGGAGAAAAAACTTTGAATTATATTTCGTATTAAATAATAATTACGCTTATAAGTGTACATCTATTGACAATGTATACAATTAATGATTTTTTAATTTAAAAATCTAATTTGATGGTTAGCAATAAAAGATGTTAGCATATTCGTAATTGTCCTCTCAAATCAATGAATATGATTCATTGTTCATAACTTCTTTGCATTTATGAATGCATCAGTTAACCTATTTACTTTTTCACATTTACCTAAATTAAGAAATTACTGTAAAGCTATATGATTACCACGTTTAGATGATTAACAAGAATTAATATCTAAAAATTGAACTGTTAAAATGTGAACCGCCTCATTCCAAGTTTGGCCTCATTCCACATTTGAGGTGTGAATGGAATCATTTTTTTTTTTATGGAGTGGGTTTTTAAAGTTGGTTTTAACGCAGGTATCGACGTTCACCAGTAGACTGTGCGGCTGTGCTAGTATTAAATCACTTAATATTAAACGATAATATTTGTGGTAAGCACATGTGTGATGTAGAAATAGAATATTTATTGAACAAGATTTACTTTCTCTCACACTTATGGTAACCGATTAGTTTCTCCGATTAACTGACCATTGTCACTTCTCTAAGTATCATAGTACAAAGAACTATGTATTCAATTCCTTACGAAATACATAGAATTTTTTTTTGGTGATTATTGCCAAATCAAATATGTCGACGGTAGTCACGCTTTCTGGAGCTACCAATATTCGGTTAGCAATGAGCATAAGAAATGTGTGCAAGAAAGTAAAGACGGCAGAAATAGTCGGTTGTAAAAGAACCATCACCTCAAATACTTGAAAAATTCATAGAATTTTAGGTAACTAATGCCGAGTCAAATATGTCTAGTGTAGTCAGCTTTGTCAAGCTTCATCAAAAGGGCAAGAGAGGTGCCTTAAATGTGGTTGGTTTGAATGACATGGAGAAGGTCTTTTTTATTTTATCAGGAAACTTGCGTGCTTGGACAAATGATTACAGAGACGGGACCTGGTGGCTCTACATTGATTACAAAGAATTAAACAAAATCACAATCAAGAACCGATATCCAATTCCCCAAATTGATGACCTTCTTGACCAACTTAGGGGGACAATTTATTTAGCAAGATTGACCTAAAGTCTGGATATCACTAGGTTCCCATTGAACTGATTGATATATGGAAGGAAACTATAAAATCTAAAGAAGGTCTCTTCGAATGGTTGGTCATTCCCTTTGGCCTAAAAAATGCACCAATAAATTTCATGAGGTTGATGGATGATGTATTGAGAACCTTCACCAAATATTTTGTGGTGGTATTTTTGGATGACATCCTCATCTTCAACATAACTTAGGAGGATAACATGCAGCATATTGAGCAGGTTTTGAGCACTCTACGACAACACAAGTTATATGACAACTTGGAAAAATGATCATTTGGCATGACCAAGGTCAAATAATTGGTCTACATTGTTGATGAACATGGGGTACATGTGGATCCAGCTAAGATCCAAGTCATATGTGACTATCTAGCCTCGACCACACTAACTGAGCTTCAGAGCTTCTTGGGACTTTCCAACTTCTACCAACAGTTCGTGTTGGGATTCTCCCATATTGCATGGGCCCTCAGCCAAGTGACGAAGGGTGTTGGAAAGGCAAAGTTCACGTGGGGGAAGTAACGACAATGAGCATTTGATGATCTGAAGCATCGCTTGTTCTCAGCTCCCATACTCTCCTTACCTAATCTGCAACAATTGTTTGATATTGAGACTGATGCATCTAACTATGTTGTAGGTATAATTCTCACTTAGCATGGTCAACCGATAGAATACCATAGTGAGACACTCTCAGATATTGTCTAGAAATACCCCACCTATGAAAAGGAAAGGTATTTCATTGTACAAGCCTATCATTAATGGAAACATTACATTCTACGAAAGGAGATAATCATCCACACTGATCACAAACCTCTGCAGTTCATATAGACACAGGGGAAGTTGCAAAATGAACACCTTCAGAAGTGATCCACATACCTGCAACAGTTCCAAATAAACATCAAGTATAATATAGGGAGCATACATCGTGGCGCTAACTACCTTAGTCGATCTCCCATGGCTACACTCACCACCGTGCTCCATTCATGTGGGAATGAGGCATCTGAGTGGCCCGAACTTTATTATCAAGATCTTGACCTTGTCACCACCTATCAGCTCTTGGGTACATTTGTAAATGTCACCGATTTTCACGTTTAGGACGGAATGTTATGTCATCTAGGACACCTCTTTGTTCCTGCAAGAGATTGTGAAAAGATGATTTTGGAGGCTCACTACAGTAGGATGGCAGGACATTTTTGTGTGGAGAAAATTGTGGTTGTTCCACAAAAACATTTTTATTGGCCAAAACTTCGACAGGACGTCAACAAGTATTTCAAATATTGCATTGCTTGTTCCATTTCCAAACCATCCATCAAGAAGCAAGGATTATACACCCTTCTTGCTACTCCCGAGAGGCCTTGGGAATCTGTCTTGATGGATTACATGTCTAGCCTTCCATCCACCAAGAAAAGAAATGATTGTGTATTTGTGGTGGTTGATCAGTTTTCAAATATGGCCATTCTAATAGCCTACAAGAAGATCATCACAGTGATAGATACTTCCAATATCTTATTCGACTGAGTGTGGGTCCATTTTGGGATACCACAAACCATCATCTCTGATTGGGAGAGCATGTTCCTCAACACATTTTGGTCGAGTCTATGGTCACTGTTGGACACCAAGCTCACTAAATCCACTAACTTCCACCCTCAAACTGATGGCCAAACAGAGGTCGTCAATCATATGATTGTGCACATCCTTTGCATGTATAACTCTAAGAATTTGCGTACATGGGATGAGAGTCTTCCCTATTTTCATCACAACTACAACAAGGCTCTCCATAGCTCCATCAGTCATAACCCATTTGAGGTGGTGTTGGGATTCCTAACTTTGGGTCCCATTGATGTTGCACTATCTATTGCAACCACATACATATAATATTCGCATGTTTAGTATGAGGGCGATAAAGCCACCAAATTCATTGAGTGGATTCAAGACATCCTCCAACATGTCCATGATATTTTGCAAAAATCCAATGCTAAGTACAAGAAGTGCCATGATCAACAACAGATACCACACAAGTTTCAGGTGGGAGACAATCTTTGGTTACATTTGCAGAAAGAACACATTACAAGTCCCCATCAAAAGCTTCGTCCACTTTGCTATGGGCCTTACACTATCACCAAGGCTGTGGGAGACAATTCTTTTGAGCTAAACACTCCTCCCTTCCTTGACTTGCACCTAGTGTTCAATGTGAACCTCCTCCCGCCATATTTCCCACCATTATTAGACAACTTAGATATCGCATAACAGTTGATACCAACAGAGCTCAACCTTGACTACATGGAACAAGCATCCACTGATCAGATCGTGGACACACAGGTCAAGGGCACTCACCAGCAGAGGATCCAACTTTATTGGGTTGTCAAGGTAGGGAAACTCTTTCACTAAGGAAAATGGCTCACCTAGGGACAAATTCTACAAAACATTTCTCACCTAATGGGGGAAGTCAACGTAATGGAGAACATTTCCTCCTAAGGGGGGAGGATTGATCCAGGTGGATATTGGTGGCCACCCACCTATTCCAACTGGATCATCTTGACAATTTTACTTCAAAACGTTCTTCTGTAATTCTTTGTAATTGTGAGTTCTACACTTCCAGGGATATCTGAAGCCATACACAAATTCCAGGTGGTGATTGGTGGCCTCCCACCTAATCCAACTGGTTTATTTTGGGAGTTTTCATGTAAGTACATCATTTTGTACTTCCAGGGTCATTTTGGAGCCCTAAATAGTGTTTTTTTTTTATTGCCACAATCAAACTATAGACAGAGTTAGAGTTTGACAGCATAATGTGTAGCTCTCAAAAATACCTTTCCAATGGGATATCACGTGCCTAAAACGAAGGTCGTATGCAAAATTTACGACCCCGGGAAGTTGAGGTACCAATTTACCCATCAAAGCCCACATAACTTTTGGCGTTTCATCTCTTAGGGTTAGGTTTTTGGATGTCTAGCATTTTAGAATTCATGAGTAATGTTAAAAAGGCATATGGAGCCTCATTGTAATCATTTTTCTCAGACGAATGCACGTAGTAGCCACATCTCTTCTCAGAGATAGCTACCACCATCCGAGCAAGTTGTTTTCAATTATGTAGTTTTATAGTTTCATCCTATTTTATTTATTCACTAGAAGGTATTGTTCACTGGATATATGTTGTTGTTCTCTATATCTCTCTGTTATTGTATTCAGACTATTATTTATTTCGTTCCGCTCATAAATCTGGATCAATTGTAAGGCTTGAAGGACCATCACCTCTCCTAAAGACACCTATATGTATCTCTTGGGAGGATAATGCTATAAAAGGGTTGTGCTTCACTAGGTTCTGAGGCAAGGTGGATATGGTTGTCTATGTCTAGATGATGCCTTATGAAATGGGAAGAAGATGGGAAGGGGGGTTAGGCCTTCACCTAGAAGGACAAGGACTTAGAAATGGGTCATGCCTATCATTTTCTCTATCTTGTGAAGACCCATGCCCCACCCCATGAAATGCACAATGTCAAATTAGTTGACATGGAGACCTAACATAAACCCTACCAATAATTTTCAGAGGAAATATAGAGGCACCTCCCTATTGTTATAGGGAATTTTGTCAGAAACCATAAACCACCTATCCTTCCAATTATCTAAAAATGGTTAATAGGTGCACCCAGTCCATACAAATGTGTCTCTTTGTGACTAGTGGTTGTACTCTAGTTCTACAATCAATAGATAATGTCATTAACTATTGTTATTCTAGTTTTTATGTTTCCAACTTGGCTTTTATCTAGCCCAGTCCTATAATATTCAAACATTCTAGCCCTATAATAAAAAAAATGTTAGTTAATTGGCCTTGGGGGCTTGCAATGGAAGATACAATGATGTCCAGAGAAGTGGCTAGTAACACTCATTAGGTCTATATGGAATTATGTAATTCTTGAACAAAAGTTCTAAGAGACCTCAACTCTTCACCAATTTCCATGTTTATATTTGTTGGTTGTGGGTTGGGGTTTGGTGTGCATTTATGTGGTAGTGTTGAGTTTGGGATTTTCCTGGATCCATGTTAATTAAGTTTGTTGCAATTTAGTAATGGAAAATATAATTTAGGTTTTTTTTTAAATATTTAAAAAAATTAGGAAAAAAGAATTCCATGCAAACACATACCTGGAATCAACTAGAGACCATGTTAGAAAAGTGTGGACACCATGTCACTAGAGCGAAGGAAGCATTTTGTTTAATCTCCCTTGAAAACATGTGGCTTGTTCAGTCTATTGGTCAAATAGATTGATCACAACCCTTATTAAAAAATGAATAAAGGAACATGCACATGACCCTAGAGTGTGTGCATATTCCTAGGAATGCATCCACGTTC
>ML803954.1:133374-147080 GCA_009831015.1 Picea engelmannii
CTTGTTCAGTCTATTGGTCAAATAGATTGATCACAACCCTTATTAAAAAATGAATAAAGGAACATGCACATGACCCTAGAGTGTGTGCATATTCCTAGGAATGCATCCACGTTCTTATGAATGTGCATGTGTTCCTACCCAAGGGTTGAATTGGCGACCTCAGTGGTGGTTTGGGGATTGTACATGACCTTCTCTTACTCTTTACCTTGCCATTTTTCATCCTATTACCCTATAATGACATATATTTTACCATTTTCCCTTCAAAATGTGTTTTTAGTTCAAAGGTGGTTATCTTAGCCTATTGAACAGGTTCTATAGTCACCTCGACAATTGAGATAATTTCCACTCATTCTAGTTGATTTGAAGATATGGTTTCTCTAGAGAATCGCATACACATGGGCATCCACTATCCGACTTGAACAACACTACAAAAACGGAAGCACTATTACTGTCCCATGATCTAATCAATTCTTGTAGTGCATATAGGGTTATTACGATTTCATTCCTTCATTCATGAAATCATAACGAATTTACTTATACAAAATTTTGTTGGTTCAATTAGTTTGTTTGAAGCCAAAAATGTAATGTCCTGACTACCTTTGGTGGATTGCATGGGATTGGAAGTTTAAGAGCTATTAGTATTAAATTTGAATCTCATTTTATAAATACCATAATCAATCACGCCTAAATATATGAATTTATAGATTGATAATAACATTAAGGAGTAAGATTGCACTATGTCCAAACATCCATGTACTATGTTAGTTATGGAATATAAATAATGGTTCATGTGTATTCATCTATTGAATTCTTTAGCATGTAAGTGTTTAGTCGGAACACTTTTGAGAGAAGGAAGGGCCCCCTTCATTTGATAAGTAGCGCCCTACTTGTTTTTTTTTTTTATTAGGATTAATTGTAGTTTGGTTATTGGTAATCGATTCATTTAGTTCAATCCATGTAGACAATTTAATTATGTACTTAATTAAAATCGCAATTTCATTCATGTTGTAGTTCAACTAATGCTTGTGAACATGAAGTTTCATGCTTGCTTGTTTGATGATTTAGTTGGTGATTCTATGGGAAATAGTTTTCCATAGTTGCATATCTATGCAATTAATGACTACCATACTTCATTAATTGACAACCTCCCGTGATAATTACCTCCATAGTTGCTAACGGACCTAAGCATGTTTCTATACTTGAACTAGTCAAGCAAGAGGTTCCCACACCATAGGTATTTATTACTCCTACTGTAGAAGGAAAATTGGGCATCGAATTCCAAACCAATCCGATTCAAGACCCAAAAATAGTGGAAGCAACCTATGAGGCATTTGTAGAACAATAACTACCTCTTTGGTGGACTGACATGGAAGAAGAAGAAGTAACAAGAAAAAACCATGAGGATATAGTCACCTTTGAATTCCCTATCAGATATCCTGGTGGAACAAAACAAATAAATAACATCCCTCCATATGCTCTACCAAAATTGCATGGTCTATCCAACAAAGACCCTAATGCATTTGTATTTGAGTTTGATGAGATTTGTAGGTGCTATCATTACTCTACTACTGCCCAAAATTTTTTTTTTTTTCCTGCCACCCTAAAAGGTGCATCCTTATGATGGTTTATGGGCCTTGGTGAGGACATCATTCAAACTTGGGATGAGATTAAGAAATTGTTTCTGAAGAAATACCAAGACTACTACAAGAGGAGATAACTCATGGAATAAATATTCAAAATGATGAAAAAGGAGGATGGAAGTTTCGAAGACTACATGGAGCAATTTCAGTATAACCTTCAAATATCAAAACAAAGTCATCTCAGCAAAGAAACAATGAAAATAATTTTTCTAAGAGGCATAAGGGATGAATTCTTGTAATTTCCCAACCTAATGGGATCAGGTGATGTTTCTCAACTTCCATATGATGAGGTCTATGATTTATGTAGGATGCATTTTAGGGGAAACTCCAAGAATGGTAGAAGATCCAAAGATGCCACTTCTAGGTTCACAAATTTTGTTGTAGGAACAAGGATCACAAAGGATGAAATTGGTAACATGTTTGAAAATTTTAAAACTGATAATATCAACTCTTCAAGTTCCCAATTGGATGTTTTGAAGTTTAAGAAGAAGGAATCATTGGAAAAATATCTATTCATATTTTTCCTCAAGTGTCGAGAGAAACACCCTTGGAAGGAATTCCCACTAGACAACATTTAAATTTGTGGCATTTGTGAGGAATCCCATGCCACCAAAGACTATCCTTCCTTACCAGGAATCAAGGAAATATATCATTGGGAGAAAGGAGCCTATACTTTATTGTATGCAATGGCATTACAAAATCCATGGAAACAACCTTCAGGTATGGCTCAAAACTCTATAGCTCAGTTTTGTTATGCTCGTAATCATATGTGGAATGTTCCTATTCCATGGAAGCATTAACCACCTCATCCCTATCCACAACAGAATTGGTAGCAAGGTTGGTGTGACTCATCTTATGATGGCATGACTACTTTTCCCTATTCTACACCACCACCATATATTCACCCCTCACAGGCTCCTGAACAAATATTTAATTGAACACAACAACTTTCATTACCAACTCCCCAAAACCCTCCATGACCAAGATAAATTCCTACCCAACCTATTCCAAATCATAATAATAATAAGCTAGTTCAGGCCATGTATGGAGATAATATTAAAACATTTCCTACGTATGTTATCACACCTGTATCATTGCAGGAAATTCACCTAAGGTATGGTAAAGTTGTTAACCAAAAAGCCTTAGTGATTTTCAAAGAAAACAAAGGAGAAGAGAGTCCTACCCAATCTGAAAATTTTCAAACTCTTTCACTGTTACCGTCCTAATATCACAATCAGTATCAATATCAAACTGCCCCACAAACTTGTTCTCAAAAGGAAAAATTATAATATTTCAATCTTCCCTCTTTTCCATAGAGGTTGGCACTATAAAAAATAATTACACCTTTTGAGTTAGACTTAATATCAAAAATAAATAATATTTTTTTTAACATACATTTGCTACAAGAAATAAAGTACATCCCCATCTACACTTAAATAATTAGAGACTTATTCATTAAGAAAATAGGTAGAAAAAAAAGGACCTCCCAAACATCCAATTGATAGCGAAATTGTCGAGCCTCATGTCCACTAAAATCACTGCAGAAAAACATGTGGACCATGGGAACCCTGTAGTCACATTTTTTGTTAATAAGTCTCCCATTGAAAATACCCTGATCGACTTGCGTGTAGATATAAACATGATGACATTAGAGACATTAAATCAATTAAGACTTCATGATATCATCCCTACACCCATTGTGTTTGAACTAGCTGATCAATCTAAACTTAAGCTAGAGGGTATTTTAGAAGATGTGATTGTCTCATTGGACTTATGAGAGTACCCAATAAATTCCTATGTCATACAACCCAAAACCAATCTGGGTGGGCACCCTTTGGTCCACAAAAGACTGTGGTTGTCCATAACTGATGCTTTCATTGGTTTTAGGTATGGGAATATGAAAATTACACATGATACGGGTGGATATCGGTGGCCACCCACCTATTCCAACTGGCACAAAATAGTCTTTTGGAAACTTACTATTTTTAGCATGTTTTTGGTTTCTAAACTTCCAGGGCCATTTTGAGGGCCTAAATAATTTTTTTCAAGATAAATAACCTTAATGATATCCAAAGGATTTAATTAATACCCAAAAATGAATCTCCTTGTCTATACCTTTCCAACGAGCTATTGTGCACCCCAAATAGAGATCGTATGCCAAAGTTATGCCCCCTAGATGTTGATACACCAAACTACAAAAAACTGGGTCCACAAAATTGTTGTCTTTTCATCTTCCAGGGTTAGGTTTTTTCATTTTCTTTATGTTAAAAATGACTTGGAGCCTCATTGCAAAAATAATATTCTTTTAAATGTGAGTAGTCGTCACATCTCTTCTCAGAGATAAGCTACCACCATTCTAGCAAGTCTTTCACTCTGTATTTCTACAGTTTTGTACATTTCACTTAGTAACATAAATTGTGTATTATTGTATATATATTCCTCTGTTTATATATCCGATATATATATGTTATATTATTATCTCTCTTTCAATATATCTGTATATTTTTGTGTTATATCTCCACTATCATTTCGTGCAGAAAATAATCGAAATCAATGGTATCAAAGCATGCTGCTCTTGATCGTTTTTTTAGTTCATGTCCACGACGAGGTACGAGTATAGCAAGTTGGGTCTCGATCTTGTTTCTGTTGAGGAAAATCTCTCTTGCATGCCCAAGAAACCCTCCATGGTGGAAGAAAATAAAAACGACAAAGAAGACGATTCTTTTAATCGGTTGCTTGAGCAAGCTCTCACGTGAGAGAGGGACAAAATGATGGAGAATTTTGCCCACATCCTTCAACACCTGTCGATAACAACTGACGCGTCTTAATCAAGAGGCCACTTTGGAGGCACCTCGCCTTTCAAGGTATAATTTAATTTTTATATTCCCATAATTGAAGGACAGATAGATGAAGATGCCCTAGAAAAATGGTTAAATATGCTAGAAGGTTATTTCTTTCTTCACAATTTTTCCGACAGGGAAAAGATGACCTTTTCACTCCTTAAGGATGTCCCCCATGTCAAACATTGGTGGGAAAATTACTGGGAGCAAAGTTCCATAGAGGAGTCTATAATATATGCGGTCGAGCCCACTTGGGATTTTCTTGTGGATGTGGTCAAGGAACAATATTACCCTTTTGGTAACTATGATGACCAGTACATGAGATGGACCATGATACATAAAGAGAAGGGATAATAAGTGACATAGTTCACCAATACCTTCCATACCTTGCACACAAAGCTGGGTATCAAATATTCTAAGCGAAATTTGGTTCTGAAATACCATGGGGATCTACAGAGATACATCCAAACTGAAATGGAGTTTCTAGACATCTCATCACTGGGAGATGCCTATCGATATGTTTTCAAAATCGAGCAGAAATTTAGGCACCAGAACAAACGGGATTTCGGGTCTGCAAATTTGCAACAACCAAAGTATGATAAAGATGACTCTAACAAACAACCTCCTGAAAACCAATCCAAGCCACAGGAAAGGAAGGGTAACGAAAAAATGAAGGACACTGGAAAGTGGAGTGATTTCCACAAAATCCCTTGGCACAACACTGATGAATGTCGCTCAAAAAAATCTTTAGTGGACAAGATCAAAGACAAGGAGACGAACCCTGATTCGAAATTCGATTAAGAAAATAATGGAAAAAGACAGATCAACGATGCAAACCCCACTTCTATTTTCATGAACACAATAATTCAATTAGAAGAACCAGTATATCATGAAGAGGGGGAGCACCTTTTTCATTCACAGATGTGGGTGAAGGGGACCCAACTGCATTTTATTGTTTATAGTGGAAGCCAAAAGAACCAGATCTCAACATAGGTTGTCGAACAGTTGGGATTGTCAACAACACCACACTCGCATCCATACAACATTGGGTGGCTTTTCCAGTGACGAGACCTATGTGTCAACCAACAGTGTTGATTTTCATACGACATCCATCCCTTTAAGGATGAGGTATTATGTAATTTGTCCCCAATAGATATCTGTGTTTTTCTATTGGGACAACCATATACGTGGAAGCGCCATGATATTTATGAGTCTTGACCCCGTAGTGTCATTGTTACTCTAGGAGGTCATCTCTACAAGATACCAGTGGTAGTTCCAACTACTGTCCCACCTAAATAGTGTCATAAGGTAGTATCTCATACTAAAAACTTTATCTTCTTCACAATTTGTTCCAAATGTGAACACAAGAACATCACAACCACTGCAACCTCAGTCCAAGCAACTTATGTCCAACATAAGAAAGTAAAAAATATTGAAGTAAAGAACAAGGATTCCTTCTACACATAGTCATCGCATGTAGCCAGACTGGTTAAAAAGTACCAACCCTTCTATCCACAAGTTTGTGATATCCTTCAATAAGCTAAGCAACGCAACTTCTCCAGCAAGGAAAGCAACTCATCAAGATGCAAATTCAACAAACGCTTTTCCCTCTCCCTCGAGAAGTCAACGCAATGGATACCATTTCTTCATAAGGATGGAGGATTTATCTAGGTGGATATCAGTGGCCACCCACCTATTCCAACTGGCACAAAATAATCTTATGACGACTTACTATTTTTAGCAGGTTTTCAGTTTCTAAACTTCTGGGGCCATTTTGAGGGCCTAAATGATTTTGTTTCGATATCGGGAACCTCAATGATGGACAAAGGCTCTAATTGAGCCCCCAAATTAAATATCCTCTTATATACCTTTAAAAAGAGCTATCGTGTGCCCCAAACAAAGATCATATTCCAAAGTTACGCCCTAGGGAAGTTAATACACCAAATTACCCAAAACGGGGTCCACAAAATTGTTGGGTTTTCATCTTCTAGGGTTAGGGTTTTGGATTTTATTTATGTTAAAAAGTCCTTGGAGACTCATTGTAACAATCATATTCTTGATAATGTGAGTATTCATCGCATATCTTCTCAGAGATAAGGTGCCACCATTCTAGCGAGTCTTTCACTCTGTATTTCTACAGTTTTGTACATTTCGCTCATTAATAGAAATTGTGTATTACTATATGTTTGTTCCTCTTGCTATATATCCAATATATCTCTATTATATTATTTTCTCTCTTGCAATATCTTTGTATATTTCTGTGTTAAATATACGCTCTCATTTCGTGCTGAAAATAATCGGGATCAACACATGGAACTAATACAAAACAAATAACCCTATACGCCCCTACTAGACTAGCAACTGAACTTAAATGAACACAATCAATTGACGAATAAAAAAATGTTGAATTTGTTCAACCTATCCTCACCATTGCACAAGCCATGAGCCTTAAAGAAAACATTGATGAGAATTTGATTAATCATTGCATCACTAATCCATATCTCCCACAGTATTTTGGGGGGAACTCATCATGTCACATTAAAAATTCTATTGATTCTCTTCTTGAACAAAATTTTCAAGATAATTGCACTAAATAGGAAATATCCTCTTCCTTTTCATTATTATTTCTTGTACATTCAATTTATGAATCTAATTATAACACTGTAGAAATTTTTCTCGAGAAAACATTAAACATAAATTATTCCTTAGACAATACACATGGAGGGAAAGTAATCCAAGTTTCAAGGAACTTTGCAGACACCTTTTCATGGGAATATATCGATATGAAAAGAATTCACCCAAAAAAATGCATCCACCACATCTATATTCTAAAATATCCCACTTAAATTAGACAAACACAAAGAACAATGAATGGATCCTTGAGAGATATAGTGAAATTAGAACTGCACAAAATTTTGAACATCGGTTTCACTTATCCCATCTTAGACAGTCAGTAGGTGTTACCATTAGTGATAGTTCCTAAAAAGAACGGGAAATGGCAGGTATGCATAGACTATATGGATTTAAGGCTACCCTAAAATATCATCCCCCCCTACCTTTTATTGACCAAGTTCTAGACATACTAGCTGGGAAGAAATACTTTTGTTTTGTGGATGGATTCAACGGATACAACTAGATCTAGATTGCTTCGAAAGACTAAGACAAGATGAATTTCATGTGTCATAGGGGACATATGCTACAAGGTACTACCCTTTTGTTTATGCAATTCACCAACCACATTTCATTGAGCGATACTTGGTATTTTTCTGATCTATTACATGATTGTATGGAAATATATATGGATGAATTCACTGTGGTAGGTGATACTTTTGACGAATATTTGACTAACCTTGAAAAAGTTCAAAAAAGATGTAGAGAGACAAATATTGCACTGAGCAATGAGAAATGTTTTATGATAACGATTGAAGGAATCATATTAAGTCACTATGTGTCAACTACAGGAATAAAGGTAGATCCCACCAAAATAGAAGTAATTTTCAAAATGCTACCTCCAACTAACTAGAAGGAAGTCTGAAGATTCCTAGGTTATGCATGCTACTATTGACGATTTGTAAATGTTTTTACAAAGATAACCCTGCCCCTATTCAAACTACTTACAAAATATGTTGAGTTCTATTGGGACAATGAATGTCAACATGCCTTTGATATACTTAAGGAAAATATCTCCTCAACCCCATTGTTGATAGGACCAAACTGAAGCATTCCACTCCATATCTCAACCGATGCATCAAATTCAACCATAGGAGTTGTACTGGGTCAAAAGGAAAATCTCTTAAATTATGTTGTTTATTTCATAAGTAAGAATTTGGCTCTAGCTGAATTAAATTACACAGTGACTGAAAAAGAGTTCCCTGCAGTGGTTTATGTAATTAATGAATTGAGGAACTACATCACAGGGTATGAAGTCTTTGTTCATATTGACCACTCTTCCATTAAGTAATTAATGAATAGACCTATTAAGAATGGTAATATCACCAGATGGATGTTGATGTTTTAGGAATTCGACATCACCAATGTGGACCTACCAGGTAAGGAAAATTAGGTAGCATACTTCCCCTCTAGACTTGATAATAAAGGTGAGAATATTCTTTTTGATGACAATTTTATAGATGAAAATTTATTCTCTATATCTACTAATTCCCCATAGTTCATAGACATATCCAATTATATTACTACAAGAAATTTGTCACCTCACTTCTCAGCCAAGGAAAAGAGAAGGATTGTTAAAATGAGTGCTCCATACTCTTGGATTAAGGGAGATCTCTTTTACACTGGTCCTGAAATTATTATTCATGGTTGTGTAAGATAATATGAGATGTTCAACATCCTCAAAGCATTCCAATATTAACCTTGCAAAGGGAATTTCGCAGATCTAATGACAACTTACAAAATCCTCAATTCAGGCTACCTCTGGCCTACTCTCTTTCAAGATGTCAAAACGTGTGTCTGTGGATGTGACAATTTCTAAAGTATGGGTTGTCCAGTTCAAGTAGATGATATGTCGCTTCAGTCGCAAGTCCTTATAGGACCCTTTGAAAAATGTTCCTTAGATTTTGTAGGGCCTATCAACCCCGATCCAAAGGTAGGAAGTACATTTTAATCTTCACTGATTATGTTATAAAATGGGTCGAAGAAAAGGATTTATTAAAAGAACTGGAAATATCAGTAGTGGATTTCCTTTTTGAAGATATTATTACTCGCTTTGGGGTACCCATATAAATTGTTGTTGACCAAGGGACTCAATTTACATCTAATTTGGAACAAGAAATTACTCAAAAGTATCTCATTATGCACATGAAATATTCTCCATATCACTCACATGCCAATGGATATGTGGTGTCAACAAATAAGTTTTTGGAAGGAATTTTGACAAAGACAATACAACTACACAAGGAGGACTGAGCACACATACTTCTAAAAGCATTATGGGCTTACAATACAACATGGAGGAGTACTACTAGTTTTCCCCCATATGAGTTAGTGTATGTGAAACATGTTCTTCTTCCCATATAATTTCACATCAAAACATTATGAATGGAAACAAAATTGGGGATGGACCTAACCAAGGAAAAAAGGAAATAATTTTTCAACTCAGTGAGTTGGACAAAATGCATTAGTAAGCTTTCCAACAACAAAGGGGAAAATGTCATGACATATTCATTAAGAAGACATAGTTCAAGGTAGGTGACTGGGAATTGTTGTTCATCTCCATATTCAAGGACTTCAAGGGAAAGGTTAACACTTATTGGATTGGCCCCTATGAGATTAAATCTATCTTCAACAATGGATCTGTTAATATTCATACTATAGATGATGAGAAGGTCTCCTTCCTGGTTAATGGGCACAAAATCAAGTTATATAAAAATCCCAAATCTAATGGGTAGTTTCTCAAAGACATCATGGAGAAAGTTGAATTGTACATGGTAAGTGAGGGGGTTTCCCCACAACCTTCCTCTTCGTAGTTCTTCCAATTTCAATAAAACAAAAATTAAAAATTAAAAATAGTAATAAAAAGTAAAGAGAAAATAATGTTGAGTTTTGAAAACTGAGAATTATAGCACAAATGGGTCAGAACCTCACTTGAAAACAAAGTTTCTATATGGTGAGGTTCCCAAATAAAATTGTTTCTTGTGATGGTTCATTTTTTCAATTTATTCAATCATTTTATGGTTCTCGCATTGGATGATGGGGGATTCATTAAGGCCCACCTTCCAACAATATTGGCTCATCAAGTTCAACTCTTTATCTAGGCTCCGATATCATATATTGTGACAATGCCTTGGGATTGGTATGCCTTAATGACATATTCTCTTGTTGGCAATAGTGGGGATGTATCAATGCCCCCTGACTGCCAAATCCTCTAAGTTACTTTAAGTCAACACATTCATTCGTACTCAACATGATGCATTGGAGTACCTTGATTATCATTGACATTATTTCTAAGAAATATCATGTTGGTTAATGGAATCCATTAATGGTTGGTAATCCAACAATTTCATTCCATGTTCGACTTCAAGAAATTTATTCACATGGAAATGAATGTACAAAAGTGGTTAAGGACAAAGATTTTATCCCATTTCAACCATATCAAGCATGAAACTTTTAGTCTTCAATTTTTTAGTAGTGTTCTTATTCATGTTCATGTTCTTGTTATTGTTTTTGTTCATGTTCCTATTCTTGTTCCTGATCCAAAAATATTTTCATTGCAAGGATTATTTGCATATAGTGGCTCTAATTCTTACATATACTATATCATTTATGGTGATTAATGAGAACAAGGATCTCCATTATAACATAGGAGCAGTATGACACCATGAATAGACCATGGATTTCTACCAACATCACATGCATATCTACATTCTCTAGTAAGCATTCCATAATATATATTTTTCATCTACAATCCAATCCAAAACAAATTCCTTTCACCGGAACACATAACTCAAAACTTTCATAAGAGGTATGGTTCAACAAAGCTGATTCAATTAAGTGGTAAGGTAACTCTAGGTAATCGAGGCTTGGGTAAGTTATTAAAATTTTATTTTGTTCATTAAATTTGGAAATTTTAATGCTATGGAAACCTTTAAATCTAATGCCAACTATGAACCTATCTCCCTAAACCATTTCTCATGCATCGAATTGACCACCCCAATTGAGAATTATTTCATAATCCTCCATCGCCAGATACATGAATCACCATCACTTCAAAAATTATTACATCGAGTCATTACCATATGTGTCTGATAAATCGAATCATGATGATCAAATCACCATGATCACGATGTTCCATCAACTCTCGTTTCAGCCTCATTGTCGTTGTATCATAAAAACCCCTCTTCCTGTAGACTGAGATGAATACCATTGACAAACCTTGCATCTCTTGTTGGGAGAAAGGATGAAGAGTGCACTCATAATCGAACTAGATGGGGGAAAGC
Source organism: Picea engelmannii (assembly GCA_009831015.1). Lineage (NCBI taxonomy): Eukaryota > Viridiplantae > Streptophyta > Pinopsida > Pinales > Pinaceae > Picea > Picea engelmannii. The sequence goes on from ML803954.1 coordinate 144,808, forward strand.
TATTAGAATACTATCCAAAATGAAGGAAGATATTACAGAATGTAGGTTGGCTACATTTCTTCCCGAAGTACAGCGGGAACAACTCAAAAGTTACCAGGTCATTCGCATTAGGGTTTGATAGAAGAAAGGAAGTCATTTGGGATTTGGAGCTCATGGTCTCAGAGGAATATATTGTGTAGGAAATAGGGCTTCCTCAAGACAACGAACGTTGTTTCAAGAGGAGGAAGATAGATAAATCAAGTTGGGCTCCATTCCTAAAAATAGCTAGAATCAAGACAGAGTGGTGTAAGGGGACATCATGATTCCTATTGAAAAGGAGATATTGAAACCTATTGATCATGTTATAGAAGTATGTTACATGTTAGGGTTGTTTCATCCTCACTCCTTTACCATATCAGGCTCTTATTGGATTTCAAAGGACAAAGGATTAAATTTCCTTAATTTTTATTGAAGTCATTGACAAAGATGACAAGCATGGCACAAATACAAATTTACACTAGGATGATGGAGAGAAATATACATCATCACAATCTTGTGAAACTATTAGTTTTGGAGGTGCTCGTGAATGAAAAATGATATCTAGGAGGATTTCGTAGCTTAGAACTAGTTTGGGGAAGTTCAAAAATAAGAAAACAAACCCAATCCTAAGGACGTAGGGAAAAAATGTGAAGAGGTTGAAGAGAAACCTGAACGGGATGAATAAAATTCTACGGAGGACGAAAAAGAAAGTGGAGAAGTCGAGGAACCTAAAGAGGAACTAGAGGAAGAAAAAAGGGAATCGTGTACAAATTCCATTTTTCAAAGAAGAGGAAAAATAATTACAGGTGATCACGGGAATAAATAATTCTAAACCACAGAGAAATAGAGGGGCTTCAATGACACGTACTCCACCAAGGATGACAAGTAGTCGAAACACCAAACTCGTCAGAGAATTAAGTCAACCTGAGAGAATAACAACAAAAGAGTTAATACTAGAAACCCCCCCCCAAGAAAAATAATTCAAAGACTCTTGGTGAAATGGTAATTGTGCATGAGCAGTCTAGAGAGCATACTGAATTCCACGGTGATCCTCGAAATTGCAAAAATTGTTGAGGAAATCCAATCATGTAGTTTTCCCACAAATGAAAGACTAGGAGAGAAGTTGGTGGATGAACTAATTCGTGTTGAAAAATCAACAGGAAAGGACAAGAGGGTTAGTAGATTAAAGAGAAAAATCAGGGAGATGATATTTTTAGATGAGTTCATTACAAACAAAAATATATTGTTGAAAGATTCTAGTGTTAGATTCCAAGAAAAAAATTCTCAATTGAAAAAGGAGAGAAAGAGTCCACCAAGGAAGGATCGGTGATGGTACAGGTGGGCCAAGAAGCTTCACCTACATAATCAAATGATCAAGGCTAGACTTAAAAGATTGAAACCAGGGACTTCTAAACTCAATATATCTTCTCATGCGACTATCCTAGATGTACAAAGGACTCATAAAGTATAAGCAATTTTGGAAATTCTTTTTGAAGGGTGACTGAATGTCCAGTTTTGCATGAGGAAATGCAACTTCTCAGGCATGGGGGAGATATAGGGTCCTTGTTTTGATGTATTTTGGTATAGTCAATAGGACCTTGTATTACTATCTACCTTTACATTTTCCATCCTACTAACCTACAATGACATATCTTTTATCATTTTTCATTTAAAATTCATTTTTGGTTCAAAGGTAATTATGTTAGCTTAAGTATTTCATTTTTCCTTGTTTAATCAATGAAATCTGTTTAATTACTTGAGATGATGAATTTACTCGAACATTCCCATAGTCTATTGAACAGGTTTTGTAGTCACCTCGACGGTTGAGATATTTGCCCCTCATTCTAGCTGATTTGAAGATATGGGTTATGTAGAGAATCACGTACAGATGGAATTCCGCTACGTTATTTAGACAACACTACAACAGTAGAAGCTCTACCACTTGTCCATGATCTGATCAATTCTTGTAGCACATATGAGGTTGTTATCATTTCATGCCTTTGTGTTAAGCCCTAATATTGGCTCATCACCACTTAATTGGGGCATACTAGATTAGTAATGTTATTTTATTTTATGCCATTAGTTGTAATTTAGATTAGTAATGTTATTTTATTTTATGCCATTAGTTGTAATTTAGATTAGTAATGTTATTTTATTTATGTCGGCTTTAGGCCATTAAACCTCCTAGTCTCCTATATATACCAAGGAGACATTTTCATTTTGAATCATCTTGGACTTGAACATTTAAGTGGGGT
>ML803955.1:0-17376 GCA_009831015.1 Picea engelmannii
TAATTAATAATTAATTCACTGATCTCTCACTAGTGTAAGTTCAGTTACAACTAGTACAACTGAGCTTAACTCACTTAACTGAGTTAAACTACTTTACAACTCACATAACTACACATATAACTCTATTACAACTTCGAATCACTCAGGTACAACTAATTCGACTTGCATGTCCCACCAACAACCTTTGAACTCAAATTTCCTATAGCTAACTGATTTGCCACTTTAGTTAACTATTTCCAAGTGCTCATTGAGAATAGATTAATATTTATTGTCCAGCTATTATTAAGGGATAATAATAGTCGACATACATATATAAATAGAATTTGCTCACCATCTATGAATAGACATCATCTATAAATAGAATTTGCTCATCATCTAAAAATAGACTTCCACCTAAAAATAGCCTGAGGCTCCATCCTAGTGTAGGTGCATAATTTTCACTAGGATCTTCTTGTTGAATCTCAACACTCCCTCTCAACAAGAAAGGGATTATCCTTCACCCCGGTCCTGTCTCTATGATATTTGAATTTGCTCCTGGTGAGCGCCTTCGTCAGAATGTCTGCATCTTGATCTTCTGTAGGAATGTACTGAAGCAACATGATCTTCCACTGCACACAATCTCTGATATGATGATACTGTATATCTATATGCTTAGATCTATCATGAAACACAGGATTAATCGAGAGTTTAATGCAACTCTGAGTATCATAATGAATCACTGTCAGATCTAAATGAGATCCAAACAAACCAACCAAGATCTTTCTCATCCAGATAGCCTCACATGTAGCTTGACTCACTGCCATGTATTCCGCTTCCGCTGAACTGAGTGCCACGGATCTCTGCTTCTTGTTGTACCAAGAAACAGTTGTAGATCTGATACTAAAGATCCCCCTTGATGTGCTCTTTCTGTCCGTTGGGTTGCCCACCCAATCTGCATCCATGAAGCCATGCAACTTCACCTCATCCATCTGTCTATACCATAAGCCATACTCAGATGTGCCCCTCAGGTATTTCAGGACATGCTTACCCGCCTTCCAAAAGAGCTTGGTAGGCTTAACCATCGCTTGACTCAGCAGGTTAACCGCATAGCAAATGTCTAGTCTCATGTTCACTAGATACATTAGCGAACCCACTAACTATCGATAGAAGTAGCATCCACTACCTCTCCAGAAGTAGCATCCTCTTTCCTCCAGTTTCATGGGAGAGGAGAATCCATGGGTTTGCAGCCCTCCATGTGAAACTTACCTAGTATCTCCCTTGCATACTTGCCTTGAGACACAAAAATTTCATCATCTCGTTGCCATATTTCCAATCCAAGGAAATAATGAAGGAGGCCCATATCCTTCATCTCAAACTCCTTTGCAAGATCCTCCTTGCATGAGTGTATCAGTTGCTCATCACTAGTTAGTATTAAATCATCAACATAAAGAACAATGATTAAAATCTTACCCTCCACCACAATTTGGTATAGGTTTGCATCCGCTTCACTTTTGGTGAAGCCCAGTCCGGTGAAATAGTTGTCTATCCAAGTGTATCAAGCACAGGGTGCTTGCTTCAGCCCATACAATGTTCTTTTGAGTCGTCACACATGTGAGTCGCTGCTGAATATCTCAAATCCTTCAAGCTGCTCTATGTACACTTCTTCCTCAATGATCCCATTGAGAAACATAGTTTTTACATCCATCCGATGAATGCGCCAGCCCATCTGCGTTGAGAGAGAAAGGATGGTCCTTATGGAAGAATCTTGTGCGACGGGTGTAAAGGTTTCTTCATAATCTATCCCCTCGATCTATGAGAGGCCCCTGGCCACAAATCTGGCCTTGTATTTCTCAACACTCCCATCAGCAGCTTGCTTTACCTTGTAAATCCATCTTGAACCTACCATTGATTTGTTGACCAGTCTTGGGAAAATTTCCCATGCATTGTTTTTTACAATGGAGTCATACTCCTCCACCATTGCATCTACCCATGTGGGCTCCTACACTGCTTTTTGAAAGGAAGATGGTTCAGTCACAATACATTTGCTCATGAGAGCCATGTATCCAGTAAATCGATCAGGAGATTGTTTCTGTCTGCATTGTGAAGTAGGGGCTCCTACATTCTGTGCAGCATCTAGTCTCAATCTATCAGCTTTCGTGGTGCGCTTTCTGACATTTCTGATGGATGGCTCTGCATGAGTGGCTTCCTCCACTCCATGAACCTCCTCATGTGGCTGATTCACATCTTGAGACTCATCTTTGGGAACCAACAATTCCTCCTCTATATGAAAGTCTAGCTCCCTCTCAAGCGACAACTACATGGCTTTTCCCTCGTCAAATTTTATATCCTGTCACATAACAGTCATCTTATTGTTAGGCAACTACACACGAAAATTATGGGGTGTTTCTGTATACCCCACAAATATCCCAACTTCAGCAGTCGGCTCCAGCTTCTTCCTGGCATTCTTGTTCACATGCACATAAACAGATGAGCCAAAGATCTTAAAGTGAGAAACATCTGGTTTCTTACCAGTGAAAACTTCTTCAGGTGTACTCATGCCAAGTACTCTATGAGGACAACGGTTTTGCACATAAACCGCAGTGTTGCATGCTTTCACCCACAAATTCATTGGTAGGCCCTGATCATGCAACATCGCTCATGTTGCAGCCACAATCGTTATGTTCTTCCTCTCTGCGACCCCATTTTGTTGTGGGTTATGAGGCTCTATGAGTTCTCTTCGAATTCCTTCTTTGTTGCAGAAGTCTTTGAATTTGTTAGAGATGTATTCTCCACCATTATCGCTCCTTAGAGCCATCACTTGCTTCCCCGACTCTTTCTCCACCAATGCTTTAAACTCACAAAACTTTGAGAATGTTTGATCCTTCTTCTGCATGAAGAAGATCCAACATTTACGAGAAAAGTCATCAACAAAAATAACATAATACTTATGTTTTGTTGTTGAAGCAACTGAGAATGGTCCACACAGACCATGATCATCGAAGCACAATTCTCCTTTTCATGAAAGGTGGAATTTACATACTTCCCCATGGTGCAACCCTTGCACTGATCTAACTGAGCAAGTGTTCCCATTGGAAGTCCAATAGATATTTGTTGCATGATTTTCAAGGCTCCATGATGAAGATGGCCCAATTGCCTGTGCCATAATTCGCCCTCATCCTGGCTCACCACTTTTTCTACCTTGCCCATCATGGCAGTGCAACCATCTACCTCCAGCTTGTAAATATTCTTAACTCGAATCCCTATCTTCTTGACTTGACCCGTTGTTTTATGTCACAGGAAAGCTTTTCCATCGCTGAAAACAACGTCATAGCCTCTGTCCTTCAACATTTCGACTGAGACCAAGTTTTCTTCAGACCTGGAACATGCATAACATATTTCAATTGAAATGGTTTATCTGACTCCCTCTGAAAGGTAATGGTACCAATTCCAGTCGCACTGTATCATCCATCGTCACCCATCTCTATATGCATTTTGAGATCTTTCTCCTCCAAGTCACTGAAAAGCTCCTTATCTCCTGTCATGTGGAAGGAAGCGCCATTATCCAAATACCACACCGTTCCCAATGCACTTGACGCCATGCATACGATCAAGGAGAAGTCAAGTTCAAATTGTGAGGCAAGGGCCTCACCAGCTGCAGCTCCAACAACCTTCTTGTTCTTCTTCTTCTGCGAACAGTTAGTAGTGAGATGCCCATGTTCGTGACAGTGAAAACACTTCACTTTGGACAAATCTAGCTTCTTGCCTTTAGACTCATATTTTGAATGGAATTTCTTCCCCTTCCCTTTCCCTGCCTTGGCAGCCAAAGCACAATCCTCTTCATCATCATGTTTTGATGAAGAGCCATCTCTAGTCTTCCGCCTAAACTCCTCCTACACCAAATCTGACCATAGTCGTTCCCAATCTGGCAATTTTTCCCTTCCATTGATAGAGTCTTGATAACTGTGCCAACTCTTGGGAAGTCCTAAGAGAGCCAAGCTCACCAAATCATCATCAGCGACTGTTATTCCCACACTCCCCAGCTCATCTCGACATTGGACAGACTTCGTGAGATATTTTGGAATGGAGTCGCCCTTCTCCATCTTGATCTTCTTGAGTTTATCTTTGAGCACCAATTTCCTATGGTCATTGTTGTTTTAGAATAAATCTGTCAAATCCTTCCACATTGCATATGGTGCGGCTTTCCCATGGAGGTTTGAGACAATGTGGTCTCGTACTCCCTCCAATAGGATCCTCCTCGCCTTTGCCACTCTCTTTTGCCATGCATCAAGATTTGCAGCGTCTGTAGCATCTGGCTTAGGAACATCCTTGTCAATGAATTCCTTCAAGCCATTGTCTTCGAGTACTTCCTCCATCCTGTCCTTCAAAGCAATGTAATTCGAGCTACCCTCGAATGCATAGTCTAACCTCAAGCCATTGAAATCCATTTTGATCTTGAATCATCTATAGCACCAAGAAGGTCTTTCTGCAAATTCGAATTCTATCCAATCACAAACTCAGCTTCTGCAATACTTCTGCAATTTCCTACGCTCTTATACCATGTAGAAATTTTAATACAAATTATGTATTGCCTGGATTCTCCTGATCTAACAATTATATGCCACTGTTAAATACAGAATCACTTCTACAAAATTCTTGCGGAATTTAAAACACGATTGCCAATTGCAATATCAAGAAGAAAGATCAATCACACATAACACATATGTTTTTACCGAGAAAGCATAAAGTTAAAAAGCCCACTATCATATATTATGTATGTATCATGGATCATGAAACAATCTCATACAAAACTCTAATCCAAGAGCTCTCGATACAATATACAATTGTCTCACACTGCCATACAAAATTTTTCAAATGCATGTGCCAATTTACTGCCTCCAAACAGCATGCCTCCTCTGCGCAATCCCTGCTAATGGAAAACCCTGCAATGAATGAATCCCTCTTGCCTAGGTTGCGCATTCCTCATGGGAACATCTAATTTGTGTGTCGTTGCATGAGTGCACCCACTAAAGTCACAACTGATAGTCAAACTGTCCCTTTCACCTTCATCTCAACTGGGTCTCCACTGGGTCTGACATGCATGTAGTTAATAGTGGTAAATCTTCAGTTGCATGTGAGACCACTGATTGTGAATTAAGTAATAATTAATTCATTGATCTCTCACTAGTTTAAGTTCAGTTACAACTAGTAAAACTGAGCTTAACTCACTTAACTGAGTTAAACTACTTTACAACTCACATAACTACACATATAACTCTATTACAACTTTGAATCACTCAGTTACAACTAATTCGACTTGCATGTCCCACCAACCAACCTTTAAACTCGAATTTCCTATAGCTAACTAATTTGCCACTTCAGTTAACTATTTCCAATTGCTCATTTAGAATAGATTAATATTTATTGTCCAACTATTATTAAGGGATAATAATAGTCGATATACATATATAAATAGAATTTGCTCACCATGTATGAATAGACATCGTCTATAAATAGAATTTGCTCATCAACTAAAAATAGACTTCCACCTAAAAATAGCTCGAGGCTCCATCCTAGTGTAGGTGCATAATTTTCACTAGGATCTTCTTGTTGAATCTCAACATCTTAAACGATTTCAATCACCATTTGGTTGCAAACAAAGGATGTTCCACCCAACCATAGATGTTGTTGTTCCAAATCTCAACAACAGATCACCCCCTATTCGGGGTTATGAATCCACAAGGACGGGTTCTAGGACGAAACTCAGCTTCCCCAAACTAGTTAGCACTTAATCTCTCACGGTTTCTCACACACGACAATCCAAAGTACATATGCCCTCTTCTCTCCAGCCTGCACCACCCAAAGACAATGGACCCACTTCACTGCCATGCAATCCCTTAAGCTCTCCACTTCTTTCCAGAGCTCCAGTGCATCTGGTCCAGAATCTCCATGTTGGGACTCTCAATACTCACAGCTGTGAATAAAATTCATCACATACCAATGCATCTCATGCAAGCATCAATTCATGGCTAGAATACACCAGTCATTTCTACAACCAACAACCAATGGCTTCTTTTCCAACAATTTGTTTTCCTTCTTTTTCCCCCAAGCTAAGATCAAAATGAATGGGAATAATGAACAAGCAAGGAGTGAATGGAGAGAGTGAGCGGAATGAAGAATGTGTGTGGGTAACCCCAAAACATCCCAAAGATGGGTTTATATATTTACTAGGAAATCAAGAATCACATGGTCTTCCCCAAGAAGCTCGTGTAACTAGTTCTCTCAATTAAAACAATTATTGGTAAAAAAAGACTTAGCCCCTTAAGCCCCCTCTCTCGTGGAATCATATCCACCTATAACTCTTGTCCTTGTTCTTCTAGAAGCCATCAAGGTATTTTATTATTAATAATGATCAAGTGTTACATTTCCTAGGCACTCCAACCTCTTTTAATTGTTTGGGCACTTTGGCCTTTCATAAAATAACAAAATACATTATTTAATTTGTGGACTCAAAACCAGAGTATTACATTCCCCTCCCCCTTATTATGGCACTGTCCTTAGTGCATAAACAAAACAAAATTCACAATTTCAAAACTCTTCAAACAATTGTGGGTACTTTGCCTGCATGGCATTTTCATGCTCCCAAGTAGCATCTTTAGGACCGTAGAAGGTCCACTAAATTTTTACTAGTTCTATGACTCGATTTCAGAGCACTTTGACTTTTATGTCCAATATGCATACTAGCTGGACCTGAAAGTCTCCCTCTGGTTCTACCTAAATCAAATGCTAATCATTAACATGGTTACGATCAAGTACATACTTTTTCAGCAAAGAGAAATGAATTACATTATGCACTTTCATGGAAGCATGCAATGCAAGCATGTATGCAATTGGCCCTATTATGTCCAATATTTCAAATGGACCACAAAATCTGGCTCGTAGCTTTGTATGGCTGCCCAACTTCAATGAGCTCTTCTTGGGCTTCACTCTCAAAAGTACATGCTCTCCCACTTTAAACTCTCTAGTTGTCTTGTGTTGCCTTCAAATTCTGCTTAATTCTAACCGTTTGGTCTTCCATGTCCTTGAGCAATTATGGCCCAAGTACCACTCTGTTCGTTGGGTTGTCCCAACTCATTGGAGTATTGCATCTTCTACCATACAAAGCTTCGAATGGGCTCATCTTCAAGGAAGCTTGATACCCATTATTATAGGCAAACTCAACCAAATGTAAGTAATCTTCCCAATTAGATGGTTTATCCATCCCATACATTCTTAACATGTCTTCAATTACTTGGCTGACTCTCTCTGTCTACCCATCTGACTGTGGATGGCATGTTGTGCTAAAGTTCATATTTGTGCCAAATCCCTTGAATAATCCCCTCCAAAAATTTGAAGTAAACTTTGCATCTTTGTCTGAGACGATTGCCTTAGGTATTCCATGCAACCTAGAAATCTCCTTCATGTAAATTTATGCAATGTTAGTTGTTGTATGAGTCATTTTTACAGGAACCAAATGAGTAGCCTTTGTCAACTTATCAACCACCACCATTATTGAATCATTTTTCCTTGTTGTTCTCGGCAACTTAGTTATAAAATCAATGGTTACAACTTCCCATTTCTTCTCTGGAGTTGGTAATGGCTATATCAAACTCGTTAGGTGTCTATGCTCAACTTTAACTCTCTGACATTCCATGCATCTAGAAATAAAATCATTAACATCCTTCTTCATCCCAGGCCAAAAGAATTGGCTTCTTACTGGTGAGATTATTTTCTAGTAACCGGGATGTCCGGCATACAGAACATTATGCATTTCCTTTAATACCAAATTTATAAGTTCTCTAGAACTAAGAACATTAATTCTATTGTGTGCATAAAAAATCCATCCTCTTTAATCTCATACCCTTATAATTTTTGTTGCACATTCTCTTGTTGTAGACTCTCCTTTACCTGTAGGTAATGTTGGTCTATAACAACAACATTTAAAATTTTGTTTTTAAATATGACTGGTGCATGCTAATGGCTATAGCATGCATGAGATGCACTCTCTTGTTGAATGCATCAACAACTTTGTTTTCTTTGCCCTTGATACGCTTGATGTCAAAGTCGTATTCGCTTAAAAATTCCAGACATCTTGTCTTCCTGGCATTCAAAGTTGGTTGTTCAAAAAGATATTTCAGACCATTGTGGTCTATTCTTAATTCAAACTTCTTCCCCATTAAATAATGCCTCCACATTTTCAATGCATGAACTGTGGAAGCAAGATTCAAATCACGTGTGGCATAGTTCCTCTGATGTTCTTTAGGCTTTCTATACTCATAATTGATGACATATCCATATTGAGTGTCCACCGAGTCCTTCTTTGCATGCATCTGTACAAACCACAAAATTCTCATTTGGGTCAGCAATCTTTAAAATAGGTGCATTGGTAAGTAATTCCTTCAGCAAATTAAAGTTTTATTCACACTTTGTTGTCCATTCAAATTTAATTCCCTTATTTTGTAAAGAAGTGATGGGATGAGTAATCTTAGAAAACCTTTCTATAAAACTCATGTAGTGTCCGACCAATCCCATAAAAGCTCTGATTTATGAAACATTCCCAGGTGTTGGGCATCCTCTAATGGCTTAGATCTTCTATGGATCCATTGTTATGCCTTGTTCTGAAATAATATGTCCCAAGTAATGGATTTGTTCTTGGTAAAAAGAGCACTTACTAAGCTTGGCATACAACTGATGTTCCCTTAGTACTTGCAACACCAACCTCAAGTGATGTTCATGTTCTTCCTTGGACTTAGAATAAATAAGTATGTCATCTAAGAACACAATGACAAACTTATCTAGATAAATTCTGAATATGCCATTCATTAAGCACGTAAAGACAGTTGGTGCATTGGTCAGTCCAAAAGGCACCATTACAAATTCATAATGTCCATACATGGTTCTGAAGGTTGTCTTACTGATGTCTTCTTCCTTGATTCTTACCTGGTGGTATATGGATCTTAAGTCTATTTTTTAAAATATTTTTGCTCCTCTTAGTTGATCAAATAGGTCATAAATTATGGGTAGAGGGTATTTGTTCTTCACACTAACTTTATCCATCTATCTAAAGTCAATACACAACCTCAATGTTCCATCCTTCTTTTTTACAACGATTATTGGTGCTCCCCAAGGTGAAACACTTGGGCGTATGTACCCTTTCTTCATCAATTCCTCCAGTTGCATTGGTAATTCTTTTAATTATAATGTACTCATTTTGTAAGGTGTCTTTGATACTGGGGAATCTCCTTGCGCCAAATCAATAGTGAATTGTGTGTTCCTCTTTGTTGGTAATCCTGGTATTTCTTGGAATACATCCTTAAATTCCTGCAATACTGAAAATTATTCCACGTGGCTCTCGATCACTTCTGCCATCCGATGTGGCACCGACGCTAACACTGATGTGGTACCTGCCATGATCCAGATTTTATGAGTAGAACGAAATGAATACAGATTATTAATAGGTGCTTAACACAAAATAACAGAGATACAGTAAAACTGGTTTTCTATTCAATAACGAAATAAGCTGAAACTGTAAAATGCAGCGGAAACAAGCTTGTTGGAATGGTGGCGGCTTATCTTTGAGAAGAGATGTGACGGCTGCGCGCATTCACAAGAAGAAGATTACAATGAGGCTCTAAAGGCATTTTTACAATAAACAAGAATGCCCAAAACCCTAGACATCCAAAAACTTAACCCTAGGAGATGAAGCGCCAAAAGTCATGTGGGCCCCGTTTGGGTAAGTTGGTACATCAACTTCCCGGGGTCGTAATTTTTGCATACGATCTCCGTTTTAGGCGTGTGATAGCCCGTTGAAAAGGTATCAACGAGGAGATTCATTTTGGGGGCTCAATCATGTCTTTAGCTATTTATGAGGAGCTCGTTCCCCAAAAAAACCTTCATTTAGGCCCTCAAAATGGCCCCGAAAGTTAAAACTGCTAAAAATAGTAAATTGCCAAAATTGTCAGAAAATTGTTTTGAGCCAGTTGGAAAAGGTGGGTGGCCACCGATATCCATATGGATCAATCCTCCCTCCTTATGAAGCAATGGTCTCCATTGCGTTGAGGTCCCCCATCAATGAAGAAATTTATGTTGAATTTGGCCCGAGTGAGCCACTTGCCTTGGTGCAGAAGTTGCCCTGCTTTGACGACTCGATAAAGATGGATCCTTTGTTGTCGACTGCCCTTGATCTATGTGTCCACAATCTAATCATTGGATGTCTATTGTATGCAGTCAGGGTTGAGCTCTGTTGGTGTCAGTTGTTCTGCTACTTCTGAGGTGTCCAATAATGGTGGGAAATAAGGGTGAAGGAGATCCACGTTGAACACTAGGTGCAGGCCAAGGAAGGGAGGAATGTTGAGCTCAAAAGGATTATCTCCCACGACCTTGGTGATAGTGTATGTCCCATAACAGAGTGGGCGAAGCTTCTGATGGGGTCCTGTTAGGCGTTCTTTCTGCAAGTGCAACTAAACTTTGTCGCCCACCTGAAACTTATGTGGCACCCGATGTTGATCATGGCATTGTTTGTACTTGTCATTGGACTTCTGTAGGATATCTTAAACCTGTTGGCGGATGTGCTGGATCCGCTCAATGAACTGGGTGGCTTTGTCAGCTTCAGTTGGAGCAGGAGATGAGTCGATCAAGGTGACCGCAAGGGGAAGTGCAACATCTATGGGACCCAATGGTTGGAATCCCAACCCCACCTGAAAGGGGTTGTGGCCGGTTGAGTTATGCAGGGCTCGGTTGTAGCTATGTTGGACATAGGGAAGGCTCTCATCCCATGTGCAAGGGTGCTTTGAATTATACATGCGAAGGACATGCACAATCATTCGATTTATAACCTTGGTTTGGCCATCTGTCTAGGGGTGGAAGGTCGTGGATTTGGTGAGCTTGGTGTCCAGTAGTGACCAGAGGCTCGACCAAAATGTGCTGAGAAATCGATTATCCCGATTTGATACAATGGTTTGTGGGATTCCAAAATGTACCCAGACTCGTTCAAAGAAGAGCTTGGCAGTGGCCTCTGTTGTGATGCTCTTCTTGCAGGCAACCATAATCGCCATCTTAGAAAAGTGACCAACAACCACAAAAACACAGTCATTTCCCCGCTTGGTGGATGGGAGGCCTGACATGTAGTCCATTGAGATGGATTCCCATGGCCTGTCAAGAGTAGGAAGAGGGGTGTACAAGCCATGTTTCTTAGTGGTCAGTTTGGCAATAACGCAGGCAGTGTAGGACCTGATATACTTGTTGACCTCCTGTCGAAGTTTCGACTAGTAGAAATGTTTTTGTAGCATCGCCACTGTCTTTTCGACGCCGAAGTGTCCTGCCACCCGACTGTAGTGGGATTCCCAGATCAGATTCCCTCGCTCACTTGATGGAACACAAATATGGCCCAGACGACACAACAATCCATCCCGAAGATGGAAATTATCGACAACTGCGTTTGCACCCAACATTTGGTAGGTGGTGGCAAAGACAGGGTCTGTCTCATAGAGTTGGGGCCATCAAGATGTCTCATGGTCGCAAGAGTCTAGCATCGTGGTGAGTGTCGCGACTGGCGGTTTGCTGAGGCAATCAACGACGCGATTGGTGCTTCATGTTTTATACTTGATGTTGAGGTGGAATTGCTACAAGTATGTGGACCACTTTTGATGGCGGTCATTCTGCAATTTTCCCCGTGTCTGCATGAACTGCAGTGGCTTATGATCAGTGTGGATGACTGTCTCCTTCCCAAGAATGCAATGTCTCCACTGGCGGCAGACTTGTACAATGGAGTACATTTCTTTGTCATAAGTAGGGTACTTACGGATAGTATCTGACAGTGTCTAACTATGATAGGCCACGGGGTGGCCGTGCTGAGTGAGAACGACGCCCACAACATAGTCTGAAGCATCTGTCTCAATTTCAAAGGGATGATGCAGGTCTAGTAGTGAAAGTACTAGGGTTGAGAACAAACACTGCTTCAAATCATCGAACGCTTGTTGTTGGGACTGACCCCACGCAAATTTCACCTTACTACCACCCTTGTTTATTTGGCTGAGGGCCCATGCAATATGGGAAAATCCCAACACGAACATGCGGTAAAAATTGGCAAGGCCCAAGAAGCTTCGAAGCTCAGTGAGTGTTGTTGGGGTTGGCTAGTCACGGATGACTTGGATCTTGGCTGGATCCACATGTACGCCATGCTGATCAATGATGTAGCCCAGGTAATGGACCATGTCCATGCCGAAGAAGCATTTTTCCAAGTTGGCGTATAGTTTATGCTACCGCAGGGTGTGCAAAACCTGTTGAATATGCTGCAAGTGTTTGGCGCAAGTCTTGCTGTAAATTAGAATGTCATCTAGATACACCACTACAAAATTATTGGTGAATGGTCACAATATATCATCCATCATCCTCATGAAAGTGGTTGGAGCATTTGTCAAACCAAAAAGCATCACCAACCATTCAAAAAGGCCTTCCTTTTACTTGAAGGCGGTCTTCCATACATCTGTATGTTCTATCAGGACCTGGTGGTAGCCAGACTTCAGATCAATCTTACTAAAGTATTTGGCCCCCATGAGTTGATCAAGGAGGTTGTCGATTCGAGGAATCAGGTACCAGTTTCTGACTTTGATTTTATTCAGAGCCCGATAATCAATACTGAGTCGTCAGGTTCCATCTTTCTTTTGTACCAACACGATTGGGCTCTCGCAAGGTGATGAGCTGGGACGAATGTGCCCCTTGTGGAGCAGTTCTTGGATATGTCGCTTGATCTCCTCATTCTCTAACAAAGAGCGACGATAGACTGGCCCATTGGGTAGCGGTGCACTGGGGGTCAGATCGATGGGGTGCTTGACCTGGCAGTGCAGAGGTACCCCTGTAGGCGAGGAGAAGATATTCGAGTATTCTTCCGCGACCTTATCTACTTGCTTATGATGTGTGGAGAGGTCGGCCGCATAGACCCTGGATGTGGCTGTGATCTTTCGCTTATTCTGAGAGCGAATCATGAAGAAGACAAACTTCCATGTCTGAGAGATGACCTTCCTGCATTGCTTAGCAGAGATCAAGGAAATAACACTAGGTGGGACTGCCTCAGGTATCCTGTACAATTTCCTGTTCAAGGTAAGAATAACACTACGAGGCCTAGACTCATATACATCATGACGTTTCCATAAATAAGGTTGGCCCAAACGAACATCACAAACTTCGAGAGGAGAAACATCACATAATACCTCATCTTTGAAGGGCTTGATGTTGTACGACAGTCGACACTGTTGGCTGACATGGAGATCACTTCCTTGGCGGAGCCATCCAATGGTGTAGGGTTGTGGGTGCGACGTTGTTGGCAGGGCGAGCCATTTAACGACCTCTGTTGAGATGAGGTTCTTCTGGCTACCGCTATCAATGATGAAGTGCAGCGGGGTGCCTTTTACCCACATCTGTGAATGGAAGAGGCGCTCTCCTTCTTCTGGCTCGTCTGGTTCACCAGGCTGGAGCTTGGTGGTAGAAATAGTGGCACTGGGTTCCATGTCAATGATCTGTCTTCCCCTTTCTGGTTCTGGCTCAGAGTCAGAATCCGCATCTAATTCATAGGATTTCACTTCGGCCACCAACGACTGCTTTGAGCGACAGTCAGCAGTGTTATGCCAAGGGCTCTTATGGAAGTCGCACCACTTCCCGGTATCTTTCTTTGTCTTTCCGGTGTCCTTCTTTGCTTGTGGCTTGGACTGGTTGTCCTGATACTTTCCATCTTTTCTCTGTCCTTTGTTCTGTGGGTTCGGACCGCCCTTTCCTGGATTTTGTTGTGAGGGGTTCCCAGGCCCAAATTGTCGCGTCTTTTGTTTGAGCTTCTGCTCGATTTTGATGGCATATCGGTAGGCCGCGCCCAAAGATGAGATATCCAGAAATTCCATTTCGGTCTGGATGTATCTATGCAAAGAAACGCGATACTTGAGCACCATATGTCGCTCCGAATCTTTGATACCCAGCTTGGTGCACAAGGTATGGAAGATATTTGTGAAATCTGGCACTGCTTGGTCTCTTTCTTGCCACAGTGTGGTCCATTTGGTATACAAGTCGTCATAACTTTCGACAGGGTAGTATTGTTCCTTAATAGCATCCCTGAAGGATTCCCAAGTGGTCGTGACTAAAAATAATGAGGTTTCCTCTGTTTCCTTTTGCTCACAGAAAGTTTCCCACTAATCTTTGACATGGGGAACGACTTTGAGGAGCGCGAAAGTAATCTTTTCTCTATTCGAAAAGTTATGGACAAAACAATACCCTTCTGGTAGATTCAACCACTTGTCTACAACATATGCGTCTATCTAACCTTGAAATATAGGAATATTGAAGTTTATTTGTACCTTGAAGGGGGCAGCGCCTCCGTTCGAAGAAGATGCATCGCCTGTTGGTAGCCACCGAAGGATTTGGGCGAAACTATCCATCATCTCGTTCCTCTATTGCGTGAGGGATTCCTCAATCAACAGTTTGAAAGGATCTCCTGTCTCGTCATATTTCTTTTCTCCTACCATGAGAGGTCGCTTGGGCGTGCGAGAGCTTCTGTCCTCAAGAGAAATAAGCTCGAGACCCAACTCTTTGTACTCTGACCTCGTTGGGGACATGCATTAAGATGACAAGGAACAGACCGCTCTGATACCACTGATCCAGATTTTATGAGCAGAACAAAATGAATACAGATTATTAACAGGTGCTTAACACAAAATAACAGAGATACAGTAAAACTGGTTTTCTATTCAATAACGAAATAAGCTGAAACTATAAAATGCAGCGGAAACAAGCTTGCTGAAATGGTGGTGGCTTATCTCTGAGAAGAGATGCGATGGTTGTGCGCATTTGCAAGAAGAAGATTCCAATGAAGCTCTAAAGGCCTTTTTACAATAAACAAGAATTCCAAAAACCCTAGACATCCAAAAACCTAACCCTAGGAGATGAAGCGCCAAAAGTCATGTGGGCCCCGTTTGGGTAAGTTAGTACATCAACTTCTCGGGGTTGTAAGCATATGATCTCCGTTTTAGGCGTGTGATAGCCCGTTGGAAAGGTATCGGCGAGGAGATTAATTTTGGGGGATAAATCATGCTTATAGCTATAATTGAGGAGCTCGATCCTGAAAAACCTTCATTCAGGCCCTCAAAATGGCCCTGAAAGTTAAAACTGCTAAAAATAGTAAGTTGCCAAAATTGTAAAAAAACTGTTTTGAGCCAGTTGGAAAAGGTGGGTGGCCATCGATATCCATCTGGATCATGCCACCTAGTTCATCGATCCCCCAATCCACAGTTCAGATTACTTCGTAGCCTTTCCTTGTCGCCATAGTCTTCTCCGTCGAAGTGCATCCACTCCTAGCTTCACTACCCACTCCAAAAGACTTGTTCCGACGACATCCTTCGACAGATCTAATAGTCCTCCAACGGTGAGGATTCGCTCGGAGTTCACAATTGCTTGACAGTTAAGGTCCATCCCTTTAACTCTTCTTACTCGGCCATGTGGGACCCATGACAGATTGACGATCGTTGTTACCTCGTGCCTACTCACCGATCAACTACGTAGATCGTTCCTCGGAGTTCCTCCCACTGGAGCCCAATCACTTGGATCCAACGATTGAGGTTACTCCCCGACTAAATTGATGACTCTAGTTCTCTCTCAGAGTTCCTCCCATCAGAGTGCATCCCCCTCCAGGACTGCAACTCACTCCGACCAAGACCCCTCTGATGAATGGTTGGGATTCTCTTAGCTAGTAGATCTGAGGGCTAAGATTTAAAGGGAAGGCATAAGGACCTCCATGCCCAACTGGGCCCATTCTTATCACAACGACCGACCAATTGTCAACACGTATCATCCTCTGAGTACGTTGATTTCCATGTTGGTATCCTCGTCACCTTGACCACAAAGCTATCACACCACGTCGCCATGACATCATCGTTCTCTCTCCTTCTGCTTGAACCACACTATATCTACGTATGAGATCATTGGAATATTTCTTGATAGATCAATGGTCCCATCGGAGTGCCTCCACCTCGGGCATCCAAGGTTACTCTGACCCTCGGACTCTGATGACACTCACCGTAATGGATCCAACTGTAATACCCCAAGGACGTGCCCCAGTTATATTATGAATTGTAATCATGTTTATAGGCTGGTGAGCCGAGCAATTGTAAGCTAGTAATATTATGTGTAAGTAGGTCGGAGAGCCTAGGTGTTAAAGGCCAGTAGCCTATTTTTGTACATGTAATTATGCACTTTATTAATATATAAACACGTTGCGTGCAGACCGACCACGAAGAGAGAGTGATGGGGGACTAAGCTTCCATAAGGTTGGGTAAGGGAAAGGGGGTTGAATGTTTGGGCCTAGGGGCTAAGCAAGGGGGCTTACCTCTAAAGGGGATAATAATTTATTATTATTTCCTAACAGGCTAAGGTAGAAAATTGACCAAGTGTTGTCCTAAGTTCCTAGAAAAGGAATGTATGAGAAGTGGACTGCATGCAACTCCAAGAAAACAGGTGTCGACCTGGGCTCATGCAGCTAAAACCCAAGAGTCAGCTTGTGTTGGGGGTTTGCTCCCCATTCTGTCATCCTTCGCTTGAGTTCGCTGACCATTCTTCCATCCTCCACTTGAACCCATTTTTGGCCTCTACGTCTGCATCTGCATAACCGCGCGCAATGAAGGTTGTTTGTGCTGCCATTTGCCCATTCTCCATCTGAACTCATTGGTCTCTATCACCGACCTCTGCACATCCACGGTCACCCGAGAAACCACTCACGGGAAGGGGGAAAAACCAACCTGTGTGTCATGTGAACCCAGGGAGAACTGTGGACTGATCTGCGTCTTCTATGAAGACCGAGCATCCCGTACTTGTCTGTGCCATGTGTGTCATAGTTGTTATTTGTTGTGTCCATGCAATCCCTTGGCTAAGTGTGGCTTGTTGTCGTCGTCTATTCCTTGTTGAGCCTTGTTGTTGTCCTCCTTGTGTGGGAACGAAGTTGAAGAAGAAGGTTGTCAGGCATGTGTGCAACACTCTCTCCAGGTGAGGGAGGTGGTTGCGATTGAAGACGCAGGTTGTCAGGCCTGTGGGTAGCTCTCTCCAGGTGAGAGAGTTTGATGGGAAGTGGTTTTCTCCTAGAGAGAGTCCAACACTAGCTATGGAGCTCTAAGAATTCCAGTCCAACCTGTTGTTGAAGCCCAAGGCAAGGGAGGTGAAGCATCTGATGGACTGTGTGACAGTGCAACTTGTTGAAATAATGTAACTGCGAAGAGCATTCTTATTATTATTTTGTTATTGGATTAAATCCCCATTGAGGATTAATCATGTCATTATTATTATTATTGTTATTGGATTAATCCCCATTGAGGATTAATCATGTCGGTAATT
>ML803955.1:23140-34431 GCA_009831015.1 Picea engelmannii
TTGTTAAGGGGGAGTGTTGAAATAATGTAACTGCGAAGAGCATTCTTATTATTATTTTGTTATTGGATTAAATCCCCATTGAGGATTAATCATGTCATTATTATTATTATTGTTATTGGATTAATCCCCATTGAGGATTAATCTCGGTAATTGTATAAGGACCAAATCCCCTTTTGCGGATTGGTCATCGGACAATTACAATGTCCAGAATAAGAAGTCGGCCCCAACAATTATAATGAAAGGGCCAGAATTAATAAAAGGTGGGTTTACCCACCCAGAGTGAGAGGTCGGCCCTGCCAGATGGTGACTCTTCACACGTGCCAGATTGATATAAATAAGAGGCTAGCACCTCACTTCTTACACACACTTCACTTGCTCATTCTCTTATGAGGCAAGCTGCAATTACAAGTTGGAGAGAGGAGAAGAAGGGTGGTGCATCTCTTGAGGAGGAATTTTCTTTATTGGTTTGAGTTATTTCTTGAACATTGTATAAGCTATTTATGATAAGGATTTTTTTGCTGGGTTTTCTTCCCCTAGAGGGTTTCCCAGGATAAATGTTGTGTCTATTGTGAATGTGTATTTCTTAGTGATCTTGTTCTTATTATGCTCTTATCTTATGAAATGCAAAGAACTATAATAATGGCATAAAACATTAACAAAGCTGTATACTCCTAGGGTGGGACAGGCATGTGGGGAATGAGAGTCCATGAGTAGTGGGCGTAAGAAGGCTCCTGGGAGAGAATCGTTCCTCATAAATTGTGTGTCTTCCTGTTGACGTTGTCTAGCCTAGGATTCCCTTGCCTGGTGGAGCTTAGTCCGAGCTCGGGGGTGACCTGCTATTGAGAGTGATAAGCAGTGTGGTCTAAGGCTAGGAGGTTCGTGGAAGGTCTGCACGCAGTTAGTGGTGTTACTCCAGTTGAAAAGATAAGTATTATTAATGTGATTAATTCTTATGTTATGCATGTCTGTGATGCTTGAATGTTATCATGTATCCCGTTGCGTATATGAATTATTGTCTATTACATTTGAATCTGTATGGTAGCAGTAACTCTGTGTTATGTGTTTTAATTTGATTAAAATGAATGTTAGATGTATGTATGTATGTATTTCCATGTGGTACCATTGCCTACCCTATTGGTAGTTGGGGATGTTACAAATTGGTATCAGAGCCAAGGTTTCAACGTTGAGCCTGGATGGGCCGGATAAGTGGTCTTTAGACCGAGGTTTCAGGTGGGAATTGTGTCTGGAGGGACTAATTTCGGACCTGAAAACCTTCCTAAGTGCCAAGAAGTTACCTTGGCCCTATTATGAAGCTCAAGAGGAGTAGTGGTGTCTTAAAACCACGATAGAAGTGGTATTGGACCGCATAGTAATGTGGGTCGTAGGATCGGTTCGGAAGGAAGGGAAACCCTTTTACGACCGTCATATCTGGAGAAGTTGCAGGAGAGTTATCCTGGAAGCCTTTTGGAGTTCAGAAATTGGGAGAAGCGGGGTGCGCCGAGGCACAAAACTCCGAAGTCCCGGAAGAGATCTACACTGTACATCCGAGGGGAGAAGCTTGACCATTAGATATTCATAATTCGCGCACAGGTTAGTTGCGAGAACCCTTTGGAATTCGAAAAATTGAAAGATTGGAAGTGAAGAGAGGTGAACAGTCTTGAAGCAAGGAATCACAAAGTGAATGTCGAGCGTTGGTGGCGGGAGAGATAAGGACCGTCGATTATCCAGGGAGAGTTCGGAACTGCGGCAATCAGAAAAAGGGGAATGTGTTGATGCACAAACTCCCGAAAGCCGAAGTTTCGAAGTGAAAGGGTAGACATGGTGGGGCCGGATGACGTCGCCTGGGTGACATGGACCTTCTTAGGCGTACCACGTGCCATCGCCTTAGTTGGTGACAACTGTACTATGTGGGCCCGAAGGATAGAGAAGTCGGAAGTTCGGAAGTCGTGAGATTAGAAGGATGCAAGCATGAAAGCTTCCAGAACCTGAAGTTCTGTAGCTCTGAATTCCCTAAGTTCCGAAGGTCCGAAGTCCCAAAGCTTCAATGACAGAAGTTCCACGACGAGTGTTAGCCGTTGGATCTTGGTAGACGTGGACCATTGATCCACCCTACTTAACGAGTTCGTTAATTCGGAACTCCGAGAGTCTGTGGTGATGTAGTATGAAGACTTCAGAACCCGAAGCCTGATTAAGCGCCTATTGATCTAGCGCTTGGTCACAGCCCGTGGTCGCAGGGGTTGGGGCTAAGAGAAAAGGGATAAGGCCTAAAATTATCAAAGAGTCGAGCAGAGTTCGAAAAAATTCATGAAATCTGAATGTTTTCTGTAATCGGATTCGGTTTATGAATTCTGTGGGATTTGTTAAGGAATGATGGCCTGACAAATTACGGTTGTTTGCATGTTGTGTTTGCAGAGTTTAACGATTGTCAAGACCGAAGCAAATTGACATTGAGTGCAGAGGAATGGAGGAGGCACATAATGCTTCCAGCTCAGAGAATGAAGCTAAAGGGATGGATGTCCATTTGGGAGTAGAAGGCTCGAACTCCAATGGGCATGGAGAAGAGATAGATAAGGAAGGGCATATGATGAAAATCATTGAAAGATTGTAGAAAGATGCTCAAACTCACCGAGCAGATAGTATGAATCTTATGAAAGCTAAGGAACAACAGGGTGAATTCAACCTAAAGTTGATGAGGAGCCTGGAAAGGATCGAAAAGAAGTTGGACAAGGAGGGTGATTCAAGAAAAACAAGGAGTCATGGACCCCCTGAGAAGAAAAGAAGATCGAGAAGCGTTAGCAGACATCATCATCACTCCCTGAAACATTCCAATAAGAAGGCACACAGTAGTTCAAGCCCATCTTCTACCAGAAAACATAGGAGATCTAGAGTGGATGAACTAAAGGGAGAAATGAACAAGATTAAACCTCCTACGCTTGATGGAGAACATAAGAAGGAGGAAGATGACGAAAGATGGTTGTTTGGCATGAGGAAATATTTCCAACTATAGAATTATTCCTCTCGTGTAGAAGGAAGAATTGCAATGTATCAATTGAAAGGAAAGGAATCCATGTGGTGGGATTAGCTTGTGTAGGTGCATCACATTAGAGAGAAAGATGTTACTTAGAAAGAATTCAAGAAGTATTTTGAAAGGAAATACTTGACTAAAAGATACTATGACAAAAAGATGAAAGAGTTCTTTGAACTCAAGTTGGGAAACATGTCCATTGATGAATACGAACGAAGGTTCTTGGAGTTGTTGAAGTATGTTTCGTTCATCAAAGATGAGACTATAAAAATTCAAAGGTATCTAAGTGGACTGCCACCTTCCATTGGTGACAAGATCCAGTATGATGACCCTAAGACTATGGAAGAAACTATAAGAGGAGCAAAATGTTTATATGAGCAACAGAGAGAGAAGCCTACTTTCTGGAAGGCTTGGGAAGACAAGAAGAAATTCAAAATGGATCAGAGGAAGAAGGGAACTAAGCCACCTTTTTTCAGGAAAAGTCCTCAAGAACAACCATCTTTTAAAGAGCCCAGGAAGGATGAAGTGGGCGGGTAGATGACAAGACAACCACCTATGGAATGTTAGGGATATAAAGGAAACCATAGGTACAAAGATTGCCCCCACATAAATGACAAAGTGAAAACTGTCCACAATGTTAAGCAGGCAGAGATAGTGGAGGACATGGGTAGTAGAAAACTCAGGATCTACGCAACCCTGGACAACAAGCAAGCAAAATATCAATCGCACATGATTGAAGTGGAAGGTGGAGCAAGAAGGCATCTTGCAAGTGCATCATGTGCTCATATTGGACCGGAAGAGAAAACAACTCTGGAATCGAGCCATAGGGCTTGTAAAGGTCCAATAGACCTAGTACGGTCTTGAGGATGCAACATGGGAACATGAAGATGCTATGCGGCCAAAGTACCCACATCTTTTTGAAGATTTGGGAAATCTTGATGATGTTGTGTAAAGAGTGTCATTGAGGATAGTGCAAAAATAAGGGGAGGGGATTGTAATACCCCAAGGATGTGCCCCAGTTATATTATGAATTGTAATCATGTTTATAGGTTGGTGAGCCGAGCAATTGTAAGCTGGTAAGCTTATGTGTAAGTAGGCAAGAGAGCGTAAGTGTTAAAGGCTAGGAGCCTGTTTTTGTACATGTAATAATACACTTTTTAATATATAAACATTGTTTCGTGTAGACCGACCATGAAGAAAGAGTGATGGGGGACTAAGCTTTCACAAGGTTGGGTAAGGGAAAGGGGGCTGAAGGTTTGGGCCTAGGGACTAAGCTAGGGGGATTACCTCTAAAGGGGATAATAATTTATTATTATTTCCTAACAGGCTAAGGTAGAAAATTGACCAAGTGTTGTCCTAAGTTCCTGGAAAAGGAACGTATGAGAAGTGGAGTGAACGCAACTCCAGGAAGACATGTGTCGACCTAGGCTCATGCAGCTAAAACCCAAGAGTCAGCTCGTGTTAGGGGTTGGCTCCCCATTCTGTCATCCTTCGCCTGAGTTCGATGGCCATTCTTCCATCCTCTACCTGAACCTGTTTTTGGCCTCTGCATCTGCACGCACAGTGAAGGTTGTTTGTGTTTCCATTTGCCCATTCTTCACCTGAACTCATTGGTCTCTGTCACCGACCCCTGTACATCTGCGGACACCCAAGAAACCACTCACAGGAAGGGGGGAAAACCGACCTGTGTGTCCTACAAACCCAGGAAGAACTGCAGACTGATCTTCGTCTTCTGTGAAGCCCAAGCATCCTGTACTTGTCTGTGTCGTGTGTCATAGTTGTTGGTTGCTGTGGCCATGAAGTCCCTTGGCTGAGTGTGGCTTGTTGTCATCGTCTGTCCCTTGCTGAGCCTTGTTGTTGTCCTCCTTGTGTGGGAACGAAGTTGAAGAAGCAGGTTGTCAGGCCTGTGTGCAACACTCTCTCCAGGTGAGGGAGGTGGTTGCGGTTGAAGAGGCAGGGTGTTAGGCCTGTGGGAAGCTCTCTCCAGGTGAGAGAGTTTGTTGGGAAGTGGCTTTCTCCTAGAGAGAGTCTAGCACCAGCTACGGAGCTCTGAGAATTATGGTCTGGCCTGTTGTTGAAGCCCAATGCAAGGGAGGTGAAGCATCTGATGGACTGTGTGACAGTGAAGGTGTATACTCCTGGGGTGGGACATGCATGTGGGGAATGAGAGTCCGTGAGTAGTGGGAGTAAGAAGGCTCCTGGGAGAGAATCCTTCCTCATAAACTGTGTGTCTTCCTGTTGACCTTGTCTAGCCTAAGATTCCCTTGCCCGATGGAGCTTAGTCCGAGCTCGGGGGTGACCTACTATTGAGAGTGATGAGCAGTGTGGTCTAAGGTTGGGAGGTTTGTGGAAGGTCTGCACGCAGTTGGTGGTATTACTCCAGTTGAAAAGATAAGTATTATTAATGTGATTAATTGTTATGTTATGCATGTCTGTGATGCTTGAATGTTATCATGTATCTCGTTGCGTATATGAATTACTGTCTATTACATTTGAATCTGTATGGTAGCAGTGACTTTGTGTTATGTGTTTTAATTCGATTAAAATGCATGTTAGATGTATGTATGTATGTATGTATTTCCACGTGGTAGCATTGCCCGCCCTGTTGGTGGCTGGGGATGTTACACCAACAGTCCAGATCTCTCAGAAGCCACTCTTCGATGGATCAAAAGCTATCAGAATCCTTTGTCGTCGGTCTCCATGCAACCTTGTACTCAAAAATATTGATGGCAGTGTCCTCCAATCAACGGTGGAGGTCTGTCCACCCTCATATCCAACGATCATCAATTAAGGGCGATCATCCAAAGTCCCAAGCCCAACGGGGGCCCACCTGGCACAACCGTCTACTAACACGTGGCAACAAGGGTGTATAACAGGCTGACAACTGGCAAAGTACAAAGGATGATGGGGCATTGACTAGACATATGGACTGGGCGTTTGATGTGGCAATCAAAATTACACAAGGTGCAACTTTGTAGGTTTCGTGACTCTTCATGCTTCTCGCACATGTCACAAAGGTTTGGCTTTTGTTTATGAATTGTTCATCTACCTTTCCCTACATGCATGTGGGATAAAGACTCATGTAGTCCATGATCAACGGTGGATAACCCACTTGGAATATCGATCGATGGTTGTTGTACATTTGTTTCTTGTTGAGCATATTATCGATTCAGAGGCTCATATCATGAAGGGAAGAGCTAGTTGGGAAGCTAGGGCCATGATGGATCGTTGAGCACTATTTCCAAGTTGATCTCGATACTATTACACCTCAACATTGTCCGATAGCCATGAATTAATTCAAGAAATACCGCATGAATTTTTGTAGCATGCCCCTTCAAGGCCCGGTGTAGGAAACCTAGGGCTCTGATACAAATCTGTAACACACCCTGGTCAACAAACCCGAAATGCTTTGCTATATAATCTGATTTGAACCTTACCCATCATTTGGGTACCTCTAATTTCTCCCTCTTGGGTTATTTTTCATTTATGATATCCATTAATTACATAAAGAAGCACGAAATGTACACATGCATTCATCAAGATTCATGCTAATTGTAACTAGATATTAACATGCCATGCACATCAATAACCAACAAACAAGCATAGCATAAACACATCATATCTCATAGATAATAAATAATACGTAGTGAAAATAAATACACAACAGAGAAAACCATGACAAAGAGCACTTATCTTAAACAATTTCAATCACCAACTGGTTGCAGACCAAGGGCGTTCCACCCAACCATAGACGTTATTGTTCCAAATATCAATAGAAGATCACCCCCAAGCCAAGGCTATGAATCCATAAGGACGAGTTCCATGACGACACTCAACTTCCCCAAACTAGTTAGCACTTAAGCTCTCACAGTTTCTCACACACAACAATCCAAAGTACACCAACCCTCTCCTCCCCAACTTGCACCACCCAAAGACAAAGGACCCCCTTCACTGCCACACAATCCCTCAGGTTGTCCACTTCTTTCCAGGGCTCCATTGCATCTGGTCCAGAATCTCCATGTCGAGACTCTCAGGACTCGTTGTTGTGAATAAAATTCAACACATACCAATGCATCTCAGGCATGAAAGCATCAATTCATGGTTGGAATACACCAGTCATTTCTACAGCCAACAACCAATGGCTTCTTTTCCAATAGCTTGTTTTCCTTATTTTTCCCACAAGCCAAGATCATAATGAATGGGAATAATGAATGAGCAAGGAGTGAATGGAGAGAGTGAGTAGAATGAAGAATGTGTGTGTGTAACCCCCCCTAATAGCCCAAACATGGGTTTATATATTTACTGGGAAATCAAGAAGCATGTGTTCTTCCCAAAGAAGCTCATGTAACCACTTCTCTCAATTAAAACAATTATGGGTAAAAAAAGACTTAGCCCCTTAATCCCCCTCTCTCATGGAATTATAGTCCCCTTGTTATAACCCTAAATTTATCTACACATGCATGCATGGCCTTGGCCCTCTTACTTGCATTTTTTCCAAAGCACTGCTGAGTTGCTCTTCTTAAAAACCATTTTTTTGAAGATGTACGTGCCTTGCACCATTACTGCTTGCGTACATACGCTTGCTGCACCACTACAACTCGCGTAAATACGCATGTTGCACCATTACAACCCGCGTATACTCACAAAAGTTGCAAAAAATAAAAAGTTGCAAGGAATTCATTGAGATTACGGGCTATTGGGTAGTTTCCTAACTAATCCACCTGCTATAGCTCGTCATCCAACCAAGTAACCATACTTTTGTCATATAAAAGGAGGTGTTCGTGTCTCATTTCACATCTAAGCATAAGAACAATGAAACTCTTCCCAATTTCACTTCCCCTCATTTCCCAAGATATTGCAGCCCTTTTGTGAGAATTGCCTCAACATTCCCTCATTAGCCCCTTCTCCCCCCATTTAACCCATTCACTTCCCAAGAAGATGTCAGAAGGTTGAGAGGAGAAGTTCATACAAGTTGCACTTGGTGCTTGGTGAAGAGGAGCCTGGACTAGGTTCGCGGAACGGTAGTCAACTTTGATTGTAAAAGTATAATCATTGTGTTATTAATAAAAGAATTGCATTTTCCTGTCCCAAATGATGGTGTCTCGAATACTTTTGTTGATTTATGTTTGACATTCTAACATCTAACCCTAACTTATATATGGAATACCATGCTTGTAGTTTTCTGTTTGTTAATCTTTGGATGCAAGTCAACCCTTGGAGGAGGCGTGCAGTCAACGTAACTTCTAAGCATGAGGAGGTCATCACTAGACGCGAGATTAGAGGTATAGTTACTCGATCTCCTTTTCCTTGCTTTCTTCATATGAGTTTTGGTATGTTTGGGGTAGTATAGAGAATTAATTGACTTTTAGACGGTTAATCGATCTGCCTACATTCTGAACCTTGGTGTAGTCTTAGGGGGTTTTTTCCTGCTAGCAGAACTGGCAACCATACTGGGGATGCCTCTAGAGTTTTTAGGGGATTTTGGGTTGTCTAATTGGTTTTCTTTGCCTTTCAAGTTTCTGTTGAGTTTTCTGAGTCTTTTAAGGGATTCTGGTCACCTTCAGGTGCCATACCAGTTCTCCTTGCCCTGTAATACTGCCTATTTCTTTCTTTTTTTAAAGAAATACAGAGGTGTACACACCCTGCCTTGAGTCAACCTGTGTACATACACACTTTGCTCAGTAAACAACCCACGTACATACGCATGCTACTGAAGCAATAGCCAACGTCTCTGGTTCTTGATTTTTTTTGAAAAAAGTAAGCCAACCTCTTTCCTGATTGAGGTTTATACTTCTCAGGGTTTCTTGTTTCAGTTCAGAGTCTCTATTTTACAGCCATAGCTTGGGTTAGAATTCAATTTACTTGTTTTTTTGAGTTTCTTGTGTCTACTTCTGAAAGGGTTTTAAGCAAGTCTTTTGAATTATTGATCTACCTGTTTGGTTTCTTTAGTGATTCCCTGCGATCCACAATGGGCCAAAGATTTGTTTTAGTCTTGTGTTAGTGTTCTTTTTACCCCTTTTACTTGCTTTGAAAAAAGAGAAAAATATTTATTTCAGTTTTTCCGTTTGAAGCAATTAAATATATATATATATATATATATATATATATATATATATATATATATCAGTTTGGTAAAATAGTTAGAGTTGGTTATTTACTAGAAAGGAAAAAGAGTCTATTTTTTAAGTTCTTTATTGATTTCTTGAAACATAAGTAGCTTGTAGTCAAGCGAAAATTCGTTTTAGGTCTTCTTTTTAAATATCTTGAAAAAGTTAGTTAAAGAAAAGTTGGTTACAAAGAGTTAGTTGTAAATCTTTCCTTTTGATTAGAAGTAATTTTGATTTCAAGTTTCGTATTCTTCTCCTCTTTTTCGTCTCTTATAACATCACTAGTTTCACCGCCATATCCCTTGAGTAAATAAAGTCATTAAAACGAACGCTAAATCTAAAATTAATTAGACTTTTTATGTTTGTAGGGTCAACCAACTAGTTTAGGGTTAGGGCCTTGAATTAGGTTGGAGAGGAAACTCTTCAAGGTCGTTAAACAAACATTGGAGTCAGAGTTAGGGAGTGTTAAAGTCCAGTGTCGTAAAATTTATCTGGGACCCCCCTCTAACATAGGGGCTAAACACGAGGTCGCATGAGGAAAGGCAATGGAGATAACCCCTCCAAAGCCGGACTAAACGTAGTGGTGAACGCATATTGAGGATCTGTCATGGGAATACTATCGACTGCATTTTCCTACAGAGCTTCGTGGACCTCGAATCCATTCGAGATCCTCTGTTGTCTTCTAGACCACTTGCTTTCGATACCCTTGATAGGTTTCAGACTTGTTATTTTTCTCATTGTGATCCGCCCGACTGTCGACTTTACCCGCCTGGTGACTGACTGCGAGCTGACAACTTAGTTGCCCGTATTCTAGGGACTTACACGGTACCTAAGGCAGACGTCGAGTCACACTTCGCAGAGTATACCCGGAGGGTGCTTCCATGTTTGAGTTTCACTTGCACCGGTTAGTTGCTCTAGTGTTGGCTGACGTAACTATTCTTCCTACTAGATAGTTGTTTGCTTGATTTGTCTTATAGGAATTTTTCTAGTGTGTGCTTGGTTTTTAACACTAGTTAAGCCTTACTGTGTCATTTGATCTTTTTACAAAGTAGAAGATCCAGAGATTTGTCGATCGTGAAAGCTTCAAGGCCTGTCGTCTATTGCATTAGAGCCACCTTCGTACCGTTATGGTGAAGACTTGACCAACAAGGTTCGTTCAAAGAGACCAAGCCGCAGGAAACTATGCCCAAGCCTGCTCAAAGAGGAGATTATTCGACTCTATAGGAGCCTACTATTTCTGACCTTGGAGCGAAATCTCTCGGGCCAACCAACCCTCCGATTACTGACTTGTCGACACCAATCTTAGTACAAGTTATCCCTCCTAAGGTGACACCTGTCGAGCGCCAGTTAGTCTTACAAGGAGCCATGGACGAAAATGTTGCTACTTCGTCCGGGAGTCCTCATACTCCTGTTTCGGCTACTATTACAGGGGGTATTTTGCCTCCTAACCCACCTTTTCCAGTCCGGACCATAGTGGTCTCAACTCCCTCTACCTCGGGCAGTGGTCTGATACCGTCATCGACGACGATCACTACTTTGTTTACGCAAAGTGCAACGGGCCCTCCATTCTCATATGGGATGCCTGGCTTCGATTCGAACTCAGTCCTTACCTACTCCACCCTACAGACCATCGGTCTGGGGGTAGGGAGCTCAAACGCTCCCATGCAAGGGTCTACCGTGGGCACTTTAGTCCCCTTTAATGCTATCCCTTATGGTGGGGGTCATATACCTCCTCTGTCCCCCTCGCTCGGTGGTGATTTCCAGCAACCCATCGGGTTGAATGCCCACTACAACTTGTTTGGAGCAGGCAGTTTAGGATCGTCGTCTTACACTATGCCGATGGGATCCATGTTGTTCTCTTTGTTCAGCATGTTTGGTAACAACACTTTTTCTTCGGTTGCCGTCTCAGCTGGGGCAACCCCGATTTTGGGCAACAAAATCCTGTGCAAGGTATTATTCCTACACATGGGGCAAGTACATGAGTTTTCTCCTCACAGGGACTTTGGAATCCTTGGCAGGGATCAGTTCCCTCGCAAAGGATGTCGGTTGGGGGCAACCCCTTCCATGGTCAATGGAACCCCGGGTAAGGTTCAATACCTATGCTTGTCAGATCAGTTGGGGGCATCCCCTTCCAAAATCCTTGGAACACAACGCGGGGA